>CM038230.1:13712990-14192763 GCA_021442155.1 Cymbidium sinense
TTATGATAATGCCCCTAGCAGCACCTCCCCTGTGGGCACTTTATTTGGATCATGTCTTTGTGACCCCATCTAGACACTACCCGGGTTACTATTGGATTGGGAGATTTCCCTTTCCTAGTAACCACCCCTATGGTTGGAGAATCCATCTTAGAGATATGCAGATTCTTCCTTGGTCTAGTAAATTTGAGATAAGTCAAGGCCGATATAAACCCTTCTCAGTGTGATCCCTCGCATACCAATAAATTCCATACAAAATATAAAAAAAATATAAATATTGGCTTATGGATTAGGATGGCACCCCCAGCAGTACCTTTTCTGAAGTGGACATCCTATCTTTAGGGTAGTGTCAGCAAAACTCCCTATAGGAACCGACTGATTACTCTTGAGTTGACATAAGTCCCCAGCAGCACACGCTCAGTAATCGCCCTAAGTCAGGTTCAATTTATTGTTTTACCAACGGATCGCCCTAGCAGTTTTTCCCCGCTTTGTAAGATGTAAATCTGCTATGCTTTCTTCCTAACATATCCATTGCACATTGAAAGGCAACCCTTATGTTGGTTAGCTCTACCCCGTAGCTGGTAGACTATCCCTTTGAATTTGTAAATCTGAGATAGGTCAAGGCTGATATAGCCCCTTCTCAGTGGATCCATTGCATGCCGATAGGGTCCACCAATTAAATCAAATTGAATCCATTCAAACAAACCATATCAAATAAAATGAAATTAAAATGAAATTAACTTTGACTACTCTTGAGTTGACATAAGTATCCAATGTCACTCACTCAGTAGTCACCTTAGGTTGGGTTCATTTTATTTTGCTACCAACGGATCATCCTAGCGGTTGTTCCCTATTTTGGAAGATGTAAGTCTGCTATGCTTTCTTCCTAGCACAATCGTTGCACACCAAAAGGCAACCCATAGGTTGGGTAGTCCTACCCTGTAGTTGGTAGACTACCCTTTTAGATTTGTAAATCTAAAATATATTGAGGCTGATATTGCCCTTCTCGGATCCACCGATAGGGTCCATAAATTAAATCAAATTAAATTAAATTCAATCTGATTCTCCCTAGTGGAGTTAAATCACACCCTTCTCCCTAATGGAGTTCCAAATCATATAAACAAATCAAATAAATAAATCAAATTCAAAACCAACCTCTCCAGTAGAGCCACAATAAATTAATCCAAGTCTTGATCCCTAGTAGATTCAGACCCATACCACCCAGCGGATATGCACCATATTTCCACAAATTATGTTCATCAAACTAGGTCTTGATCTCCAGTGGACTTAGACCCATGTCCCCAGGATTCAAGCTTATATCCCCAGTGGATATACCACCAAATTAAACCAAATAAATCAAATTTGAACTTGTATTCCCCAATGGATCTCCCCTTCATAAATCAAATCTTCATTCCCAGTGGATGCCTGTCAAACAAATTAAATAAAATTCATATCCCCAGTGGATAGCTCGAACCTACTTCCCTAGTGGATTTTTCCTCTTCAATGCCCTTGGCATAAACCCCTCACATGTCATATCCAACACATGTGTGATCCCTAGCTCTCTTCATTTCCTTGACATGAAGTTCCCATCAAATCCTCCTGACTCCCTTATGCTCTTGGCATAAGGTCGCACTAAGATCGTGATTCTATCTACCTCCTTGGTTTAGGTATAGATCCTTTCCATTACTTGTAATCTTTTGGACATGGTTGACCATATCGGTCAATGCCAATATGTGCCATATGCCTTGTCAGTTACACCACACCTATTGGGGGTCCTTTTATTGACTTCACTTTTGGTGTGAGGATTCAATCTTCCCTTCTTAGACTTAGGGGTCTTCTAGATATTAAGATTTTCTTAGTCATAAGACACTTCTAGCAATTAAGTGAACACTTAACCTAAGGCTAGAGACTTAGAAGGGTTAACCATAGGATTAGGCTATGCCTTAGGGATTAGGTTGATCTACCTATCCCATGAACTAAACCCAACCTATGTTCACCTTCTTAAACCACAACAAAAAAATCAATTCATATCAAACCCAAGCCCAAATCTAAATCAAATGATTGAAACCTATGATCAAAATCCCAAACCCAAACTCTGATCAACATAGCTTAAGTCTAGTGATTCTTGTCCTATGGGCTTATCCCAAACCAAATTCAAACCAAATCAAGCCTAATTGGTTTTCTCATAAATCAATGCAACTCTTCAATCAACAAAACAAATTCTAAACCAATCAAATCAAACAAAAGAACCAAAACTAAATCAAACTCTTCTCTAAGCCCTATGACCCACCTTCATGAGTTTAGTCAAATTTTCCTTCAAATCACTTCAAAGTCAATTGATTTTCTCATAAATCAATCATATCTTTAATCATCTCTACAAATACAAATCAAATATAGATTTAAATCATAAAAAAAGAATCAAACTAAATTTAATCCAACCTAAGCCTATGAACCCATCACATGGACTTAACCAAATTACCCTCCAATTCAATCCAAAATCATTTGATTTTCTCATAAATCAATCATCTCTACAAATATAAATCAAATATACATTTAAATCATCAAAACTAAATCAAACTAAATCAAAACCTTTCCCAAGCCACATGATCCAACTCCATAGACTTAGCCAAATTCCTTCAATCCGAACCCCAAATCCAATGGATTTTCTCATGAATCAACCATACTTTCAATCATGATCACAAATATAAATGAAACCTACAATCACCCCAACCAAATCAAATCAATTCCATCAGGCCTAACTTAGCCCATTTGACTTGAAATTCTCAAATGAACCAAAACCCATTCAAGTCCAAACCAATTGCAATCAAATTTATAAATCCATCCTAAATCCATAAATAAACTAAAATAAACCAGAATCAACCCAAAATCAAACCAACTAAGCCCAATTGGTCCACTTGACCCAAAGTGACCAATTTAACTTATTTGAGCCAAGTTCCAATCCTACCCAAATTGGATTGAACCAAGCCCACCAAAATCTCCCATCATGATTGATGATCACCTTAGGATGTTCAATTGTCATAAATTGGGTCAAACTAAGTCAACTTGGTCATTTGACTAAGTCCACCCCTTAACTCATATGAACCCAAACTAGCCAAACTTCATCATACAACAAATCAATTGAAACAATTGATTCACACCAACCTATGCTCAACAATTGAACATGACTTGACCACCAATTGAGCCAAACCCAACCTAATTGGCCCTTTGCCCCAAGTTGACCCAATTTGACCTAAAAGACCAAAATGAGTCAAATCATGATCTAACCCAAATTAATTGTAACTAATTGCTCAAGTTCATTCCAAATTGATTATTGAACTTGACCAAAGCCATAATTGAACCGCTTTACCTATAACCCATTTAGCCCAAATTGACCTAAATGGTCAATTTGGCCTAAATCCTAATCAAATTCAAGTTAATTCAAACCAAAGCCTACAATCATTTTAAATTAACCAATTAAACATGAATCAACCCATAACCTAAGCTAATTTGGCCAATTTAGTCAAATTGGTCAAATTGGTCAACTTGACCCATTTGACCCATTTGATTCCAAAATAGCCAAAATCAAACCTAAGCCAAATTGATCCAAACCAATTGAACCAAGACACTTTAAATCATCATTTGAACTTGACCCAATCTTTGGTTTGATCCAATTTGATCAATTGGTCAACCTAACCCAACCTAGCCTATAAGGGTTAAATTGAGCCAAACCCATTGGAACAAAGCCATAACCCATTGGAACTTGGTCCAATCTAACCCAAACCCACATTGGGTCAGCCCAAAACTAGCATAACCTAAATTAGGCTCAACCCAAAGCAAATCTCCCTTAGATTCTCCTCCCCACATGGGATCTTTCTAAAATTGGCAAAGTCCACTCCTCTCTTTCCATGTGATAGCCCTCAAGCACCCCAAATGGAGTCTAACCTAGCCACCTAGCCTAGCCCATGTGGGCTAGGTCAGCCTTGACCAAAGGGAAGTGAGTTAACTTACCTCCCTCACAAGCTGAAACCCATGGACCCAAAGGAGTGCCTTGAGCCATCGACCGGAGCTTCTACCAACCTAATCGACTCACATGGAGGTGACACTGACCCACACACCCTGATGGTAGCTAACCGACCAAAATTCAGGAGGTCAATCTGTCCATCCGATCCAAGGGAGGGGGATATACCCCCCTCATTTCGATCTGAATTCAACAGGAACACTCTTGGAATCCCCCTAGAGCCTATTTCAAAACTCCCCAAGCCTCCACAAAGCACTCCATGCTTTCCTAAGCTCATATTCCTTCAAGCCAAAATAGGACACCCCTGCTTTGATCCAACTTCCTCATTTCTTCACCAAATCCAAATTAACTTCACACACACCATCCCCACACCTCGTCGAGCAAGAATAAATCACTTCCCATGATTCCTGACCAACGAAGGTAGGAGTTCAATCAGAACTGAGCTCTAAATTGATGGTGCTTGGCCCATAGAGTGAACGATGAGGAATTGATCCAATTGCTGCTCAACAGGGCTTCGTCTCCACTAGAAAAAGCTTCCTCAATCGGATTCAAAGTTGGTCCTGAGCTCCGACAAGGTAATTCCATTAAAATTGATATTTAGTAAATTTTTTTTGGAGCTTTGTGAAGAGAAATTGAACGTCGTGTGATCTTAGCCATTGGGTCCCTTCAGATCCTTCACGGAAAGGTGTAGGCTTGCTTTTGAGACCATCTAAGCTCAGGTGTGCTCAGATTGAGCGAGGAATGGCAGATGGCCTTCCCTTAGTTGCTTGCATGATGACAGATCACACATCATCCATTCCACGTGATCAAAATGGACGATCATGATTAGATCCCCTAGATTGATCTGATTAAGTCCTTACGGAACCGTCAGATCGATTTAGCATCGACCGAGATCGGATGGTGGAGATGAAAGCGCATCCACCGCCAGCCATATTAGCACTGAGTCAGACGGGTTTAAGTGACCAATCCCATGGTGCCACGTGAAAAGTGTGCCACATCAGCAATACATATGGCACTGATGAGTTTATGCTTAATTAGGGATAATTAATTAATTTTTGTGGCTGAAACTTCCATAATTCATAAAAAATCATAAAAAAAATCTAAAAAAATACATATAAACACTCATTTTAAAGATATTTCAGAGGAGAATCATTTAAAATTAATTCCAAGTGATTTTGAACAGTAACAGAGTCTTAATTTAAGTTTAATCTAAAACTTAATTAGCTTAATTACCTCTTAATTACTCAGGTAATTAATCCCAAACTTTGTGGGTTAGTTCAATGGGATGACCTCTTTCTCTCATAATTTTCTTGGGATTTATTGCTTAGTTAATTAGGGTAATCAACTATTTAAGCCTTAATCACCCTCTTAATTAATCTAATTAATTAGTTAACCTCTAATATAGTAAAGAAATAGTTAATTAAGCTTGCTAATCACTGTTGAATAGTGAATGGGCAAGGGGAATGGAATTATGACCTCTTTCCTAATCTTTTCCTTAAGTCCATTTTATTTAAAGGAGAAATTAATTAAAATGGGATTGATTGAAGATTTAATTAATTAATTAATAATTTAACTATTCAAATCATAATCATATCAGAACCTATTTAATTAAATCATGGGTAGACCTTTATGTGTTTAATAACATAAAGAGGGTCAAGGAAATTATGGTTAATTCATATGTGTGAAACCTGAGTACTTAATTAAGTTCCTTAATTTAATTAACTATCAATTGTGAGCCATTACATTAAGCCCCTTCATTTCATAGGATCATTGAAAATTTATTTTCTATTCATATGCATACCATGTTGGCTCATAATTGTTTGGTTAATTATATTAAGGTAACATAGGTAAGGGTAATTAATTAATTTGATTAAGGGTCTAACTTAATTAATTCATAAAATTCACCTAATTACCTCTTCTTAAATAAATCATATTACCAATGTGAGAATGGGATTAGATAATAAATGAGTATTCTCCTCCTATTTAACATCAAATCAAAATCCAAAACTAAATTAATAAAGAAGCTTTGGTTTACATTAATTGATTTTATTTAGTATGTTTGTCCTTAAGAATTAATTGTATTGAATGAATAACATGCTTGTATTTGATTATTCCTCTCCAATCATGCTAAAATATTGTATGTCATTGGATTTCATGCATCCATTTCTTTTTAAAAATTAATTGAATTAAATGAGACTTTCATGTAAGCTTGCATGTGTTGACCTAACTTAATATATGTGTGGCTATTATCACTATTAAATCGAAATATATTTTTTAAAATCTTACAAATCAATAATAACATGTGTAGTGATGATAGTTATAAACACATTAGAGATGTACAAGTTTATAATTTAAGTGTATGAAGTGAACTCTTTTTCCTTCATTCATATGTGTTATAAGTTTGAATGGTAGTGGTGATATATATGGGATATCTCAAGAATGCAAGGCTTTAGTTAGCCCCAATGAGGTCACTTGATTACCTCACTTTATTTAACAATGCATCTATTTGATTTCATTCTTACATATTTTGACATTAGAATTTGGATAGAGCTTTAAATCATATACATAAATAATTCAATTATAGAAAAATACAATCTTTGCATGATTCTTATCCTTTTAATTATGAATACATGTGTATGTATTTAAGAAAAGCTACTATATAGTCTAGAAATCTCAGGAATATGAGGCTTTATCTAGCCCGAAGGAGGACATTTGATTACCTCACTTCCCTGGTTAACAACAGCATGTATTTGCTTATGTCTTTTATACACATATGTTTGTACTTAATTAAAGAATGGAAATCCCCTTTTCTATTAGAAATACATGCATACATAATTGTTTAAGTCATTTAATTAATTAATCATTTGATTTAAAACTCTCTTTCGTACATTCATATGTATATTATATGTGATGGAAATGAATGATTTAATATATGTCATGTGGTAGTAGTTTAATTAAATTAATCTTAAGATGCCTTTCATATTGAATGAAATTATTTAAGGTGAACCTAAACTTAGGATTAATAAAATCATATAATAAGCCATTCACTAAAGAGAACTAAATCAAATTAATATGTTTTAGAAAGTGGCTTAAGGAAGGAAGAGGGTAATCCTCTTCCTTCTTTTATATCACTTAGTTGTTAAGTGTAAATCATATGAAATAAAATTAAATATAAATTAAAATTCTCAAATCAACTAAACAACTTAAAGTGAAACCAACCTTTTATGTTAAATTAAATACTTCCAAACTTAGAAAATCATAACTCTAATGCCTAATAAGACATACTACACCAAGCCTTAGCACACGCATTTGAACTAAGTCACCACCCTAAGTTAGATGGTGTATGTACATGATGGTGATGTTAGGTGGATGTTGATGTAGGGTAGCCGTTGTTAGCCTAATCATATTTTTTGCAGGGGATTGTGCTTATGGGGCTGCTTAAAATAAATATAAATACTCTCTTTGTAGGTTGCTTAAGCCCCTAAGCATAATCCAAGTTAGGACAGGTGAGCTTGGTTACCTATGTGCAGGGTGATAAGCCCAAATTATGATATAACGCTTAGAAATGTATGTAACATATTTTAACAGTGTATATTTAGATTTAATTTTTTACATAAAATATATTTTGTGATATGAATTAGGATTAGATGATGATTATGAAGGCTAGAAGGCTTTATCCCATGTGATGCCTTGAAGTCAACCAAATCAAAGAAGGAAAATAAAGAGGACAAAACATAACATGTATTCGTTTCTAAAAAATTATACTCATATTCGGGTTGTATATGGGTCCCATCTTTTTTTTTTCGCAATCACACCACACCAAGTTATTCTTTTGTAGTGGCTTATAAAATATTTGATGATTTGTTTACATTATGCATTAGAAATAACATGCTTTTCTTAATTTTTAATGATTGATGCTTTAATGTAGATGTAGTAGGCTCTTAGGATAAAATAAATTTCCAACCCAACTAACAACTCATAATTAAATTTTAAATAACTCATAACCTCATGATAAATCCTAGACATAAATAAGATAATTAAAAGATTTAGCAACCCCTTAGTTGTATGGTTGTATGTCTCACATCATGCATGCATATTCATGAATATGGGGATCTTCCATAACGATAGGAGAATGCTTGACCCGTGGAGGGCATCCCTTGTGGTGGAGAATAGCCCCTTTGCGCTAATTTAGCTAATAAATTTATTTTATCTTGCATTTAGATTTATCCCAAGCCCTTGTCCAAATGATACTGTCAAAAATGAAATAAAATTTGAAAAGGTTTTGCATTTGTAGATTAAGTCATATGCTCATACCACTCATGCTTTAATCTTTTAGGAGTGAGTTTAGGACTTTAGTCTCTTTCCAATTAAATAACTATCTTAGCCATCTTGCAATTCATAAGATCGAACTACATGATTTTAAAATCATAGGAGTTAATAATGCACCACTCAAGCAAGTAGTTGTAAGTCCTAACGGTTTATCCTCTCTTGTGGAGGTGTTGACTCCATGCATGTGCCACAAGTCTTCGAGCTCACAAGGTGAATTGATGTTAGAGCTAAAACACTCGATGGTGCCAAAAAAAATGGTGCCAAAATTAGTTAAAATGACCTCCAATTGATAAACAAACTTTTCCATCACATTTAGAATATCAAAATTGATTAGAATATGCATCTCACATAATTTGACAGCCGACCGATCAAGGTGGAGGGCCACCGATGCGCTGACATGAATATCGAGGTTGAAAAGCCACAACAATGCCCAAATGACCTCCATTCACAAAATTAATCATGTTGTTAGTGCTAAAACATCAAAACCTATCAAATGAGACCGTGCTCAATTCTCATGAGTGAAGAATGTCGTGGATGGAAGCTTACAATTTTGAATTGAAATTGACCCGACCATTCCGACTTGAACCAAACGACGAAAATGGCTTTGTATTGTTATGTCCAAAATATCAAAATAACCTAAGATTGATATATATTATATGATAGCATCGCATACAAAAAATTAGAATTGGGATTAATTTTCATTAAATAAACAACGCTATATATACATCTTAATATCTAACCTAGATTTCTATTCATTCTATTGGAAGCCACACGTGAGACGCCCGTTCCCTTCTTATTCACAAGCCTATCCATTCAATAACTCTCCCACAGCTTCAAGCCTCTCTCGTGACTCCATTCTTTCTCCAGTTTGAACAAGCAACCTCTCCATTCCTTCCTCCCAGCCCGTTCATTCCTACTCCTAGCCAAACCAATGCCTCTCTTCTCCCGCCCATGTGAGTTGAGTAGATGAAGGAGAATCTTCTCCCGATTCCACTGTTTAGTTGAATTGAGCAACAACTGTCCCTCTTCTTTCCTCCTTCCCATTCCCAATCGATTGTAACTGCGTTAGCCTCCTTTCCTCGATTTCTTAAATCTATTTTTATGCAACCGATAAAAGATCCAATCGAGCTCTATCTGCAACTTCCTCTTTACAAATCATTAGCTATTTCTCCTTTTTACTTACCCAAAGTTTTTATCATTTTCTTTTTATTCCTCCTCTTGCTTTGATTTCTCCATATAATGGCTCTGAGAAGTCGGATAGTGGAGGAGAAGTGGGGGATTATTTATTAATTGAGTTTGATAGTGGATAAAAGGGCTTACATTCATCACATGTGGAGTTCATACAAGGCATACTTATCATATGCTTCAGCCATTGCATTTTACTTGTCAGGAATGGAGATGAACTGGGCTATTTTCTTGAGGGATGCTTATAATGAGGATGGGAAGTTGATAGATAATGTCCCTTTGCTTTTCAACCACCTCCAATTTCCTGCAATAAATCAACTAATTTTTTAGAACTTACATTACAACATCTCAAGACAAATTGAATTATATGCGCATTTGATGCAACTGACCTATACACACTATTTGTAGCACTGGGAAAACTCAGAATTAACAGAAGAAAATTTACATGATTTATTTTATGTAACTTATACAGTGTGGTAGAGAAAATGAAGACTTAGTCGCTATCATCAACCCTTAAAAAGCATAAAATGCTCAATCTTAAATGCACCTAAATTCTATGCTACATTTGATTTGAATGAGAGGAACCATAACGCTCTTTGTGAAAACCAAAAAAGGAGACACTATAGGGGTACATGATTGCTTAACTTCTTGTAGGTAGGAAAAAATAAAGACTTCGATTTATACGACACTCAAAACCCCCTTGTGACGATGCCAAGAGGTCAAATTTTGTCTAAATCCTGCACTTATATGAGACTTAAGTAGGATGAATAATACCATTTAATTTATTGAAACTCAACATATGCTTAACTGAATTTGAGATTCTAAATATAAATGTACCCTAAATGAATTTGAAAGAGACTTGATTACAAATAAAATTATAAATCATATTTCAAATGAGAAAATAAGAATTGAATTCAAGTGAACCTATAAAACTTGAAATAACTTTGAATTCCTTTGATATACACGAACTGAACCTCATAATATTTTGCTTAAGATAATCCAAATAGAGAACTTATCATTGAAGACTTATATATTAAAATATAACTTATAAGCACAAATGTGGTTCAAGTGAGACTTGAGATGACTTATATTAAGCCAAATAACTCACCATTGAATATGAATAGGTCATCCTGGTGAATACTAAACTCTACCATTACTCATTTTAAATGATTCGGAGGAGAGGAAAAGTCTATGGGAGGCTTGAAATGAATTTAAAGGGCTTGTTGACAAGCATAAGAAACAGTCCTTACTTACTGATCATTGTGACTATTTTATGATTCACTTTGAGATGAATAAGAAATTTTTAGATGAGTACATAGTTTACTTATCCGAGGTTTATAAGAAACTTAAATGCGTGTTCACAAATTAAAGAGGTTGATTAAGTGGTTCATCAATGAGAACAAATCATAAGTGTTGCTACCTAATAAATGGTTGAATCATATCATACATTGAGTGAATTGGAATGAACCTAGTTGAATCCATTATTGAACTATACAAATGCTTGCAATAGCCTCAATGGCTCATTATTGAGTGCAACAAGTTCTTTAGTGAATGCTTGACTTCCTCACAATTCATTTTAATCAAATTGAGGGTAGTCAAAGAATTCATTAGAAGTATATGATAAATTTGAAGGTTTATTAATAAGCATAAGAAAAGCTATGAATCTCTCAAGCTCAACTACTAAAGAAGCAAGTATAAATCACAATATGTCATTTCAAATTATAATATAAGTCATAAATGCCACCAAATTCGCAACACATCGTATAAGCGAAGAGAAGGCATTAATTAAGGCATTCTTAAATATACTTGCATGGGCCCTGACACTTCGCTGAATGCTTAAACTTAGTGTCTGAGGATGCTGTGCGGGTTGAATCTTGGTTTGGTCTTAGGATCGGGTCCAGGTTAACAAAACTTCAAAATCAAATAATAATATTATAATATTTCCAACATAATAAAATATATGAGAAGCTAATTTATCATATGATAGTGGATCTGATCCTCTATTATTAAATTAATAGTGTCGACGGAATCTGGAATAGCAAAGTAATACATCCTCCCTAATGATGGTTGAGTTGATTGAATATATCAATCAGAGGGGCATTTTACCAAAATATCTAAGATATTTATATTTGATAATCTAAAATTCAAAATTCTCAAAGTATAAATCTAGATCTGATCTTCTATTATTAAATTAATAGAGTCGACATGATCTGAAACAACAAAGTAAATGATCAATACCCTGATGATGGCGTGTAATCAATAATTCAACTGAAGGGGTTTTCATAATAAAAAAATCTATTCAAATTATAATGTCAAATCATTATATATTCAAATTTAAATCAATTATAAAATGATCAAATATTCAAACAAAAAATATATAAATTAAATGAAATTAATTATTTAAATTTAAATTAAAATCCATCCACCCATCCGCAATTGTTTATCGAGGGTGACAAATTAGGAAAACCTTTGCTCACGAAGACCTAATATCAAATCAAATACATAACTATTTTCACACTCAAATAATCTTAAGCCCATAAGGACATGGCCTGTGTCCTCTGTCCGCATGGTTTTGCCATAAAATATTCCCCAATGACTTTGCTCTTTGAGCTGTGAATTATATAATGTATTTTGATTGAGAAAAAAAGCCTTATGTTAGCTAAGGTTGACTTGTATTTGTCCCCTCAGATAAACTCCACCCTAGGTCTACAAGGACACCTTGGATGACATAATTCATGTGTTGCAAACAAGGATCCTTGGTATGGTCTCGACTACCTCCTCCGACTAAGTAGAGGATCGTAATAACAACACTGGATGAGAGAACCATGGGATCTAGATCGGGCATGTCATCGTTCCCCCAACCATCTACTTTAAGCTAAATATAATGAATTTCATAAATCTAAATTCTAAAACTCCACATGCTGCTACTATACACATTAAGCGACCTAACGACTAGCCTTAATCTAAAGTTCTCTCTCAGCACTGAGAGGGGTAATTAACTATAGGTGCTTGCGCCTATAGGAAACCTGGAACCAGATCTAAAGCCCTCACAAAATGAGGGCAAAATCTTTGGGTAGTGTCATATCTACTATTCCATCTACCTTCTGAAAATTTCACTGACATTTAAATCACTCTCTTCATTGAGAGGTTAGTGGCAAATTTTTTGAGCCCATAGATTTCTGGCGACTTCGCTGGGGACAGGTTTCTCTTTCCATCTTTGGCTAGCTGAATCAAAGCTATGATAGCAGCGGAGTATAGTAAAATGAAAACTTAAAAGTTATTTATAAAGTTAAATTGATTGAAACTCAAAATTATTTTTATAATGAACATAATTCTGATGTTTTGAAAATCTTTTTTATTCATAACTTATTTTTATATTTTATCATGTTTGTTCTATTATATCTCTACATCATGAAAGTGTGAGATGATATATCAATTATTGATTAATAATCCCCATCTTTCATTTCACTGATGGATCTTCAGAATACACCCTTCATTGTGCAGCTGGGCTGTAGAGCCAACATCCGTTTGGCTAATGTTGTCATCAACACCGGGATGCTGGAGCTACTATACAATTTGGTAGCATAGATTTCCTAGGGATCGCTGCTCAAACTACTACTAGGCTTGCATGAGACAATCATGCACAACTTGCATATCAGCCTGTGTAGTAGGCCAAATCCACTAAAACTCCTGTCGCTACTACTATTGAGGTCCCTCAAAAGAGAGCCTCTATATTTGAAAGGTTGGGACACACTGAAGCTCCAGCCATGAAGAGAATGATGACTGGCAAAACAATTTTAGTAGTGCATCCCAATGTCGCCCGACGCTGTTTCTTCACAAGGCCAACATGATGTCAAGCCTCCTCATCTAGAGGAAAGTCGACCAAGGTAGAGAGAAGAAGGAATGCCGAGCCGAAGCCCATCACTCACCGACCCCTCAATTACATTGTGGACCTACAAGCGAGTGTTCCCACTAACAACAAATTTGAAAATCTCAAGTGGTGAAAAGGAACAGCTCTACTGGTGATATTAAGCAATCATTCTGGGAGCAACAGTACCAAGCTCCAACCCCACAAAGGAGGCATCCCGAGACTCTAGAGTGTACAAGGTGAAAGTTGTAAAATAATAAGGTCTTATAAAGAAAAGATATCAAAGGCCAATTATTAGAGAAGCCAATAATGCTCCACTACAAAATCTACCATCAAAGGTAGTAAGAACTCAGGAGCATTACAAACAAGCCCTGTAAGTAAACATCGTATGTGACACCAACCACGAATCACCAAAAGGTCCCGGGGAAAATAAGTATGAGGAAGCCTCAAGAAGAAGCTACCACTGAAAGGAAAAAAGGCGTGACATCCGATTTGCATATCCGGAGATCCACATGATGAATGGGTTCTAAATGGGTTCCTAAAAATAATATTAATGGTGGTCAACACCTGAGAATCGTGGAATCTCATCACCAACCTAAATGATCTTCCCTAGATTTTGAGTAGTCATTGAGGAGACATTCATCCCACACTTTGAGCCTCGAAATCATGGAGAAGATCGAAGATGAAGAAGAAGAAGATGTCATAGGGGTAGATGTTGTTTATGGTACAACACATTGAAGAACCATCGTGACAACACCAATCCAAGCGTCATGGAGCCACACCTTCTATCCACATCGAAGAATCATCACCAGGTTAAATGGAAGCAAAACCTTTTAGTTCCTCCGTAAATGATGAGTAAGAAGAGGAATAAGAAGAAGAAGATAACATGTTATTAACACCGCTATGCTTGCTCAAGTGCAAAAATGTAATGACAGAAAGTGAAGGATAAAGAGATCTCTTAAATTCAAAGATGAATAAGATGATGACACCGATGAATATCATGAGGCAAATGATGCGAGGAATACTACCGTGAGTACATAGTTCCTCCACCAATCATTAAATAACCAACACCGCGTCTATAAATCCCTGAGCAAGCACCACAGACTGGAGCACAAAGTGCTCGTGATAGAAATGAAGTCAATCAATTGATCTAATATACTCCTCAACATATGTTGAGCACATCTAAGCTGGTGACAACCATATAGCTCGAAACCATCATAACTGAAAAAAATCAAAGCTATCATAGCTGCAGAATAGGTGGAGAAATTGGTGAACAAAGGTCGCCCATATCCTGCAGTATATGACCAAGTGTTGTATCCTAAAGGTTACCTCGGTGCTGAAATTCCATTCATTTGATGACAACGATAACCCTAGGCAGCACTTAGCAAAATTCAAACCAACTTGTGGTAATAGTAGGGTAATGACACACTATTGTTTAGCCGATAGCCTTTAACTTCAACCGCTTTTGAGTGGTATGTAGAGTTGCCAAATGACTCGCTAAGATATTCACCGAAATGGAGGCAATGTTTATCAAAAATTTCCTAGTGCGCTTAGACTACAACTACAGAGAAGAGAAACAATGACGAAGTTAGTCACTAAATACATAACTGGTGCAACATGACATGAGCATGCGAAAGCAAATGGGAAGAGGAACATACACTAATGGGCAATATTGATGACAAAATGATGCTCTATTTAAGATGATTCCATCACCACCTTCAAGAACTACTTGATCGGGTGGTGAAATTTAAAAAAGTTGAATCTTTCCAAAATTGAAGGTCATCCAGACAAAATAAAAAAAGGGAAGTTCCGTAATCAAGGAGGAGTGAATCTCATATCAAATGATTCAAATAGAGGGAGAGCAACTTACAATGTAAATAAAGGGAAACAACCTATCTATTTTGAATAGAAAGTTAAACAACCCTTCAATTCTAAATTGAAGTTAGTTCTTGGAGGTAATGACAAACCCAAAACTTTTCTGGGCAGTGGTGAGAACCCAAGACAATCATTAAGAGATGATGCTCTAATGCATCCATCTCTTAAGGAGAAAATGAATAAAGAATACTCTTTCAGAAGAAAAAGTGTAGCTAAACTATCTGAAGCACCTGGGTTGCTAGAATGTAAAATACCAAGAGAGTCAGCCCAAATTACTATCCACATCGGGTAGCCACCCATAGAAGATTATTATGTTTTCAAAGATTGGCTGGAAAGGAAGTACATGAGAGGTGAATTCATGCTATCCAACAACATTCTAATTCACCCAAAGAAAGAATCTACTAGGGAGGTTATGTCCTCTTTTGTGCCCCTGTAGAAAGATAAAGCAAAAGAAAAGATAGTTGAGGATGACAAATGGGATCTCAAAGAAAACTATAAAGGGGTTCAAAGGTGTTACATGGAAATCTCCACTTGAACCAAGAAGAACGATGGTAGAATCTACATCAAAAGGTTCTACTCTTCGTAAGCAATGTGGAGTTTGGTGTTCCTCGCCCTGAGAAGCAGCCTATCCAGAATCCGCCAAAAATTCCCAAAAGATCAGCCAAACAAAAGAAGATGAAGAAGAAATCTACTACCCAAAAGATTAAGAAGAACATCAACAATAAGTAAGACAAACCGATTTCATGTCAGGACTCCAAATAATTGAAACAAATGATGAAGGAGATGATGACGAAGAATCTCTTTCTAGAGAAGTCCGTCGAGTTATCTCAACATCCTTGGATACTCCCTGATGGAATTCATTTCTTCAAGATAATCCAAGAAGAAGAACCACTAATGATGTAGCATTCAAGCCTTGCCTGATGGTGAAGCAAATAAATGATAGCTCCAAAAGAAGACTTATGTTTTTAGAAGGAAGATGATGAGTCTTCAATATCACCATTGATGAAGGGCATAAAACTAGAAAGTAATTCTCCATTTGATCCTCAATCATAAATAGTGGTTCTCAAGAGAGACTTCTTTAGAAGAATCGATAGAGCATCCCTAGTATAACTAAGAAGTGCGCCATCATCACGGAAGAAAGGAATGCCAAATAAAGGCAATGAAAAGAACATAGAAGTTAATGAAAATATCATTTCCAAAGATCTAAAGAAGAAGTCTAACATGGATAAAGGAATCGATTACAACATCCTGTCACACTTGAGAAAGATCCTTGCACAATTGAGTGTGTATAAGGCCCTTTTGATGCTGCAGGATCTTCGTGAAACCTTAATTCAAGCTCTTAAGAATCCAGAGAAATATGAAGCGTACTTCACTGAGTGGTGTATGACTGAAGTATTACAATCTCAAGACCTTCCGATAATCACTTTCTCTAAGGAAGATCTTATGCTCGGAACATCAGAACATAATTGCCTGCTATATGTCTCTATAGAAAGTGATGGTGTCATAATCAATCGAATTCTAATTGATCTAGGTTCATCTGTCAATCTCATGAGTATAAAAACATTGAATGGATTGTATCTCGACACTCAACATCTAGGATAGACAAATTGATGATTCACGACTTCAATGAAAATGGGCAAAAGACTCTCAGATCTTTTATCTTGCCACTAAGATTCTGAGACAAAGAAGCCAAATTCTATGTCATTGATGCTGACACCTCGTTCAAGGCCTTTTTGGGGAGTCCCTAGCTATATGAGTACGAAATGGTCCCATCTACTTTGCACCAATGCATGAAATACATAAGAATGAGGAAGAACACATAATTTTTTTGGTAATCTTCACCATTTACCATGGAGCTAAAATCTATGAAGATACAAAATATTATTTATTGAAGGAGCCCAAACCTCAACAATCCAAAGCTTCAACATCAAAGGTTGCAAAACACCATAAAGAAGTGAAGAAAGAAAAAGAAAGAAAGAAGATGATGCTGACTCTTCCTAAAGTAGCTAGTGCATCACAAAATTTGAGTCCCTCATCCGGGCAAAGGACACGTAGAAGAGGATGATCCTCCATCCTCCCACCAAGGGAGCCAACAAGTCTCCGTGAAAGGAAAGAAAATATGGAATACTGATCCCGAGTATGATTTTGAACCTACTTATGAAAGTGAAGTTCGTGTATCTCCAAGAAGGATGGTATTGATTGAAGAATCATTAGTGATCGTGTCGCCTCCTTTTCAACATTTCAAAGAAATTACTCCACATGAAGTCCACATTATTGAAGAGTTAAAGACTTTCCATGCGCCTCCTTTACTTGGAAGTAATGAACGTGGAATTCCATTTTACAAGTATGAGGAGTACTATCACCAGGATTCTGATTGGCTCGTGTAATTTGATGAATCTGATGATATGGTTCTCACAAGAATGCCAAAATATTATCCTCCAAGGATTCACAAGATGATGCACAAATTGGGAGTCGATATTAGAACATACAAATGGTGAGCCCACTTCTTTGATACCTGTCTAAAAGTTCATGCACTTGTGAAAGTGTGATAATCATACATCTAAAGGATACATCACGAAACACCATTGAAGAAAACCTATGTGATAACGAAGAAGAGATTGACACTAAGATCAAATGTGAAGATGATCCTCATGAAGTCAATCTTATAAATGATGAGAGAGGGAGAGCCAAAGACCAAGAGCTTGAAGATGGTCGACAATCAACTACCATGGATGAGTTGAACTTGGCAATATAAGATTTATCCTCACCCAACTTTTTCATGGGTTCACTTCTGCACGATGAAAATATTGAAGAAATGAAAGCTCTGCTATGTGAATTTAGGGACTGATTTGCTTAGACATATCTGAAATTCTAGGCTTATCCCCTGAGGTGGCAGTTCATAAACTTGTCATTAAACCAGATACAATGCCTGTTAAGCAAGCTCCTAGGTGAAGGAGATTGGAGATTGAAGAACAGGTAATTGCAGAAACTAAGAAGCTGATCGAAGCAGGCTTTATCTAAAAAGAAAAGTATACAGATTGGATAACCAACATCGTTCCAGTGAGAAAGAAGAATGTTTAAATCCGTATCTGCATTGATTTTCGAGATCTGAACAAAGCATGCCCAAAAGATGATTTTTTGCTTCCAATATCAGAACTACTAATAGACAATACTTCCAACTATGCCATGTTCTCATTTATGGATGGATCATCAGGATACAATCAAATCAAGATGGCTCTTGAAGATGAGAAGCACACATCATTCAAGATGCCAATTGGTATATATCTTCTACTCATGCCCTTTGGATTGAATAATGGAGGTACACATGGAGGGCCATGACATGCATCTTCAATGAGTTGATTCATCAAAGAGTAGAATGCTATGTGGATGATCTCGTAAGAGCATAGATTGAAAAGATCATTTTGATGACCTGAGGATGGTCTTCGAAAGAATTGGGCAGTACAATCTCATGATGAATTCTCTCAAATGTGCATTTGGGGTTTCGTCTGGAAAGTTCCTTGGCTACGTGGTACGATATAGAGGAATTGATATCAACCCTAATAAAATCGAAGCGATAGTGGATATACCACCGCTGAAGAATCTTCATCAGCTTCATTCTGCGCAGGGACATTTGGCATTCATTCGATGCTTCATATCAAATCTGTCGAGCATGTGTCAGCCATTTATTAAATTGATGAAGAAGAATGTTCCAATTAAATGAGATAATGAGTGTCAAGAAGCATTCGATAGCATCAAAAGATACCTGTTGAATCCACCAATCCTTATAGTACCAATTCTAGGGAGTCCCTTCATTTTATATACAGTTGCATTAGAAGAATCCCGTGGAGCATTGCTTGCATAGTATAATGAAGAAGGCAAGGAAAATGCACTGTACTATATAAGCGAAGATTGATAGGAGCTGAGGCGAAGTACTCTCCAATCGAGAAGCACTATCTTGCACTGAACTTTGCCTCCCAGAAGCTTTGACGTTACATGTTGTCACATAAGATAACACTCATCTCAAAGATCAATCCACTGAAGTTCTTGATGATAAGGATAGTGTTGACAGGTCATTTGGCATGATGGGCGGTACTCTTATTACAGTTTGATATCACATATGTATTTCAAAAAGTTATTAAGGGGTAAATACTAGTAGATTTTCTCGATGCGCATCCTATCCCAGCAGATTCAACAGTCAATGATGATTTACTTGATGAACAGATTTTACTTATCCATGAAAGTGAGGAGTTACAGATCCGAGAAATGTATTTTGATGGTGCATCATCTATTAAGTCTGCTTCCAAACCAAAATCAAAATCACATTGGCCGTCTTCATAACACTTGGAAGGTGGCATATTGAGGCGTTCATACAGGCTGACTGACCAAGAACCAACAATGAAGCTGAATATGAGGCATTGGTAGTAGGTCTCGAAGAAGTTATGGTTATTGACATCCAAAATTTAAGAATCTTTGGAGGCTCTCAATTGATAATCAACCAAGTGTTGGGTCTATATAAGATTAATAAGCTTGAATTAACGTACTATCATAGGCGAGTGTTTGAGCTCATGATGAAAATTCTAAACATTAAACTATCTTGAGTTTCTCGATCGAAGAATAGTAAAGGATTGCACTGAGCCAAAAGAGAGATGAACATGGATGACGATGATGTGTTGATTGAAGTGTCTACTCGTCGAGTTATGCAACCAGTAAATCCATATTCTCCGTAGGTAGAGGGGACATCAAACTCAAGCCAGCATGAAGCAATTCAAATTGCTCCTCATTCTCCCAAAGAACAACAAGTACAAGAGAGAAAGAAACTTAAAAGTACTACAAAGAAATTATGTGAAGCTTTCATAGTGGAAGAGCCTAATGATTGGAGACAAACCTTCATCTATTATTTCAAGGAAAGAAAATTATCGAGCAATAAATCACTAGCCACACAGATTAGAAAAAGAATCCTATGATATGCTTATGTCAATGACACATTGTACCGTAGATCCTTTGAATAAATATGGCTGCAATATTTGGGGATGGATGAAGCCAACAAGGTAATGTCCAAAATTCATGAAGGACTTTGTGGAGCACATCAGTCAGGTCCTAAAATGGCAACAAAAAGTAAGAGGATGGGATACTATTGGCCTTCAATGGTAAAAGACTACATAGATCTTGCTAGGAGATGTCATGAATGTCAAGTCCACGAGAATCTCATTCATCTACCTCCGAACCCTCTACACCTAACAATAGCATCTGGGTCGTTTGAAAGTTGGGGCACAGATATAATTGGACTGATCAATCCTCCATCATCAGTAGGACATCGATTCATTTTAGCAACTATTAACTACTTCTCCAAATGGATTGAAGCTACTCCGTTCAAAGAAGTCACTGCTGATGGAGTTGTTGACTTCTTCACTAATAATGTTATCTATAGATTCTGGGTGCCATGATGAATCATTTTAGATAGCAGTCCAGCTTTCAAGAGTGCAAAAATATACAGATTTGCTGATCGACACAAAATTGATTGGTGGTACTCATCAATCTACAATTCAAGGGCCAATAGTTTGGCAGAGGCTTTCAATAAAACCTTAGTGAACTTGCTCAAAGAGATTCTCATGAAGAATAAAAGAGAGTGGCACACTAAAATGATAGAAGCACTCTGAGTGTACAGAACAACTTATAAAATGGCAACCAAAGCCACTACTTATGCTATAACATTTGGAGTTGAAGCTATTATGCCACTAGAAGTTGAGCTGCCATCACTTTGAGTAGCTATCTAATTCAATCTTACTCAAGATGTGAACACTCTCCTATGAATGGAAGAGTTGGATGCGCTTGACGGTGTTAGACTCAAAGCTCAACAAAGTTAAGAAATTTACTTAATGAGGATGTCCAAAGCATTCAATAGTTCAGTATGTCCTCGGATATTCCAGAAAGGTGAATTGGTTCTAGTGCTGAGAAAGCCAATCATCCCTCAATGTAAGATCGATGGTAAATTTGAAGCTAATTGGGAAGGTCCTTATGTCATAGAGAAGGTGTACGAAGGAGGAGCCTACCAACTTATTGACAAGAATGGTCAACGACCGCTGCCACCAATCAATGGTCGATATCTCAAGAAATATCTGGCCCACTGAGATAAGTATATAAATACTTAAATGAATCTTGCACTAGTAAGGCTTTCATGGAAAATACCTATGTAATGTCACTTGAAGATTCTCTCGTAAAATGAGAATGCATTTTAAAGTTACTTTGAAAGCCTCCCTTGTTAGACATGGGGAATTTTATATATTTAGCTATGTTGACATAGTGCTTCAAGTCGAGATCCTTAGATAAATATATATATAATAATCAGAATGAGCTCTATTATTTATATTAATAAAGTTCAAACTCTATAATGCATTTTACTAGTATGCAATCCCCATTAGGCAGGGGCATTTTTTATATTTAGCTAAGTGACATCGTCCGAGATTCTTTGGTAAATAGATATAATAATTAGCATGAGCTCCATTTATTTATATTAAAGAAGTTCAAACTCTGTAATACATTTTGAACTAGTCTGCAACCCCCTATTAGACAGGGGGCATTTTTTAGTTTTTATAAATCAAAGCTGTTCAATCCTTCCCTGTGAAATAGGAGAGCTTCTTGTATACACATTCAGGTTGACATCAAGCTTTATGCCGAGATCCCTGAATATAACTATAACTATTATTGTTAAAGGCGTAGGTCTTACAAGAACAAAAGAATCTACTTCAATGCATAAAAGATAGTCCTTAATGTCAAAAGTTTCCCCAAGATTTGTGAATATTGATGAATAAGTCAGAAGAACTCCTAATTTTGGAAGCTTCAATCAACTAAGTTGAAAAAAAAAACATCAACCTCTACATTTTCAAGTCTAGGACACGGATGGGTTCTAAAAGTCAAACTCAACAAGCCCACAAGTGGCCGAGTTGCTGATGCTCTCCTCACTCAACAAGCTACAAGAAAAGGCCACAGTGAAAGAGCCTCCATTCATCAGTCTAATGACAAGACCGCCAAACCATCATAGCTTAAGTCAAAAACTTGAGTAGGTTCTAAAGGTCAGACTCAACAAGCCCACAAATGGCTGAGTTGCTGACGCTCTCCTTACTCAATAAGCCACAAGAAAAGACCACAGTGAAAGAGCCCCTACTCGTCAGTCCAATGATGATAGCTATCCAATCTCAAACCAGATCCAGCTTAGTGACTACAAGCAACCAAAATTCAAGATATCTTTCTACTTTCGATGAGACCAAGACAATGCGAAACTCTCAATTGTCCTCAAATTAATCTATATATTGCCCACAAGGTGATATTCCAATCTCTTTTCAAATGATCTAACTAAGCACAAAGCACAGATCAAAGTTGATTCCCTCATCAAGTCCACAAAAGTAGAAAGCATAGGACCGAGAAAGCGATTCCATAGTTCACACAAAGGCAATGGCCAAACTAATGAAATTTCATGGTTATTCAGTTTGTTAAAGCACACAGTGCTAGACTAATAACTCAACATTGACCTAATATGAGCCGGAAGGCTGGGTCAACTATATGCACCTTTCAATGAGTCCATCAAAGTAGCAAGCAAAGGACTTAGGGAGTACATAAACTTACTGACAAGTTAATATAGACAAATCAAGTCAATTCTTCTTCAAAGTTCATCAAACTTAAAGCTAGGACAGAAGGAATTTCAAATCTCAAAATAAACAAACTGATTCCTCCATCCAACTTGGTGAAGCATGAAGCTAGGGTCAGAGGAAATTTAAATCTGTGAAGACATAAAGGAATGAGACTTTCAGTGAACCCATCGAAGCAGAGAGTAGATGGCGGAAGAAGCTCTTCAATGAACCCATGGAAGTTGAAAGCTGAAGTGATCCAAGACTCAAGGCCAGCCCAAAGAGTCAACCAGTTTTCAACAAACATGATTAACTCCATGCACGAATCATATTTGTTGGGGGGGCATTTGTTGACCTCCATGCATGCGCTACAAGTCAAGTTGAGCTCACAAGGTGAATTCGACGAGCTTTAACAAGCAAATCAATGTTGAAATGTACTCGATGGTGCTAAAAATTAGTTGAAATGATCTCTGATTGATGAGCATTCATCACATTGAGAATGAAATTGATCAGAATATACATCTCACATAATTTGATGATTGAGTGATCAAGAAGTGTTGTCGATGCACTAACATGCATATCGAGGTCAGAAAGTCATGACGATGCCCAAATAACTTTCATTTGAAAAATTAATCATGTCGTTAGTGTAAAAATGTTAAAACCTATCAAATGAGACTATCTGTGCTCAATTTGGATGAGTCTGCAAGAATGTCGAGCAGTTGGAAGCAACGACACATAATTTTGAATTGAAATTGACCTGATCTGATGTCGACTTGAACCAAATGGCCTCTGATCACAAAATGGAATACTGCTTGTTACATATATATATATATATATATATATATATATATATATATATATATATATATATATATATATATTAATTCTATGATAGCGTCAGTGCAAAATCAGAATTAGGGATTAATTTTCATTTAAATAAACAACCCCATATATACATCTTAATATCTAACCCTAACCTTATGATTCCTATTGGTAGCCACATGCGAGATGCCCCTTCCCTTCTCATTCATGAGCCTGTCCATTCAATAACCCTCCCATAGCTGCAAGTCTCTCTCGTGACTCCATTCTTTTTCCCGTTCGAATGAGCAACCTCTTCGTTCCTTCCTCCCAACCTGTTTGTACTTGTTCCTAACCGAACTGAAGCCTCTCTTCTCTCGTCCATGTGAGTTGAGCAGCTGAAGGAGACTCTTCTCCCGTTTCCACAGTTCAGCTAAATCGAATAGTAGCTGTCCCTCTTCTTTCCTCTTCCGTTCGGACTCCCAGTAGATCAAACTACAGGTTAGCCGCAAGCCTCCTTTTCTTGATTTCCTAGGTCTATTTTTCTGCAAGCCTCCTTTTTTATTTACCCAAAGTTTTTATCATTTTCTATTTATTCCTCCCTCACATCCCGCTGCCTTTGATTTTGCCATATACTGATGGCTTTGAGCTGAAGTCATGGATAGTGGAGGCAGAAAAGTATAGAGTTGGGGTTATTCATTAATTTTTGAGTTTGATAGT
The DNA here is from genome assembly GCA_021442155.1 of Cymbidium sinense. NCBI lineage: Eukaryota > Viridiplantae > Streptophyta > Magnoliopsida > Asparagales > Orchidaceae > Cymbidium > Cymbidium sinense. The sequence continues at coordinate 13,737,403 of CM038230.1, forward strand.
GGAGAAAAAGGCTTACATTCATCACATGTGGATTTCAAGGTGGAGTTTTGCCTTACCAGGCATACTTATCATATGCTTCTGAAGCAGCCACGAGCATTTTGCTTGGTAGGAACGGAGATGAACTGGGCTATTTTCTTGAGGGATGCTTATAATGAGGATGGGATGTTGATAGAGAATGGCCCTTTGCTTTTCTGCCACCTCCAACTTCTTGCAATAAATCAAATAATTTTTTCAAAACTTACAGCTACAACATCTGCATAGATTGAATCCTGTATGCAGTGCATTTGACATGATGACCCATATGCGCTCTTTGTAGCACGGTGGGGATAACTTGTACGCGACATGTGTAGGTAACCAATACACACTCATTATAGTGTGGTAGGGAAAATGAAGACTTAGGCCACTATCATCAACCCTAACACTAAAGCATAAAATTCTCAATCTTAAATGCACTTAAATTCTTGTATGCGACGCACTTGACGTGATGAGTAGAACCCGTACGCGCTCATTGTAGCACGATGGGGAAAACTCATAGGTGACACTCAGGACTGACAAGGAAATTTATATGATTTCTTTTATGCATGTAACCTATACAAGCTCTTTGTAGCATGGTAAGGAAAATGAAGACTTAGGCCATAGTTTATACCACTCATACACACTCTTTGTAGCACGGTGAGTAGGCCTAGCCCCCCGATGCAGCCTCTTACGTGGGGATGATGCCGAGAGGCTGCCGAAATTTTATCTAAATCCTGCACTTATATAAGACTTAAGTAGGATGAATAATACTATTTAAATTATTGAAACTCAACATATGCTTAATTGAATTTGAGATTATAAATATAAATGTACTTGAAATGAATTTGAAAGAGACTTGATTACAAATAAAATTATAAATCATATTTCAAATGAGAAAATAAGAATCAAATTCAAGTGAACCAATAAAACTTGAAATAACACTGAATTCCTTTGATATACATGAAATGAACCTCATATTATTTTGCTTAAGATAATCCAAAAAGAGAACCCTAGTGAATCATTGAAGACTTATAGTGGGATTAAAATATAACTTATAAGCATGCAAATGTGGTTAAAGTGAGACTTGTAGATGACTTATATTAAGACAAATAACTCACCATTAGATATGAACAAGTCATCCTGATGAATACTAAACTCTACCATCACTCATTTCAAATGATTCGGAGGAGAGGAAAAGTCTGTAGGAGGATTGAAATGAATTTAAAGGGCTTGTTGACAAGAATAAGAAACAATACTTACTGATAATTATGACTATTTTATGATTCACTTTGAGATGAATAAGAAAGTTTTAGATGAGTACATGGTTTAGTTATCCGAGGTTTATAAGAAACTTAAATGTGCATTCACAAATTAAAGAGGTTGATTAAGTGGTTCATCAATGAGCACAAATCGTAAGTGTTGCTTCCTAATAAATGGTTGAATCATATCACACATTGAGTGAATTGGAATGAACCTAGTTGAATCCATGATTGAACTATATAGATGCTTGCAATAGCCTCAATGGCTCATTATTGAGTGCAACAAGTTCTCTAGTGAATACTAGACTTCCTCATAATTCATTTCAATCGAATTGAGGGTAGTCAAAGAATTCATTAGAAGTATGTAATAAATTTGAAGGTTTATTAATAAGCATAAGAAATAGTTATGAATCTCTCACGCTAAACTACTAAAGAAGTAAGTATAAATCGCGATATGCCATTTCAAATTATAATATAAGTCACAAATACCACCGGATTTGCAACACATCGTATAAGCAAACATAAGACATTAATTAAGGCATTATTAAATACACCTGCATGGGTCTTGACACTATGTTGAATGCTTAAACTTAGTGTCTGAGGATGCTGCATGGGTTGATTCTCGGTTTGGTCTTAAGATCGGGTCCGAGTTAACAAAACTTAAAAATTAAATAATAATATTATAATTTTCCAACTTAATAAAATATCTGAGAAGGTAATTTTATCATATGACAGAGGATCTAATCCTTTATTATTAAATTAATAGAGTTGATGGGATATGGAATAACAAAGTAATACATCCTCCCCTATGATGGTTGAGTTGATTGAATATATCAACTGGAGGGGTCATTTTACCAAAATATGTAAGATATTTATATTTGATAATCTAAAATTCAAAATTCTCAAAGTATAAATCTAGATTTGATCCTCTATTATTAAATTAATAGAGTCAACATGATCTGGCACAACAAAGTAAATGATCAATCAGCATGATCAGCCTAGATGGAGGGATGATCAGAAAAATCCATCAGGGCAGAGGCTGCCGACTACTTGTTGTACCTTCGTCGCTCCCTCCTACCTACCTGAGTAGATGCTTAAGCCTTCACGTCTCTTTCCCTATGGATTTGACCCCTGAAAATCCTAGGGATCAATGATCACAAATCAAACAAGGTTCCAGACTCTAAGCTTCTGTATGCTCTGCCAACCTGGCGCAAGACAATCCTAAGCCCTGCATGGGGCCTCTTGCTCCCTATCCGTTAATGGTATACTGGTGGAGGAGAAGCGCAATCCTCGGTAATCTTCCTCTCTCCGATGCAGAGGGGTGGAACTTATTGTTGGTTGGAGGAGAGACCTCTGGGAGAACCCTCCTCAGCTATATGTGATGCAACATCAAGCTCTCTGGCTGCTTGCTCGTGCTCACACTTAATCTTTTGATTTTTATTATGGTGTTTAGTATGAATGAACAAGGTAGAGCGGGTATTAGTACCTACCCCATAAGTAGAGGAGACTATCTCAGAAGTTAAGATAGCCTTCCCCTTCGGGGTAACCAAAGAGGAGGTAGTAGCTCTCGCTGGAGCAATGGTGGGGATAGCTTGATGGGCAGGTGCTAAAACTATCTTAGAACAGGGCATGGGAACCACCACGACCTTCCTCTTCAACGAAGGGTACTCAAAATCAGAGGGCATATTAAAACAGATGACTAGCTTATGCCCATCCACCTCATCCTTGCTGATAGTAGTGAGGGTCGCCCCCTCACAAGTAACTCGTGCTCCCTTGAATCCCCGGTCGAAGAAAACCAGGTGTGTGGAGTCAGTCTCGGGGAGGCTAGCGATCCAAGGCCAAGTCCATCCTGAAGGGGAAAGTAAAAATGAACTTCTGCAAAGCCATGTGTACTAACTGTAAGGACTGTACTGACTGATCTGAGCTGTACCTCTACATGTGTTGAAATTGTAACTTGAGTCAGGTTTCTACTTTAATATCTATCCCAAGAGAATCATAAGAATTTGGAGTCCTGAACCAACACTCAAAAATTTAAATATGTTAAGTGGGGTTCAGTGGAGAGATTTTGATGTGAAGAGGAGAGTCTTTGCCATTTGATTTTGATTTTGGAACCCATACTCAGCCAATTTAGGTAGGTTGGGTGGGGTTCAAAAATTTGAGAAGAGATTTTTGGAGATATTTGTATTTTGTATGTCTTGTTTGAAAATGTTGATGATTTGAAAGAGCCTCCACTTAGCAAATTTGAGTATTCTAAGAAGAGGTTGTGATTGTGTGTTTCAAAATTTTTGTAGAATATCTTTTCTTGCAATGTGTGAAATGTTAATTTGAAAATGGGGCTTCTGACTTGACAAATTTGATATGTCAAGTAGAAGCCACATGTGTTTTATTTGTGTTTAAAAATGGGACTTTCATTTAACAAATTTGGTATGTTAAATGAAAGCCAAATGTGATTGATGTATGTTTTGCTTTTCTTTGAAAATGGGACTCTCACTAAACAAATTTGGTATGTTAGTGAAAGCCCAAATGTGATTGATGTATGTTTTGCTTTTCTTTGAAAATAGAACTCTCACTTAACAAATTTGGTATGTTAAGTGAAAGCACAAATGTGATTAGTTTATGTTTTGCTTATGGGATTCCTACTTAACAAATATGATATGTTAAGTGGAGGTCCAAATGTGATATGATTTGTGTTTTGCAAATGGGACTCCCACTTAACAAATTTGGTATGTTAAGTGGAGGTCCAAATGTGATATGATTTGTTCTTTGCAAATGAGACTCCCACTTAACAAATTTGGTATGTTAAGTGGAGGTCCAAATGTGATATGATTTGTGTTTTACAAATGGGACTCTCACTTAACAAACTTGGTATGTTACGTGGAGGTCCAAATGTGATATGATTTGTGTTTTGATTTTGGGACTCCCACTTAACAAATTTGATGTGTTAAGTGGAGGTCAAATGTAACATGGAAATGAGGCCCTCACTTAACAAATTTGGTGTGTTAAGTGGGGAGTCAAATATGTCATGAAAATGAGATTCTCACTTAACAAATTTGATATGTTAAGTGGAATCAAATATGATTTATGAAAATAAGACTCTCACTTAGCAAGTTTGACATGTTAAGTGAAAGTCAAATGTGTCATGGAAATGAGATTCTTAGTTAACAATTTAATATGTTAAGTGGGAACCAAATCCATATGAAAGTGAGATTCTCACTTAACAATTTTGATATGTTAAGTGTAATCAAAATTTGACATGAAAATAAGATTCTCACTTAATAATTTTGATATGTTGCTGGAATCAAGTGTGTCATGAAAATAAGATTCTCACTTAACAACCTTGACATGTTAAGTGAGAATCAAATGCATATGAAAATAAGATTCTCATTTAACAACCTTGACATATTAAGCGGAATCAAAATGCACATGAAAATGAGATTCTCACTTAACAACTTTGATATGTTTAAGTGGGAATCAAATGTATAGATGTGCTCCCTTTCTTTTGGAAAGAGGGGAATTCTTTGTTTGACAATTATGGCATGTCCAATAAGATTCCAAAATAGAGGTGAAATTTATTTAACAAATCTTAAGTATGTTGAATATATTTTAATGATATGTTTTGATGCCATGTATGTGATTTCTATGATTTTGAAAAAAGAAACTTCCACTCTAGCATATGTGAAATATGTTGAGTGGAGTTTCAATTTTATGTTATGATTTGAAAATAGAATCTTCGTTAAACAAATTTAAATGTGTTGAATGAAGGTGGATATTGTCAAAAAGGGTGCTTTTGGAAAGTGTCATTTTGTGAAAGAATTTATTTTCTTAAATTTTTTGATGAACCTCGCCTCACCAAGCTAGTGGTAAGGAGGTTCTAGGATTTTATTATCTCTCCCTTTATTGATAAATTTTGTTTTCATCTATTGGGGAACCTAATATGAGTTTCAAGACTTACATGGAGTGAGGTCCTAAAACTTAAAAGATGTTGGCTAACTTTGCTTAAGAATGAAATAAGTTAAGTGCCAGCGGAAGGAAAGATAGTCTCAGACTCAAAAAAATGCAAGCCCACTATCAATGCTTGGAGACAACAATCATCTACTAGAGATGGAGAGAAGAACCTTCCCAACAGAGTGTAAAAATCTATGATGTTTATTTTCATATTTGTTTCATTTGTGTGTGTATATGTGAGGGGACACCATGAAGAACTGATGATGTACTTATTAAGGTGATAAGTACAACATCGAGGAATAGTATACTATCTCGAGAGATAGAAGTCACTACCCTATAATGGACCCAATCACCTAATAAGGACTCCTAAGACATGATGGGTCTTCGAATATACCACAGATTTTTCCCCTACTTTACATGAAGAAGGGTTTATTTAAATCGGGTTTGTTAAGTTCCCTATGGAGGCAAGACTCTATAGTTAATTACATCTTAAGGAAAGAGAATCCCTTAAGAATACTCTCGATTAAAGTAGGCGATTGTTGTCTCCAAAGAATTCAAATATAGGACTATCAATAAATTGGTTATATTTTGGAAAATCAAGTGGGATGGATCAAAAAGGAGAGAGTTATTATCGATGCCAAAGGAGATAAGTAGAGAGTGCTCATGATACTAGGAAACCTAGTGAGCACTCCAATCTAGCCTATGGTTGGGCTTTATATATTTGAAATTGAGGAGATTTATTTATTTGAGTTGAACTTTTATTAGAAATCTAGGACTTATAATTCCACAATACAATATTGTGAAAATTTCTAAGAGGTGAGGATTTATTCTTGTAAAAAGGGAAATAATAATCTCATCCTAAATCTAGGGAGCTTTGGCAAGAGCCAAAGCATAAATCTAAGGCAAAGTGGGTATATGGTTTAACTCCATAGAGAGAGTAAACCACCCAAATGCTGGACTTATCATCACGGGTGGTAGCTAACTCCTCTTATGCTTTAAATCCATGTAGGCAAGTCATATGCTTTTGCAAGATGGCTAGGTTGTTATTATTTAGAAAAGAGACTAAGTCCTTAAACCCACTCCCTAAGAGACTAGAACATGAAGGGTATGAGTAATGACTTAAATCTAATGTAAATTTTTATCAAATTTCATTTAATTTGGGACTTTTCATTTTGACACAGGCTATAGGATTTTGTATGCCTAAATGCATGAGAAATTGATTATGGGCCAAATCAAAAGGGAAAGAGGTGTTCTTCCATCATAGGCTCTTAAAGGTTAAGCCCATTCTATTTGGCAAAGATGGAAGCCCTCTCTTAACAAGAGTGAAGCAAAATGGTTATGCATGATCTTTGAACATACAACATCTAGCTAAGGGTTGCTAAATATTTTATTATCTTGATTTATTACCTAGGCTTTTATGTGAAATTATGAGTTGTTTTAAAATTTTAGTTATGAGTTGTTAATGGGATAGAAAATTTATTTTTATCCTGAGAGCCTAATCACATCCAGGCCATACAACAATCACCAATCATAAACAAACTATGGAAATGCATGATTTTTGTAATGCACAAGTTAAACAAAATATAAAATAATTTTATAGAGTTATCATAAAAAAATAAAAGGATCTGCGAGTCGCCGAATAACCCAAAAGAAATGTGGGTATCTACCTTATGCAACCCAGTTACATGAAAATAATTACAATTAGGAATAATGAATGTCATGGGGGTCTTCATTCTTCATTTCTCCATCTTCATTCCTTCATCTTTTATTTGCTCCCTTTCTTTCTTCCTTTTGGCTTGATTTGAATGTGGTTGCTCCAAAGGCATCACATGGTACATAAGACTTAGTCTTATAACCAATGCTCATTCTAATCCCCCATAACACTCATCCTAATCCTAATGCAAAATTACATTAAAAGAAGGAAAGTAAATCTAGTTACACCTGCAAAATAAATGTTAGCTAAACACACCATACAACCTAAGCAGTTATATGAATAATTTGGACTTAGCACCCCACACATGGGTAACCAAGCCCACCTATCCTAACTTGGATTATTCTTAGGGGCTAAGTAACCTGCACATCAAAAGCATTTATATTTTTATTATGATGACCCCTTAAGCACAACCCATAAAACATGATTAGGTGAATATCACTAACATCCGACTCAGGCATACACCATAACATCTCTAAAAAATATATCACAAAATAAGCATATATTAAATCATACACCGACCTAACATAAAGCTAAAAATGGTGACTTAGTCTAATGTGTGTGCATTAAAGCTTGTGTGGTATGTCCTAACTAGGCTTTAGAGTTGTAATTTGCTAAGTGTGAGGGATTTAATTTATAAAGGAGTTGATTTTTCTTTAAGTGACTTAATTGATTTGAATATTTTACTTAGTGTTTTCTTTTTCTTCATATAGCCTACACTTAACAACTAAGTGTTATAAAGAGAAGAAAGAGAGGGGATCTCTCTTTCATCCCTACCTTAAGTCACTTCTAAAGCAAGTTAATTAATCAATTTCTTTTAGTTTCTTTTTTTAGTGAATGGCTTATTATGTGTTTAATTAATCTTAAGTTTAGGTTCACTCTAAATGACCTTATTCAATAAGAAAGACATCTTAAGATTAATTAGAATGGATTATTATCACATAACACATATTCATTCATTTCTTTCCATCATGTATATCTTGAATATGAGTAAATCCTAAGCATATATATACATGCAATTTATATTTTTAGCATACTTGAATGATGAACACAAAGAAGTGTGTTTGGAATTTAAATGTTTCATTTAATTGAACTTTGAATGCATGCCTTTTTTTAATAGAAAAGAGGGATTTTTCATCCATTAGTTAGATACACATTCACATGTATAAAAGTTTTAAGTGAGTATGTCGCCATTATTTTCTGCATCAGGGGCGTAAGGTATAAGACCTACTTAGGGCTACTTAAAGCCTCATAGCCCCGGGGTGTCCAAACTAATATACCACTTTTCTTAGATACATGTAGATGTATAAGAAATTATAGGATAAGAAACCCATGTAAAAGTTGTGTTTGATTTGTTTGATTTATGATTCTTATTCATTGGTCACATCACACATACACATATATAAGAGTTTTTAGTGAGTACGATGCCATTATTTTTTGCACTAGGATGTAAGGTATAAGACCTACTTAGGGATACTTAAAGCCTCAGAACCCCGGTGTGTCCAGACTAGTATACCACTTTTCTTAGATACAGATGAATGTATAAAAAGAACCACAAGAAGAAGAAGAAGTCATGCAAGAAGTCATATTTGATTTGATTATATGCTTTACATATGTGATATGAAATTCTTCCTAAGTCTTAACATGGAAATGCATAGAAATATATTTAGACAAATGTTGTGTTCTTTTCAAATGAACTTTACATTTGTAAATCCTATATGAATCCACGTAAGATAAGTGAAGAGAATTTCATATTGCATATCTTATATTATCAACACATGCAAACTTATAGATAATTGTAATTAACATCACTTCATTTATAATAATTGATTTATAGGCTTTTGAAAATAAGATTTGATTTAAATATATTATAGCCACACTTTTTAATTTAGATCAACACATGCAATTAGACATAAAAGAAACCATTGCATTTTGTTAATTTTAAAAGAAATGAATGCATGATTGCATATGGGAAGCAACATTTAACATAATTGGATAAAAATAAAGGAACATAATCTCATTCATTCCAATTAATTCCTAAGGACAATCATACTAAATAAAGCCATTTAAAATAAACCAAAGTTCTTTAATGTTATTTCATCTTTATGTTTGATTTGAGTTAAGCAAAGTGGGAGAGGTTTGCTAGTCCTAATCCCATTCCCCATGTATGAATTAATTTTGGTTCAAGGAAGAAGTATTTAAGTTGATTTTATGATTTAATGAGGTTAGGGTATGAATTAAGTGGATAATTAACCCTTACCTACATCAACTTAAGTTAATTAACTAATCAATGATGAGCCAATATGATATGCAACCACATAGAAAGTAATTTTGCAATGCTCCTAAGAAATGAAAGGGGTCTAATGCAATTGGCTCATGATTAATAGTTAATTAAGCTTAAGGGATCTCACTTAACTACTTTTATAGTTTTCTCACACATGTGAGCTAACCATAATTTTATTATCTCCCCTTTGGGTTAATGAACACCCAAAGGGCTACCCAAGATTAGATTAGGGAAATAGGTTCAATTAAATTGATTAAGTTCATTAATTAACTAATTAAGTCTTAATTAATCTTAACTAATCAAAATGAAATGGGGTTAGAGAAAGAGACAAAGAAGAGAGCCTAAGTATCAATCCCTAAATCTTTTCAATCAATTGATTAAAGTTCAGTTATAGTTTGTATTTTGATTAATCTTGTTAATTAATTAATTAAGGGGAGTTAATTAATTAATTATTTAAGAGGCATTAGAGAAGATTTAAGGAAAAGATTGGAAGAGGGGGTCCCAATCCATTTCCCTAGACTTCATCACCATTAACAGAGGTTAACAAGCTTAATTGATTGATTAATTTACTATTTATTTACTGAAATATTACTAATTACATTAAGAAAGTGATTAAGTCTTAATACATTAGTTTCCCTAATTAAGCAACCAATAAAATCTCAGAAAAATTGGGGAGGTAGAGGTCATCCCCCTAAACATGCATAAAAGTTTGAGATTAATTGGATGATTAATTAAGGAGTAACTAAGCTAATTAAATTTTCAATTAAACCTTAATTAAGTCAAATCCACTACTCAAAGTTAATTAAAATAATTTTTCTAGATTCTACCTAAAATATCTTGACAATGAGCCTAAGTTTGTATTTTTTTGGATTTTTCTATAGTTAGTTGTGACTTTAGGAAGTTTCATGATTAAAAACCACTTAATTAGCCCTAATTAAATCTTTAATCCCACTGGGCCACATGGTGGCTGACACGATGCACTGACATGGCATATTTTCCATATGGTATGATGGGATTCACTATTTAAGTTGTCACATCCAGGCTTCGGATATACAACTTCTCGTGGATCCGATCTAAGATTGGATGGCCATGATTAAACTGATTGAAGGGATGTCGAGCTCTCATTAGATCAGGATGGATGTTCATGTCTATCATGCGATGGATGGATTTTCTCCATGGTCATGGATCTCAAGCTTCGGATGGAGATGAAAATGATCCCGAAGCACGATAATCAAAACCAAAGTCAAAATCACATGACATGGAAATTTCTTTCACAAGACCAACATATTTTCATTCAAGGAGGATGGGTTGCTTATGTTTGTGATTCATGAAGCTTTGTTTGGTGAAGCTCTAGAGCATGAGCTTTGTAGTTCATCCACTTGCTCCATAGTCTGATGCTATTGCACTGGAGGAAGGTGTGAAGTTAATTGCACTTTGGAGAGGTGGCCTCCCTATTTTAGTTTTTCTTAAAACAGAATGGGGACTTTGGGAGCTTAGGAAACTTTGAAAATGGCTATGGGATTCCTCTCCTTGGGTTGGTCAGTATGAGTGTGTGAGTTTGAGTGAGAATGAGGGGGGTATACCCCCTCATTCCTTGGATCGGATGGCCATGGATGATTTGGAATTTTTGATCAAGGGGTCACCATGGGGAGCTCAATTTGGGCAGGGAATCATGTTAGTTGGCTTCCTTTGAGTAGAGGGTGTGTGAAGGGATTAGTGGGTGTCCTTTGGCTTTCCAAGTGCTCCAAAGAGGTGATTTTACCTCCCCATGGATCATGGCCCAACCACCTTTGGGTCAGTCATGTCCCAAGGTGTGCTATGTGGACCTATGGTTGAGTGCCAAGTGGCCATGGGGAGAGAATTACTCAATAAGCATGTGTCTTATCTCATGGGATACCCTAAACCTAAGGGAAAAATGGTCATTTGGCCATGGGTTTGATAGATTTAGGATGGGTCAAAGTGGGTTAGCCCAAATTTCAAGTGGTTTGGAGTGTATTTGGTTTGATTTGGCTTGATTTGACCTATTAGGTCAAATTGGATTAGGTTGGGACCAATTGGTCAAATTGGGTCAAACCAAGGGTTGGTCAAGTTCACATGACCAATTTGAGTGTATTTGTGTCATTGGTTTGATTTGCTTTGGATTTGGTTATGGCTCATTTGGATCCATATAGGTCAAATGAGTCAAGTTGATAATTTGACCAATTTGACCAAATTATGGGTTAGGTGTTGAGTCAAGTTCAATTGGCTAATTGATGATTGTGCTTTGGTTTGGTTTAATTTGAAATTAATTTAGATTTTGGCAAATTTGACCCATTAGGTCAATTTAGGCTGTTGAGTCAAGTTGTCAACTTGAGCTCAATATAACTTTGGTCAAGTTCAATAAGTGATTGGGAATGAACTTGAGTTATTGGTTGCAATCAATTTGGATCAAATCATGATTTGACTCATTTTGGCTTTTTAGGCAAATTCGGGTCAACTTTGGTCAAATGGCCAATTAGGCTTGGTTTGGCTCAAGTTAAGGTTTGGTCATGTTCAATCATTGATTATAAGTGGATTTGAATTATTAGTTTTAATAAATTTGGCATATGATGGATTTTAGCTAGTTTGGGTTTCATTTGGACTAAATGTTGACTTGGTCAATGGGCTAGGTTGACTTGGTTTGACCTAATTCAAGAAAATTGGTTAACCTAGGATGATTGTTGATCATGTTGTGAGGTTCAGATGGGCTTGGTTCAATCCAATTTGGGTTGAATTAGAACTTGGCTCAAAATGGTCATTTAATTTGGGTCAAGTGAGCCTAAATGGAAATAATTGGCTTGATCATGGCTTGATTCAAGTTTAGTTGAACTCACACATGAGCCTAAGATTGAAATATAAATCTAATTGCATGTGGTTTGGAGCCAAATGAGTTTTGGTTTATATAACAATTTCAAGTCAAAAGGGCTAACTTGGGTTTGATTTGGGTTAGCTTGGCTTGATGATTGCGTTTATGTTTATATTTACATCAATGATTGTTGGAATGATTGAATCATGAAAAACTCTCGAGTTTTGAATTAGTTTGTATCATTTAGTTCAAGAATTTGGCTAAAAGGGTATAAGTTGGATTTTTGATTTGATTTGAGTCTCAATCATTTGAATTTGAAATTGATTTATGATTTGGAATTTGATTTGAGATTGAATTTGATAATTAAGAAAATCAATTGAATTGGGGTTGGTTTGAATTTGGTTTAGGCTAAGTCCATAAGATAAAATCAAAGGGCTTAGGAAGGGATTTGGAGTTTGAATTTGATCATGGGTTTTAATTATTTGATCAGAATTTGGATTTAGATTTGGTTTTGAATTTGAATTTGAATTTGAGGTTTGGTTTTGAAAGAAGGAAGCAAGGATTGGGTTTAGGCTATAGGGTAGGCAAGTCCTCCTAAATCCCTAAGGCACAACCTATCCCTATGGCTAACTCTTCTAAGTCTCTAGGCTTAGGTTAATTGTTCACCTAATCACTAAAAGTGTCTTAAGATTAAGGAACTCTTGGGTATAAGTGTCTTATATCTATGATAAGAAGTTGAGAGCTCAATCCAAAAGTGAGGTCACTCCCAAGCCACTGAAGGACTTCAATCAGCTCCAAAGCAAAACTTAAGCAACTTAACCAAGGGAAATTGTCTTGATTACTGGCATCATCTCTACTGGGCTACCTCCATCGATCCCACCACCCACTCTTCAGGAGATAATTTTTCAAACTAGTAGAAATAGGAAATTTTTGTTGGAGCTTTTGAAGGAAATTAGCATGTGAGATCTAGACGTTGGATCCTTGTGGATCCCTCATAAAGGTATGGGTTGATTTTGGAGTGAATTTGAGCTTGGGTGAGCTTCGAGCAATCCATAGAGAGCTTTTGTCATTCATCGCCGAAGGAAGATCACGCCATCCATTCGCGCGTGATAAAATGGATGACTATGATAAAATCATGTTAGATCCATCCATTTTTCTCCCCTTACGCCATGCGGGTGTGTTATGTCGTCCGATCGGATTGGCGTGATCAATCTTTCATCGCCGCTAGTTGACTCAACGCAGATGTGACATCTTAAATAGCCAATCCCACAGCACCATGTGGAAAGCACGTCGTGTCAGCACGCCATGTGGCGCTGATGGGATTAGTCTTAATTAAGGTTATTTAATATATTTTTAAGCCTGAAACTTCCATAATTCATAACTAATTATAGAAAAATAAAAAAGAAATATAAATAATGGCTCATTTTAAAGGTATTTCATAGGGGCATCCATTAAAATTATTCTTAATTAATTTTGAACAATAATTTTTGGCTTAATTAGGGTTTAATTAAAAATTTAATTGGCCTAATTACTCCCTAATTAATTAACCAATCAATTTCAAACTTTCTGAGAATGTTTAGGTGGATGACCTCTGTCTCCTTGGAATTTATTGGTTGATTAATTAGGGGAATTTATTATTTAAGCCTTAATTACTCTTTTAACTTAATTAAGTAATAATTAAGCATTTGAATAGTAATTAGTCAACAAATCAGACCCCTTAATCAATGTTGAATAGTAGGGAGACTTAAGGAATTGGATTTGGGCCTCTCTCCTAATCTTTTCCTTAAATTTCCTTCTCTTTTTCAACCAAAATGCTAATTAATATTTAATTAACTAATTAGTGGCCTAATTAGTTAATTTGAAATTCAAATCTTTTCTAATCATGTTTAATTGAATGAGGGGTTTATGGAATTAGGTTGGGAACTCTTTCTCAACCTTTTCCCCTTAAGCCCATTTCATCTCAAAGGATAATTAATTAAATTTGGTAATTAAGAAAGAAAAATGGCTTAATGGATTAATGTCTTGATTAACCTAATTAAAAGGGTATTTGCTTCTAATTTCCTTTAGTTGATTCATGGGTAGAGCTTTAGGTGTTCAATAACTTAAAGAGAGTTAATGAAATTATGGTTGGCTCACATGTGTGAGAAAACCATAAAAGAAATTAAGTGAGTATCGTAAGCTTAATTAATTAATGATTGTGAGCTAATTGCATTAGGCTCCTTTCATTTTATAGGAGCATTGCTATTTACTTTTCAAATCATTTGCATATTACATTGGCTCATAATCATTTAATTAATTATCTTAAGGTAATATAGGTAAGGGTTAATTAATTGATTTAATTCACACCTTAACCTAATAAATCTATAAAATCAATCTAATTATTTTTCATTAAATCAAATTAATTTACACATGGGGAATGAGATTAGGACTAGAAAACCTTTCTCATATTTCCTAAATCAAATCAAACATCAAATTAAAAATGATATTAAGAAATTTTGGTTTGTTTTAAAAAAGCTTATTTAGTATGATTGTCGTTAGGAATTAGTTTGATTGAATGAAATCATGAGCTTATATCTTCTTATTTATTGCCAATCATGTTAAATGTTGTGAGTCACTATAGCACCCAAGAGGGGTGAATTGGGTGATATTAAAAATTTTAAAACTTAAATCTTAAATTTTAAGTTTTAGTAGAAAATTAATTTTTGATTTTATAATGAAAAGATACAATTTTTAATGCAGTAAAAATAAAAGTACAGTAAAGTAAAGAGAAATAATAGGCACACAATTTTTACATGGTTTGACCAAACCCCAAAATGACTACGTCCTTTAGCCACCCCACTAGGAATCCACTAAATGTAAAAAAATCTTACAAATAGTACTCTCCTATACAGGTGAGTACAACCCTAATAATATGTACTCTCTACAAAGGCGAGTACAACCCCAATATAAATTTTACTGACACAAAAGAAAAATACAAAATAATAAATTTTGATAAAATAAATCTCTCACAAATATACCAATATCCAATTCAAAAATAATCTCACAACTTACAAATGATCACTTAAAAAGTTTTAGCATGATAAAATGCTCACTTAATATTGATAAGAAATAATAAAATAAATATCTTAAAGTGATCTTACTAAGATGTTTATGTTATTACAATTTGTAGACTAATATAAAAATTATTTCAAAATGAATTCACAATATTCTTTTGCACAATAAAATAAATTTCAGCAAGGAATAATTTATTTTATTTTAACCAAAAAGATTCTTTCAATTAAAGCTAATGATCACAAAATACTTAAATAAAATGAGTATATGATAGATCTAAGTAGGCTAGTAAGCTTTTAATTAAAAGAGAGATCTAGAAAATATGAAAATAATTTCAGCATAATAATTTAATTTAAAATGCTTAAAATATACTTCTAAAATAAATCTAAGAATAAATGATCTTTCAAAATAAGATTAATGATGAAATATTTCAAGAAACCAAAAGAAATTTGTAGGAAGTTAAAAATTTCAAAAAGTCAAAATAGATCCTACAAACTATCACAAGTGTTTTTCACAAAAAGATGATTGAGAAACTTTGATGTGAAAAATAATGTCCAAAGACTAATCCACCAAAAAGTATAAATTAGAAAGAATAAATAGATGGTGAAAATAGCATGAATAACTAAAAAGGATTAAGATCAAGAAAAAAAACTCAAGTAATTTGAGAAAGCTTGCTTAGTTGAAGATGTTGAAGCTTCCAAACCAAGGATTTGATCTTGCAATATTTGGAGAACACTTGGAAGGAAAATCTAAGAAATTTTCTCTTAGATTTGCTGGAGGGATTTTGAATTTTGAATGAGGAATGCTTTCATGAAGAGAATGAGGGCTATTTATAGGCAAGATGGTCATTTTGAATTATTTCAAAAAAATATATTATTCTAACCTCATGCTATCATGTGATAATTTAATATTCAATAAAAATATAATTTATATTAAATATTAAATTAAAGTAGCCAAAATTCAGCTATTCACATGGGCAAGTAAAAAATAATCAAATATAGCTCTTAATATATTCAAAACATGTAGCATGCATTCATTATTAAATTCTAGTAATGTTTAAAAATTCATAATAAATTCAATTTTAATCAAACGTGGGTCATGTGACCTATCATATTAAAGGAAAAAATCCAAGGAATCCATTGGAGATGAAATCAAATATAAATTCCTTGATTATAAAATGACTTTGGCTAAAATACAAAATTTCATTTATTTTTGTTAATTTTGACATGAAAAATTTAAATATTATGATATAATTTATATATAATCATACATATGTTAGTTATCATATAACCATCAAATTAAATTAAAATATTTAATTATATTAAGTAAATAAAATAATTACACTTAATAGTCATTATTATTTATTATTTTGACAATTCAAATGCTATGTATGAAACATATAATTGAATGTTAATTCGATAGAGATTTATATAGATTAACCTCATTAAAATAATATGTTAAGTTGTGAGCAAATTGATTCATGCCAATGAATAAATGCATATAACCTAAAATATTATATTTTGAGCTTCACATTATCCAATTTGATCTATCTTTCATTCTTCTCCTCTTGCAATTTCCTCAAAATATATTATGAGATGTATTAGATATGTAAATAGCAACTGATATATCTGAAACACATAAAAAAATTCATTAGAACATCCAAACATTTATTTTTTATCATCAAAGTTGATCAGATTGATCATGAGACTCATTAAGCCAATAATCTCCCCCTTTTGATGACAAACTAATGTTGGGTATTGATTTTGATGAAGGTGCAAATTGACCTTTCATCATATTTTTTGAAAAAAAATCTTTTCTAAAAAAATTTATGCACAAGAGATAAATAATGTTGCTCCCCCTAAATGTATGCATAAAATAGACTTAATACTAACCAACATTTTACTCTTCTCCCCCTTTTGATTACATCAAAAGTGAGAACAACTACATACAATTTTAAATATTAGGATCTAACATTCCAAGCAGCGTCTTAAAGTACAAAAATGTTTTTCTGGTAAGGGTTTTGTAAAAAAATATGCAATTTGTATATCAGTACTAATAAAATTAATATTAACATGACCTTTCAAAACATGATCCCTAATAAAATGATGTCTAATTTCTATATGCTTGGTTGTGAGTCTTTGGATAGGATTTTTAGTCAAACTAATAGCACTAGTATTGTCACACTGAACTAGAATGTGATCTTGCTTAATACCAAAATCTTCTAACTGTTGCTTTAACCAAAGGACCTGAGCAACACAACTACCGAAAGCTATGTACTCAGCCTCAGCAGTGGATAAAGCTAAAAAATTTTGTTTCCTAGAAGACCAAGACATAAGTGATGATCCTAAAAAATGACATGTGCCAGATGTGCTTTTTCTATCTACTTTGCATTCTGCAAAATCAACATCAGAATAAGCAACCAAATCACATGATAAAGAATTTTTAGGATACCATAAACCTAACCTGGTAGTGCCTATCAAATATTGAAAGATACCCTATTAAATGAGATTCTTTCGGGTTAGCCTAAAAATAAGCACACAAACAAACAACAAATATAATATCAGGCCTACTAGTAGTAAGGTATAAAAGTGAACCTATCATACTCCTATAAAGTTTTTGACCAAAAGATTTTCCTAATTCATCTAAATCCAATTTTATAGATGGGATCATAAGAGTTTTACTAGATTTAAATCTTTTCATGTCAAACCTCTCAAGAAATTCATTTGTATACTTAGTTTGACAGATGAATGTGCCATTTTCTTGTTGCTTCACTTGAAGACCTAAGAGAAAATTAAGTTCTCCCATCATACTCATTTCAGACTCTTTAGACATCAAAGATGAGAACTCATGGCACAAAGATTCATTTGTACTTCCAAATAATATATCATCTACATATACCCTACCATAATCAAATCATCATCTATGCTCTTAAGGAATAAGGTGGTATCTACTCTACCATTTCTAAATCCATGATCTATCAAAAGTTACTTAGCATATCATACCAAGAGGAGCCTATTTTAATCCATATAAGGCTTTCTTTAATTTATACACATGATTTGGACAATCAAGGCTCTCAAATCTAGGTGGTTGCTCTACAAATACATTTTGGTCAACAAATCCATTCAAAAATGCACTTTTGACATCCATTTGAAAAAGTTTAAAATTTCTAAGCATAAGCTAAAACGATAGCTTCTAGTCTTGCTATGAGTGCAAAAGATTCTTCAAAATCTATACTTCAACTTGTGTGTACCCTTGTGCAACTAACCTAGCTTTATTTCTAACAATACAACTGAATCTAGCTTATTCCTAAAGATCCATTTTGTTTCAATGACATTTTGATCTTGGGGTCTTGGGACTAATTCCCAAACATCATTTCTTACAAATTGATTCAACTCCTCTTCCATAGCAATAATCCAAAAATTATCATTTAATGCTTCTTCTAATTTTTTAGGTTCAACCTCAGATAAAAATGCTGAATGATCTACAACTTCTCTACTATGTCTTCTAGTCATAATGCCTTTTGAAGGATCCCCTATAATTAGTTCCTTTGGATGATTTTTATTATATTTCCATTCTTTTGCAATGAATCATCCACATTATCTTCTAAAGATATTTTCTTAAAATTATCAATCTCTTCATCAATCACTTCATTTCTAACAGGATCAATTAAATTTTCATCAAAATAACATGTATTGATTCTTCTACAATCATTTTCTCTTATTGAAAACTCTATAAGCTCTAGAAGAGAGTATCCTAAGAAAATACCCTCATCTGATTTGCAATCAAACTTACCTACCTAAATGCTCTTTTCCATTATTCAAAATAAAGCATTTACATCTAAATACATGAAAGTGTTCGATCTTAGGCTTCTTTCCAAAAAATAATTCATAGGGTGTCTTCTTCAAAATTGGTCTAAAATAGATCCTATTCATCACATAACATGCAATATTTACTTCCGCCCAAAAATATTTTGGCAATTTATACTCATCAAGCATAGATCTACTTAATTCAATTAAAGTTCTATTTTTTCTCTCTACTCCATTTTGTTGGGGAGTTCTAGGTGCAGAAAAATTATGTCTAATCCCATGTTCATCACAATAATCCTCAAATAATTTATTTTCAAATTCACCACCATGATCAGTTTGAACCCTATTAATCAAAAGGCCTTGTTCTCTTTGAATATATTTAGAAAACTTTCTAAACTCACCAAAAGCATCATCCTTGTAAGTTACAAATAAAACTCAAGGATATCTAGAGAAATCATCAACAATTACAAAACCATAATTTTTTACCTAAGCTAGTGGTGCTAATAGGACCAAATAAATCCACGTGCAATAATTCTAGAGGTCTAGAAGTAGAAACAATATTTTTAATTTTAAATGAGCTTCTAGAATGCTTACCATGAATACATGCATCACAAACATAGTTTGAATGAAAATTTAATTTAGGCAATCCAACTACTAAATCAAGTTTAGCAATTTTATTAAGCATGTGCATGTTAATATGACATAGTCTCCTATGTCATAACCATATATCATCATGAGTGCTTTTAAAACAAAGTAAATTCAAATTCACATCATGAAAGCTATCTAAATCAATGACATAAAAATATTTTTATATCTTTTCCTACTAACAAAACATTTTCATTATTTTTTATAATGCAATATGATGCATGAAATACTACATTCAAACCTTTATCAAAAAATTGACTAATAGAAATTAAATTATGTTTTAATCCTTCTACTAGAAAAACTTTATCTAAAGTGATAGAATTCATACAAATAGAACCAATGCCAATGATCTTTCCCTTTGCATTATCTCCATATGTAACAAATCCTCCATCACTTGATTCTAAAGTTGTGAATTTATCTTTATCTCCCGTCATATGTCTTGAACATCCACGTTAAAGTACCACATGCCTTCTTTGATTTTGCTTTGAAGGCATTCCTACAAAAGAAACTCACATGTTAACTTTTGGAACCCAAACATATTTGGGTGCACATTCAACATTTGAAGCAAGATATTTAGCATCGTGGTTTGTGTAATGCTTGTTCCTTTGGTACCCATACATAAGATGATTGCTTAGTGATTTGTAATTTATGTGCATAACAATCAAATGAAATATGCCCTTTTCTATCACAATAGTTGCACCAAACATTAGTGTTTGCATATGACTTAGCATGATAATTATAAGGTATATGAGTGGGATGTGTATGATGCAAATAATTTCTATTAAATGTTTTTCTTGATGAAGTATTATAATGAACTTGTGATTTCAAACATAATTCTAATCTTGCTTTTAACAAGATATTCTCTCTTTCATGTTTACATACAAGTAAGGAAAAATTTAATAAAGAAGTATTTTTAGTTTTAATTTATCACATTCATTTTTAAATCATAAAATGCATATCTAAATTTTTATGTTCTTTTTAAGGTTTTGTATTTTCTTTTAATTTTTTATATTCAATAAATAAATCATTAAAAGCATCATCTAATTCATCATAAGATATATCATTACATACCTCTTGAGAATCTAAGTCAGATTCTCCATTTGCCTTAAGACATATGTTGACCTCTTCATCGGATGAGCAAGTACTTGATTCATTTGAATCTGGATTGGCCCATAAAGTCGTCTTCTTCTTCTTATGGTACTTTTTCTCCTTCATATTTTTTCTTCTTTCCACATCAATCTCTTTCTTCTTTGATTCAACAAGTTCTAGACAATCACCTCTTATGTGTCCAGGCTTTTTATAATGGTAACAAAAGATCCCTTCACCTACAGGAAATTTCTTAGTTTGAAATTTATAGTGTTTAGATTTTTTATACCTTTGATTCTTCTTCCTTAGCAAGTTCCCAAGCCTTTTGGATAGCATGACTACCTCATCACTATCACCATCCGAGTTTGAGATGTTATGCTCATCATTATCATCAACTTGTAATGCAATGGCTTTTCCTTTCTCCTTCTCCCCTTTTGCTAAGTTATCCATCTTATCCCTTTGAGCAATAACCTATTCATGTGCTATCAAAGAACCCAAAAGCTGATCAAGTGGATAAGCAGATAAATCCTTAGCTTCACTAATAACTGTTACTTTAGCTTCCCATTCTTTTGAAAGACATCTAAGAATCTTATAGACTAAGTCATGATTCCTACAAATTTTTCCAAGAGAATGCAATGTGTCAATTATTTTCATGAATCTAGTATTCATATCAGAAATAGATTCAAAAGGAGACATATTAAATAACTCATATTCATGAACAAGTCTATTTATTTGAGCATCTTTAACTTCACTAGTTCCTTCATAAGTTCTAATGAGTTTATCCCATATTTCTTTTGTTGTACTTAACATAGAAATTTTCATGTAATCATCAAGTAATAAAGCACAATGTAAAGTACAAACATTTAATTCATCAAGTTCTCTTTCCATTCGACCATTCCTTAAAAGGTTTTCTACTTTAATGCCATTTACTTCTACTATGGGTATATGATATTGATGTGTCAATATATACCACTTGCGTGCATCTTGATCTCTTAAAATGTACTAATTTTATTTTTTTAATAATCAAACGGTACATTATCTAAAAGTGGAGGTCTATGAGTGGATTGTCCTTCTGGTAGTGAACCCTTTGGGAAACCTTGTGCCATAGTGAAAGATCTACTCTTGGATCTTAAGCCAATAAAGAGCCTAGGCTCGATACCAGTGAATCACTATAACACCCAAGAGGAGGGGGGATAGGTGATATTAAAATTTTAAAACTTAAATCTTAAATTTTAAGTTTTAGTAGAAAATTAGTTTTTGATTTTATGATGAAAAGATACAATTCTTAATGCAGCAAAAATAAAAAGTACAATAAAGTAAATAGAGATAATAGGCACATAATTTTTTTGGTTTACCCCAAAAGCCCGTCCACCTAGCCACCCCTAGCTAGGAATCTACTAAATGCAAAAAAACACAAATAGTACTCTCTATGAGTGAGTACAACCCCTACAATTATATGTACTCTCTCTACGTGAGGGTAGTACA
This sequence comes from Cymbidium sinense, assembly GCA_021442155.1. Lineage (NCBI taxonomy): Eukaryota > Viridiplantae > Streptophyta > Magnoliopsida > Asparagales > Orchidaceae > Cymbidium > Cymbidium sinense. Next base: position 13,759,514 of record CM038230.1, read on the forward strand.
ATAATATAAATTTTATAGCACAAAAGAAAAATACAAAATAATAAATTTTGATAAAATAAATCTCTCACAAATATACCAAGCTATCCAATTCAAAAAATTATCTCACAACTTACAAATGATCACTTAAAATGATTTGGCAAGATAAAATGCTCACTTAATATTGATAAGAAATAATAAAATAAATATCTTAAAGTGATCTTACTAAGATGTTTATGTTATTACAATTTGTAGAATAATATAAAAATTATTTCAAAATAAATTCACAATATTCTTTTGCAAAATGAAATAAATTTCAGCAAGGAATAATTTATTTTATTTTAACCAAAAATATTCTTTCAATTAGAGCTAATGATCATAAAATACTTAATTAAAATGAGTATATGATAGATCTAAGTAGGTTAGTAAGCTTTTAATTAGAAGAGAGATCTAGCAAATATGAAAATAATTTTCAAAATAATTTAATTTAAAATGCTTAAAATATACTTCTAAAATAAATCTAAGAATAAATGATCTTTCAAAATGAGATTAATGATGAAATATTTCAAGAAACCAAAAGAAATTTGTAGGAAGCTAAAAATTTCAACAAGTCGAAATAGATCCTTCAAACTATCACAAGAGTTTTTCACAAAAAGATGATTGAGAAACTTTGATGTGAAAAACAATGTCCAAAGACTAATCCACCAAAAAGTATAAACTAGAAAGAATAAATAGATGGTGAAAATAGCATGAACAACTAAAAAGGATTAAGATCAAGAAAATAAACTCAAGTAATTTGAGAAAGCTTGCTTAGTTGAAGATGTTGAAGCTTCCAAACCAAGGATTTGATCTTGCAATATTTGGAGAACACTTGGAAGGAAAATCTAAGAAATTTTCTCTTAGATTTGCTGGAGGGATTTTCAATTTTGAATGTGAATGCTTTCATGAAGAGAATGAGGGTTAGTTGTAGGCAAGAAGGTCATTTTGAATTATTTCAAAAAAAAATATTATTCTAACCTCTTGCTATCATGTGATAATTTAATATTCAATAAAAATATAATTTATATTAAATAAATATTAAATTAAAGCAGCCAAAATTTGGCTATTCACATGAGCAAGTAAAAATAATCAAATATGGCTCTTAATATATTCAAAGCATGTAGCATGCATTCATTATTAAAATCAACTAATGTTTGAAAAGTCATAATAAATTCAATTTTAATCAAACGTGGGTCATGTGACCTATCAAATTAAAGGAAAAAAAATCCAAGGAATCCATTGGAGATAAAATCAAATATAAATTCCTTGATTATAAAATGACTTTGGCTAAAATACAAAATTTCATTTATTTTTGTTAATTTTGACATGTGACATTTAAATATGATGATATAATTTACATATAATCATACATATGTTAGTTATCATATAACCATCAAATTAAATTAAAATATTTAATTATATTAAGTAAATAAAATAATTACACTTAATAGTCATTATCATTTATTATTTTGATAATTCAAATGATATGTATGAAACATGTAATTGAATTTAATTGACAGAGATTTATATAAATTAACCTCATTAAAATTATATGTTAAGTTGTGAGAAAATTGATTCATGCCAATGAATAAATGCATATAACCTAAAATATTATATTTTAAGCTTCACATTATCCAATTTGATCTATCTTTCATTCTTTTCCTCTTGCAATTTCCTCAAACATATTATGAGATGTATTAGATATGTAATTAGCAATTGATATATCAAAACATAAAACATTCATTAGAACATCCAAACATTTATTTGTTATCATCAAAATTGATCGGATTGATCAGGGCTCATTAAGCCAACAATCTCCCCTTTTGATGATGACAAACTAATGTTGGGTATTGATTTTGATGAAGGTGCAAATTGACCTTTATCATAGTTTTGAAAAAAAAATTCTCTTCTAAAAAAAATTTATGCACAAGAGATAAATAATGTTGCTCTCCCTAAATGTATGCATAAAATAGATTTAATACTAACCAACATTTTACTCTTCTCCTCCTTTTGACAATATCAAAAAGTGAGAACAAGCTACATATAGTTTTAAATATTAGGATCTAACATTCCAAACATGCATCTTAAAGTACAAAAATGTTCTTCTGGTAAGGGTTTCATAAAATATCTAATTTGTATATCAAATAATAAAATTAATATTAACATGACCTTTCAAAACATGATCCCTAATAAAATGATGTCTCTATATGCTTGGTTCATGAGTGCTGGATAGGATTTTTTGTCAAACTAATAGCACTAGTATTCTCACACTGAACTAGAATGTGATCTTTCTTAATACCAAAATCTTCTAATTGTTGCTTTAACCAAAGAACTGAGCAAACACAACTCTATGTACCTCAATAGAGGATAAAGCAATAGAATTTTGTTTCCTAGATGACCAAGACACAAGTGATGATCCTAAAAAATGACATGTGCCAAATGTGTTTTTTCTATCCACTTTGCATTCTACAAAATCAACATCAGAATAAGCAACCAAATCACATGATAAAGAATTTTTAGGATACCATAAACCTAACCTAGTAGTGTCTATCAAATACTGAAAGATATACTTGACTGCTATTAAATGAGATTCTTTCTGGGCCTCAAAAATGAGCACACAACAAAAGAAACATAATATCGTGCCTACAAGCAAAGGTATAAAAGTGAACCTATGATACTCCTATAAAGTTTTTGATCAACAGATTTTCCTAATTCATCTAAATCCAATTTTGTAGATGGGCTCATAGGAGTTTTACTAGATTTAAATCTTTTCATGTCAAACATCTCAAGCAATTCATTTGTATACTTAGTTTGATAGGTGAATGTGCCATTTTCTTGTTGCTTCACTTGAAGACCTAAGAAAAAATTAAGTTCTCCCATCATACTCATTTCAAACTCTTTAGATATCAAAGATGAGAACTCATGGCACAAAGATTCATTTGTACTTCCAAATAATATATCATCTACATACACTTGTACCACAATCAAATCATCATCTATGCTCTTAAGGAATAAGGTGGTATCTACTCTACCCTTTCTAAATCTATGATCTATCAAAAGTTACTTAACCTATCATACCAAGCACAAGGAGCTGCTTTTAATCCATATAAGGCTTTCTTTAATTTATACACATGATTTGGACAATCAAGGCTCTCAAATCTAGGTGGTTGCTCTACAAATACATTTTGGTCAATAAATCCATTCAAAAATGCACTTTTGACATCCATTTGAAAAAATTTAAAATTTTTGAAACAAGCATAAGCAAGGAGTAACCTGATAGCTTTTAGTCTTGCTACGGGTGCAAAAGATTCTTCAAAATCTATTCCTTCAACTTGTGCAACTAACCTAGATTTATTTCTAACAATACAATCATCTAGCTTATTCCTAAAGATAAACTTTGATCCAATGACATTTTGATCTTGGTGTCTTGGGACTAATTCCCAAACATCGTTTCTTACAAATTGATTCAACTCCTCTTCCATAGAAATAATCCAAAAATTATCATTTAATACTTCTTCTAAATTTTAGGTTCAACCTATAAAAATCTTGAATGATCTACAACTTCTACTATGTCTTCTAGACATAACTCCTTTTGAAGGATTTCCTATAATTAGTTCCTTTGGATGATTTTTATTATATTTCCATTCTTTAGGCAATGAATCATCCACATTATATTCTAAAGATATTTTCTTAAAATTATCAATCTCTTCATCAATCACTTCATTTCTAATAGGTCAATTAAATTTTCATCAAAAATAACATGTATTGATTCTTCTAGAATCATTTTTCTCTTATTGAAAACTCTATAAGCTCTACTAGAAAGAGAGTATCCTAAGAAAATACCATCATCTGATTTGCAATCAAACTTACCTACCTAAATGCTCTTTTCCATTATTCAAAATAAATCATTTACATCCAAATACATGAAAGTGTTCAATCTTAGGCTTCTTTCCAAAAAATAATTCATAGGGTGTCTTCTTCAAAATTGGTCTAAAATAGATCCTATTCATCACATAACATGCATATTTATCGCTTACAAATATTTTGGCGTTTATACTCATCAAGCATAGATCTACTTAATTCAATTAAAGTTCTATTTTTCTCTCTACTACTCCATTTTGTTGGGGAGTTCTAGGCACAGAAAAATTATGTCTAATCCCATGTTCTTCATAATAATCCTCAAATAATTTATTTTCAAATTCGCCACCATGATCAGTTTGAACCCTATTAATCAAAAGGCCTTGTTCTCTTTGAATATATTTAGAAAACTTTCCAAACTCACCAAAAATATCATCCTATTAAGTTACAAATAAAACACAAGTATATCTAGAGAAATCATCAACAATCACAAACCATAATTTTTTTTTTTACCTAAGCTAGGAAATAGGACCAAATAAATTCATGTGCAATAATTATAGAGGTCTAGAAGTAGAAACAATATTTTTACTTTTAAATGAGCTTTTAGAATGCTTACCATGAATACATGCATTACAAACATAGTTTGAATGAAAATTTAATTTAGGCAATCCAACTACTAAATCAAGTTTGGCAATTTTATTAAGCATGCATGTTAATATGACATAGTCTCCTATGCCATAACCATATATCATCATGAGTGCTTTTAAAATAAAGTAAATTCAAATTCACATCATGAAACCTATCTAAATCAATGACATAAATATTTTTATATCTTTTTCCTACTAACAAAACATTTTCATTATTTTTTATGATGCATGGAATACTACATTCAAACCTTTATCACATAATTGACTAATAGAAATTAAATTATGTTTTAATCATTCTACTAGAAAAACTTTATCTAAAGTGATAGAATTCTTACAAATAGAACCAATGCCAATGATCTTTCCCTTTGCATTATCTCCATATGTAACAAATCCTCCATCACTTGATTCTAAAGTTGTGAATTTATCTTTATCTCCCGTCATATGTCTTGAACATCCACTGCCTAATTACCACATTCCTTCTTTGATTTTTCTTTGAAGGCATTCCTACAAAAGAAAATCACATGTTAACTTTTGGAACCCAAACATGTTTGGGTCCACATTCAACATTTGAAGCAAGATATCTAGCATGGTTTGTGTAGTGCTTATACCTTTTGGTACCCATACATAAGATGATTGCTTAGTGTTTTGTAATTTTTGTGCATAACAATTAAATGAAATATGTCCTTTTCTATCACAATAATTGCACTGAACATTAGTGTTTGTATATGACTTAGCACGATAATTATAAGGTATATGAGTGGGATGTGTATGATGCAAATAATTTCTATTGAATGTTTTTCTTGATGAAGTATTATAATGAACTTGTGATTTCAAACATAATTCTAATCTTGCTTTTAACAAGATATTCTCTCTTTCAAGTTTACATACAAGTAAGGAACAATTTAATAAGTATTTTTACTTTTTAAATTATCAAATTCATTTTTTAAATCACAAAAATGCATATCTAAATTTTATGTTCTTTTCTAAGGTTTATTTTCTTTTTTTAATTTTTATATTCAATAACTAAATCATTGAAAGCATCATCTAATTCATCATGAGATATATCATTACATACCTCTTGAGAACCTAAGTCAGATTTTCCATTTGCCATAAGACATATGTTGACCTCTTCATCGGATGAGCAAGTACTTGATTCATTTGAATCTGGATTGGCCCATAAAGCCGTCTTCTTCTTCTTATGGTACTTTTTCTCCTTCATATTTTTTCTTCTTTCCACATCAATCTCTTTCTTTTTTGATTCAACATGTTCTGGACAATCACCTCTTATGTGTCCAGGCATTTTACAATGGTAACAATTGATCCCTTCACTTGCAGAAAATTTCTTAGTTTGAAATTTATAGTGTTTAGATTTTTTATACCTTTAATTCTTCTTCCTTAGTAAGTTCCCAAGCCTTTTGGATAGCATGACCACCTCATCACTATCACCATCCAAGCTTGAGATGTTATGCTCATCACTATCATCAACTTGTAATGCAATGGCTTTTCCTTTCTCCTTCTCCTTTTGCTAAGTTAACCATCTTATCCCTTTGAGTAATAGCCTGTTCATGTGCTATCAAAGAACCCAAAAGCTGATCAAGTGGATAAGTAGATAAATCCTTAGCTTCACTAATAGCTGTTACTTAAGCTTCCTATTCTTTTGGAAGACATCTAAGAATCTGATAGACTAAGTCTTGATTCCTACATATTTTTCCAAGAAAATGCAATGTGTTAATTATTTTCATGAATCTAGTATATATATCAGAAATAGATTCAGAAGGAGACATATGAAATAACTCAAATTCATGAACAAGTCTATTTATGTGAGCATCTTTAACTTCACTAGTTCCTACATAAGTTATAATGAGTTTATCCTATATTTTTTTTGCTATACTTAACATAGCAATTTCATGTAATCATTAGGTAATAAAGCACAATGTAAAGTATTACAAGCCCTAACATTTAATTCATCAAGTTCTCTCTCAAAAGGTTTTTACTTTAATGTCATTTACTTCTACTATGGGTTTATGATATTGATGTGTCAACATATACCACATGCATCTTGACCTCTTAAAATGTACTAATTCTATTTTTCCAATAATCAAATGGTACACTATCTAAAAGTGGAGGTCTATGAGTGGATTGTCCCTCCTGGTAGTGAACCCTTTGGGAAACCTTGTGTCATAGTGAAAAGATCTACTCTTGGATGTTAAACCAATAAAATTTTAAAACTTAAATCTTAAATTTTAAGTTTTAGTAGAAAATTAATTTTTGATTTTATAATGAAAAGATACAATTCTTAAAAAAAAAAAAAGAAAGTGAAGAGAGACAATAGGCATATAATTTTTTGGTTCGCCAAACCCAAAACCAAATTACGCCTACGCCACACCCGCTAGGAATCCACTAAATGCAAAAATAGCTTACAAATAGTACTCTCCTATAACGGGGTGAGTATAACCCCTACAATAATATGTACTCTTCTACAAAGGGGCGAGTACAACCCCAATATAAATTATACAGTACAAAAAGAAAAATACAAAATAATAAATTTTGATAAAATAAATATCTCACAAATATACCAAGCTATCCAATTCAAAAAAATGATCTCACAACTTACAAATGATCACTTAAAAAGTTTTGGCAAGATAAAATTCACACTTAACATTGATAAGAAATAATAAAATAAATATCTTAATGTGATCTTACTAAGATGTTTATACAATTTGTACTAATAATAAAAATTATTTCAAAATGAATTCACAATATTCTTTTGCACAATAAAATAAATTTCAGCAAGGAATAATTTATTTTATTTTAACCAAAATGATTCTTTCAATTAAAGTTAATGATCACAAAATACTTAAATAAAATGAGTATATGATAGATCTAAGTAGGCTAGTAAGCTTTTAATTAAAAAGAGAGACCTAGCAAATATGAAAATAATTTCAGCATAATAATTTAATTGAAAATGCTTAAAATATACTTCTAAAATAAATCTAAGAATAAATTATCTTTCAAAATGAGATTAATGATGAAATATTTCAAGAAACCAAAAGAAATTTATAGGAAGTTAAAATTTCAACAAATAGATCCTACAAACTATCACAAGAGTTTTTCACAAAAAGATAATTGAGAAACTTTGATGTGAAAAATAATGTCTAAAGACTAATCCACCAAAAATTTTAAATTAGAAAGAATAAATAGATGGTGAAAATAGCATGAACAACTAAAAAGGATTAAGATCAAGAAAAAAACTCAAGTAATTTGAGAAAGCTTGCTTAGTTGAAGATGTTGAAGCTTCCAAACCAAGGATTTGATCTTGCAATATTTGGAGAACACTTGGAAGGAAAATCTAAGAAATTTTCTCTTAGATTTTCTGGAGGGATTTTGAATTTTGAATGAGGAATGCTTTCATGAAGAGAATGAGGGCTATTTATAGGCAAGAAGGTCATTTTGAATTATTTCAAAAAAATATATTATTCTAACCTCATGCTATCATGTGATAATTTAATATTCAATAAAAATATAATTTATATTAAATAAATATTAAATTAAAGTAGCCAAAATTCAGCTATTCACATGGGCAAGTAAAAAATAATCAGATATGGCTCTTAATATATTCAAAGCATGTAGCATGCATTCATTATTAAAATCAGTTAATGTTTGAAAAGTCATAATAAATTCAATTTAAATCAAATGTGGGTCATGTGACCTATCAAATTAAAGGAAAAAAAATCCAAGGAATCCATTGGAGATGAAATCAAATATAAATTCCTTGATTATAAAATGACTTTGGCTAAAATACAAAATTTCATTTATTTTTGTTAATTTTGACATGTGACATTTAAATATTATGATATAATTTATATATAATCATACATATGTTAGTTATCATATTCAAATTAAATTAAAATATTTAATTATATTAAGTAAATAAAATAATTACACTTAATAGTCATTATCATTTAATATTTTGACAATTCAAATGCTATGTATGAAACATATAATTGAATGTTAATTGATAGAGATTTATATAAGTTAACCTCATTAAAATAATATGTTTAGTTGTGAGCAAATTGATTCATTCCATTGAATAAATGCATATAACCTAAAATATTATATTTTGAGCTTCACATTATCCAATTTGATCTATCTTTCATTCTTCTCCTCTTGCAATTTTCTAGAGATTATGAGATTAGATGTAATTAGCAATTGATATATCAAACACATAAAAACATTTGTTAGAACATCCAAAAATTCATTTGTTATCATCAAAATTGATCGGATTGATCATGAGTCTAATTAAGCCAACAAATGTTGTATGCCACTTGCGATCATGCATTTATCTTTTTTGTCCAAAATTAATTAAATCAAGTAATTTTCTTTATGTCAAGCTTGCATGTGTTGATTTAAATTAATATATGTGTGATAGTTATCATTATTATATATGCTACGAATGCTAGTTATAAATACATATGAGATGTATGTAATTATAGCTTAAGTGTATGAAGTGAAGTTTCTTTTCTTTCATTCATGTATTAATTTATATAAGTAAGAATGTTAATGGATATATAGCTTGGACATCACAGGAATGCGAGGCTTTAGTTAGCCTCAAGGAGGTCATTTGATTACCTCACTTCCCTAGTTTAACAATGGCACATACTCCATTTGATTTCATTCTTATATATTTCAATATTAGAATTTGGATAAGACTTTACTCTATATGCATAAATGTTTCAATCAAATAAAAATATGACTTTGCATGGTTTTCATTCCTTTATTTATGTATGCATCCATATCTGAGAAAAGCAAATATTTAGTTTGGACATCCCAAGAATATGAGGATTTAAGTAGCCCAAGGAGGTTATTTGATTACCTCACTTCCTAGTTAATAATGGAATGTACCGGCTTATGTCTTATACATGTGTGTGTATTTAATAATGGAATTAGAACCCATTGTCTTCTATCAAAAATCCATGCATTCATGAATGATTAAGTTGTTGAATGAATTAATCATATGACTTGGAGCTCTCTCTCTCTCTCTCTCTTATGTTCATGTATGCAAATTTACATATGTTTGAATGTAATGGGTGTATAGTTTGGACATCCCGGGAACACGAGACTTTAGCTAGCCCCATGGAGGTCATTTGATTACTTCACTTCTGGTTAACAATGACACATACCTATTTAATTTCATTCCTATGTATTTTTGTATAAGAATTTAGATAGAGCTTTAAATTAATATGATAAAATAATTCAATCAAAAAGAAGATATAAAATCAAAATACATATATTTATATCCATCATGTAAGTGTGCTAAAACATATTACATGTATAGGTATGCTTAAACTTTAATCATGTGCATGTTACATATGACGGAAAGAAATGAATGTGCATGTGTCATATGATAGTAGTTAATTCCAATTAATTCTAAGATGCCTTTCTTATTGAATGAGGTCATTTAAAGTAAACCAAAAATTATGATTAATTAAAATATATAATAAGTCGTTCACTAAAGAGAATTGATTAATTAATTTCCCTTAGATGTGACTTAAGGTAGGGATAAAAGAGAGTGCTCCTCTTTTTTCTTCTCTTTATAACACTTTGTTGTTAGGTGTAAATAATATGGAACAAAATAAAACATTAAGTAAAATTCCCAAATTAATTAAGTCACTTAAAGTGAAACCATCCTTTATAATCAAATCCTTTTATACTTAGTAAATCACAACAAAGCTTAGTTAAGGCATACCATACAAGCCTTAGTACAAACACTTTAGAATTAAGTCACCACTTTTAGCTTTATGTTAGGGCGGTGCATGGAGTGATGTATGTTTGGTTTATGATGTATTATTTTAGACTAGATATTAGGGTGTATGCTTCGTAGACTAGATGTTAAGCTGCAATTAGCCTAATCATATTTTCTGCAGAAGATTATGCTTAAGGTGGTGCTTAAAATAAATATAAATGCTCTCTTTTCTAGGTTGCTTAACCCCTAAGCATAATCTAAATTAGGATAGGTGGGCTTGGTTATCCATGTGTAGGGTGCTAAGTCCAAATTATTCATATAACTACTTGGGTTGTATGTTGTATTTAGCTAACACTTGTTTTGCAGGTGTAGTTAGATTTACTTTTTTTATTTTTAATGTAATTTTGAATTAGGAATTAGGATTAGTGTTATGGGGGATTAGGATGAGCACTGTCTAGAAGGCTTTGTCTTGGGAGGCCCAGTGATTCCTTTGAACAAAGCACATCCATATGAAGAAATGAATGAGACATGAAGACCTGAAGATATGAAGACCCCCAAAGCATTTATTCATTTGTAAAATTGTAATTATTCTTGCATGTACCGGGTTGTATAAGGGTATAGCTCGGCTACCCATTTCTCTTTTCAGGTTGTACGGTGGCACCCGACCGCACCAGCCTTTATTCTTTTGCATTGGATTTATAAAATGCTTGATGTTATGTTTAAATTGCACAATAGAAATAACATGCATGTTCTTAGTTTCTTATTTATATGGTGATTTAATGTGTGGCCTAGATCCGATTATGCTCTTAGGGAAAAAATAAATTTTTCTACCCCAACTACATCTCATAATTAAATTTTTAAAATGATACATAACCTCACATAAAGCCTAGGCATTAAATCAAGATAATTAAAAGATTTAGCAACCCCTTAGCTGAATGTTTTATGTTTAATATCATGTATTCATATTGCTTCACTCTTGCTAATAGAGGATTTCCATACTTACATGATAGGGGAAGACTTGACCTTTAAGGGTCTCCTCTATGGTGAAAAACATCGCTCTCCCTCTAATTTAGCCAATAACCTCATTTCATCGTGCATTTAGACATATAAAAATCCTATGCCCTTTGTCAAAATGAAGAATTTAAAATCAAATAAAAATTGAAAAGATTTGTATTAGACTAAGCATGGCTCATACCAGTCATGCTCTAGTCTCTTAGAGAGTGGGTTTAAGGACTTTGGCCCCTTTCTAAATAATAACAACCCAACTATCTTACAAAATCATATGACATGGTTTTAAAGCATAAGAAGAGTTAGCTGGCTACCATTTTAGGCTGTTATAAGTCCATCAGTCGGGTGGTTTACCCTCTCTTGTGGAAGTAAACCTTATACCCATTTTTGCTTAGATTTAGGTCGTGCTTTTGCTCTTGCTAAAGATCCCTAGATTTAGGATCTGAGGTTTCTATTTCCTTTGGGCTACAAGCATAAATCTTCACCTCTTAGGCATTTTCATGATCTTGTATTGTGGAATTATAAGCCCTAGCAATCTAATAAAAAATTAACTCAAATAAATAACTCTATTCAATTTAAAACATATAAATCCCAACTATATGATATATTGGAATGCTCACTAGGTTTCCTATCATGAGCATCCCTTACTCATCTCCTTTGGCCTCGATAATAAGTCTCTCCTTTTGATCTATCCCATTTGATTTTCCAACATAGCTAATTTATTGGTAGTCTTATCTTTGAATTCTTTGGAAACAACAATTGCGTACATTAATTGAGAGTATTCCTAAGGAATTCACCTTCCTTGGGATGTAATTAACTATGGGAGCTTGCCCCCATAGGAAACTTTAGAATCTAGTTTAATATGAACCCTACTTTATTCATTCATATAAAGTAGGGGAAAAATCTCTGGTATATTTGAAGACCCATCATGCCTTAGGAGTCTTTATTAGGTTATTAGGTCTATTATAGGGTGGTGAGTTCTATCTTTTGAGATAGTGCACCATTCCTTAATATCATACTTGATCACTTTAATAAGTACACCCTCAGATCTGCGTGGTGTCCCCCATACACATATCAAAATAAACACCACAAATTTTTCTGGCTACTCCGTTGGGGAGAGTCCCTCTTTCCATCTCTAGTAGATAATTGGTATCTCCAAGCATCGATAGTGGACTTGTATTTCATATGAGTCTGAGACTAACTCTCTTTCCATTGACACTTAGCTTATTTTATCCTTAACCAAAGCTAGCCAACATCCTCTAGGTTTTCGGACCTCACTCCTTGTAGGTCTTGGAACCCCTATTTGGTCCCCCAATAGGTGAAAGATAAGATTAACTAATGAAAGGAGATGACAAAAATTTAGAACCTCTTTACCACTAGCTTGGTGAGGCAAGGTTCATCTTATATTTAAGAAAATAAACTCTTTTGCAAAAAACCACTTTCTAAAAACACTCTTTAAAAATTCACATAACAAAAGATTTTATACAAAATTCATAAGAAATGTTCAAAAAGCACAAAAGTCATATAACTAAACCTCATTTAACAATTCCTATAATTGTTACATGGAGGTTCTTTTCAAAATCAAAATCAACAATTTTTAAAATCCCTTTTCCAAAAACACATTTTTGAAAATGGTTATCTCCATTCAACATATCCAAATTTGTTGAATGAAATTCTATTTTCAAATAAAATCATGACATAAAATTAAAACTCTACTTAGGATATTTCATGTGTTCTAGAGTTAGAGTTTCCCTATTTTCAAAAGCAAGAAATCACACACAAAAATCAAGGCATATTTGAACCCCCATTTGACATACCCAAATTTGTCAAATGGGAGTTCCCTTTCTTTAGGAAAATCAAAGCAAATTAAATTCTATTTAATGCACTTACATTTGTCAAATAGAATTCCTCTTTCCCAAAGTCTTGAAAATCAAAACACATTTGAACTCCAAATTTGTCAAATGAGAGTCCCATTTTCAAAAATCACAAAAATAAATTGAACTTTATTTAACATACCTAAATTTGTTAAATAGATTTCCCTCTTTCAAAATGACAACACATTTTGAACTCTATTTGACATACCATATTTGTCAAACAAAGATTTCCCCTCTCTTTTTAAAAAGAAAGAGAGCAAATCATAAACACACTTGGCTCCTACTTAACATACCAAATTTGTTAAGTAAGAGTCTCATTTTCAAAAATCATAATACACTTGACTCCTACTTAACATACCAAATTTGTTAAGTAAGAGCCTCATTTTCAAAACAAATCAACACATATTCAACACACTTAACTTCTACTTAGCATACCAAATTTGTTAAGTAAGAGCCTCATTTTCAAAAATCATTTAGCCTCTACTTAACATACCAAATTTGTTAAGTAAAAGCCCCACTTTCAAATCAAGTCAACATATATCACACATATAACCAATCATCACAAACAAAGATGTTTTCACAAAATTTTCAAACACATATTTGAAAACCTTTTTAGCATACCTAGATTTTCTAAGTAAAGGTATTCCAAATCAAATTTTCAAACAAGACATACAACATATATATCTCCAAAAGTCACTCCAAATATTTGAACCTCGCTCAACCTACTTAAATTGATAGAGTATGGGTTCTAAATCAAAATCATATGGCAATGTCTCTCCTCCAATTGTCAAATATCTCTCCAAAAATTCAATGAACCTCACTTAACATACCTAAATTTGTTAAGTATGGGTTCAAATTCCAAATCAAGTTTAGAAGTCAATGATTGAAGATAAATATGAAGGCAAGGAACTGACTTAATTATGTTTTAACAAATGTAATGATTTCAGTACAGTTAGTCTTTCTAACCTTCAGTCAGTGCAGTGATCATGGCTCCCAACAAGTTTATTTTCTCCTTCCCCTTTGGTATAGATTTGGCCTTGGATCAGGCTAATCTCACCATGATTGGCATAGCACTTCTGATTTACTTTGGTCATGGCTTTGAGGGAGTCCAGATTACTTATGAGGGGATAGCCCTCACAACTGTTAGTAGGGCGGAGGTGGTGGGACAGACACCACTTATTCGCTTTGACATGTCATCTAACTCTGAGTTTCTCTCATTGAAGTAGAAGGCTATAGTGGTTCCCACACCTCGTTTAGTGTCAGTGTTAGTACCAGCTGCTTCAACATAGGTTTAGTTATTTTCCCCTGCCATAGCTCCAGTGAGAGTTGCTACCTCCTCTTTGGTCACCCCAAAGGGGAAGGCTATCCTGGCCTCCGAGATAGTCTCTCCTACCTTCGAGGTAGGTTCCAGTTCTCTCTCTACTTTGCTCATCGAAACCAAATGCCAAAACAAAAATAAAAAGGTCAAGTGGGACCATAAGCAAACAGCCAGGGAGCATTATGTTGCTTCCCACATAGTTGAGGAGGGTTCTCCCCGTGAGACCTCTCTACTTTTGAGTGGTAGTAGGTTTCACCCCCTCTTGGCCTCAAATGGAGAGGAAAATTATAGGAGGATTATTGCATTGCCACCACCACCAGCATACCTTGAGACACTGGCTAAGGAGCGTAGTAGGCCTTATGCCAGACTTAGAATTATTCTACATAGGTTCGGTACATTGTTTGATTTGAAATCCATGATCCCTTGGAGCGTTAGGGGTCAAATCCACAGGGAGAGAGCCATGGAGGCTCGAGTATCTGCCCAGGCAGGCAAGAGAGAGCGGTGGAGGTATTCTAGGTAGTTGGCAACCTTTATCTTGATAGATTTCTTTGATCATTACTCTGTCAGGGCCGATCATTCAGATAATATTATTCTTACTGGTGTAGTCTGATGCAAGAAGAGATCTCCAGTCAAGAGGTAGTCAGTGTTGTCATCACACCACTCCCCTCATCATCCACCATCACCCGTTTAGCTTACAACATCTTGCACTCCCACCAAGATTCAAAAACCCCCATCTAGGGAGAGATAATCCCCATTGGTGATCCGGCTATGGCCCAAGGATCCCACTCCATCCACTCCACCTATTGAGGTCAGATCAAGCTACCCTACTTGACCCTCTACCTCAGCTATGGTTAGGAAGGAGTGGCGACCCAAGAGCGTCATCATCACATCACCACCATCGTAGACAGAGGGAGAGAGGGGATGGGACATAGACATAGTACCCATGATAGTTGATCCTCCCAGTGAGGAAGCCTTGACAGTAGGCACAATCCATTGCATAGAGACAGAGGAGCACAGTCCTATGACTAACACTCAGTGAGTGTTCATACTAGTCTAGCCAGACATAGTAGACCAATCGATAGATGACATATTAACAGACTACTTGATCGAGAAAAGGTGAATTCTTAGGAGTGACCATTCATATCAGTATGAGGATAGAGTTAGCTTCGATCCCGATGATGATGACATGTTGGATGACATAGCTGAGGCCCACATGGTTGATACACGGTGGTCCTTACAGCAAGATCAGTTAAGATAGGAAGGTGTTGTACTTGAGGAAGGTGACACTTCTCACTTGACTCAGCACCTCCTCCACCATCTCAGGCAGAGGGATAATTACATTGACAAGATGGAGAAGAAAGTAGAGGAGTTGATGGTAGTGGTTTTAGCATTACTTTAGCCCCAATTTCATAACCTTCTCCCATCATGGCCAAGAGACTAGAGTTGGTGCATACTTTAGACCATCCTTGGTGCACTACCATAGAGGATGATGCTGGTAGCTTTCATAGGAAGGTTACAGATGGAACCTTCATGCATGAAAATGATATGGGAAGTGATGGCACAAGTTAAGGGGAGCTCATCCATTCTAAAGGGTAGGCCATACCCAGAGGAATTCAATGTAGTTCAATACCCCAAGGGTTTTGTTCCGCCTTCCTTCAAGATCTTTGATGGTAGTGGAAACTTGCATCATCATATTGCACATTTTAGAGCTAGCTGTGATAACGCTGGTGGCAGTGACATACTTTTGTTCAGACTCTTTCTCAGCAGCCTAACAGGGGTTGCATTTGATTGGTATGCAACTACCCAATAGTTCAGTTAGGACTTTTGCTAAGTTGGAGGACCTCTTTGTCAAGAGGTTTGCTGGAGCTCAATGAAGTGTGACTGTAGGCGACCTCATTGTAGTGAAGCAAGTTCCCAATGAGTTCCTTGTTAATTATATTCTCAGGTGGTGAAACTTGAGCATAAAATATGAGCCATAGCTATCTGAACATCATGGTATTGAGATTCTTCTCAAGAATATTCATGGCCCAGTTGCCTTCATGCTTAAGGGCTTTACCATCAAGACATTTGAGAAACTAATCAACAAGGTGGCTAGCCTGCAAGAGGAAGCTAAATAGTTGTCATTTCCCGATTAATCATCTCAGCCCAAGCCGTAGAAGTTGTTCAAGAAGAAGCCAGGGATATTTGTGTCTCTGGATAGAGAGAAGTAGCCAGCCAGAGTCCAGTATGAGAGACCTCGAGCTCAGTAGCCTCCTTTTCCACCTCTTCTGCCACCACCTCGGCCATCATATCAGCTGCCACAGCCTTCACAATAGCTATTCTTGCCACCTCAATAGTCTACCTAGCAACGGTACTCCTACCCACCACCAAGTAGATATTACCCACCTACTCTTGCTGATATATTGAATAAGCCATATTCATTCAAGAGGGAGGTAGTTAGGAAAATCTTTAAGAATCTCTTAAAGAAACCTGACCTTTAATTACAAGAGCCCAAGAGGCTTGAAGAAGTGGACAAGAGTAATGATCCTAACTATTACCCTTGCCATCACATGATTAGTCATGTATTAGAGGATTGTATTACTTTTAAAGAATGGCTTGAGCATAGCTACAAGTCATGTGCTATAATTATCCCCAAGGAATACTTATTAGAATAACCATCTAGTTCTATTAGAGTAATTCTTGGGGATACTTATGATCATCTTAAGACAAAAGAAGGTTGAGATATTGCCTTATCAGGAACCTCTAAAAACATAGTCTCTAAAATCAAGAAACTCTCTTTACAGGTGCCCAAGGCAGCTCAAACCTCCAACATGAAGGAAGGTTTGCAAGTTGACAAAGACAACTTGAAGAAGGTGACAACCCAACAGCAATAGCAACAGTTCACATTACTTGCCTAGGATAGTTAAGTAGCATAACCACCATCCGAGTCCAGCGCTCCATCCACCATTGCAGCTACTACTTCTTTCTTTACTAGTTCCTCTTCTACTAGTAGGAGCATTGTATCAGTGAACAAGGGCATTAAATCTTTTAATCCACTTACTTTATTAAATTTATATCATGTACCTCCACCCAAAAAAAATTAATGAAGAAAACTTTCACTTACATCTTGTCCACTTCTGATACTCTAGATTTTATTCCTGTTGAAAACTCTCCAAGTCTAGAAAATAATAATAGCTCTAGTCATTTTGATCTGCTCTCTTCTAATTCAAAATCAGACTTACCTTTTCTAAATCAATCAGGTTCACCTCTTGAGATTGACTTGGAGTCAACTAACTCCAAGGATCTCATAGGAGAAGTTGTAGTTATACCTGATGAGAAGGTAGAACTTTTCATAGTTCATAATTTTAAGGAGTCACTGAAGTTAACCTGTGTAATTGAAAAGTTCTACCTGCTAGGTTAGCATCTAAGGATAAGTGTAAACAAGTCATTGGTTCCAGTGAGTAGATATCCATTCCACAGGATTCTCCACCTATGGATATTCTTGTGGAGGACCAAGTCAAAGTTGATTATAATGTCGTAGCACATCTTAGAAAGTTGATAGCTAAGTTAAGCATCTATGACGCCCTTGTCTTATCCAAATGACAGAATCTCTAGTCAAGGCTCTTCTTGATCTAGAGATATGCTTAGCTCAGCTGACAGCTATTGAAGAGGAGGCATATATCTCAAAGGACATTCTAGGAGTTATATTCAGTGATGAAGACTTGCTTCTAGGGATGACCAAACACAACCGCCCTCTTTACATTAGTGGACATTGGCAGATACAGATTATCAAGAGTTCTATTTGACCAAGGTGCATCACTCAACATTATGAGTTTAAAAACCCTTGCCTACTTGAGGATCGACATCTCCAAACTCCAAAAGGAGAGGATGATGTTGAGAGGATTCAATGAATAAGGCAAGAGGGCCTTAGGCTCAAAGTGTTGCCATTGGAGATGGATGATTGGAAAACTGAAGCCAAATTCCATATCATAGACTCGGATACATCTTTCAATGCTTTGCTTGGGAGACCATGGATACATGAAAACAATATAGTTTCATCATCTCTACATCAATGCATGAAGTTCATGAGAGGTGCAATTGAGTACTGCATCGAAGGAGATCTTAAACCCTTCATAGTTCATGAGGTCGGGATATATGAGGATGCATCCTATTTTCTTCCCCAAAACCAACAAGTTCATTCTCGTGAATCTAGTCAAGATCCCCATGAGGGACAAAGAGAAACAAAAGAAAAGGAAAAAGAAATAGAAAATGAAAAAAAAGAGAAAGTAAAAGAAAATAAAATAAAGAGAGATATGGACTTAGGGGAAGATATAGAGCCTGACATTAGATTCCTCCTAGAGTTCGTTACTCTATTTAAACATATGGGTAGGATGACTTGACCTACACTAGGCAGAGGTAGAGGATAGTTTAGAAGTAGCCCCGGAGGTGAAAATCCTCCCTATTGGCCACCCAATAGAAGGTATGTCCCAACCACCAGGAGTACACCTGTTATCCACATAGACTTAGATTCTAGTTTAGAGGATGAGTCTTATGTGGTTAGCACACCAGTCAGCTCTTCTTAGCAGTAGATCCCTTTCGAGGTGACACTTGAGCATGATAGTGATGAAGACTGGGGTCCAAAGTAAAGCATAAATATATCCAAGTTTGCATATGAGATAGTTAGGCATCCGTTGGGAACCTTAGCTCTAACCCCACTTTCTTCACAAAAAGTTGAGGGTTTGGTAGTTAAGGAAGCCCATAAGTCATCCATAGATGGGAAGACTCATAGATTTTTTTTTTGAGAGCATCATCCTAAAATCAAGAAGCTGATGTAGAGCATGAGGATGATTCATATAAATATTTAATATAATTGCCTTTTGATTGGCATTCGCCTTGTGTTCTTAATCTAGGAAAGAAGGGATTAATCCCACATACTTGGTCTAAACATAGGTCGAACTACTTTGAAAGGTTATGGGACAACCAAAGTAGACATCCTCAATCAAGACCAGGACTAGAATTTAGTATAATGGGTCCAGTCGATGATGACGATCATTGCCTAGTCATCCTGAATCATTTGGAATCTGATAGGTTCTTTTCAAATCAGGCTAACTCATATGAGGAGGTGTGTTTAGAAACTTTAGATACTCTAGATGATTTTAAAGTCAAAGATGCACCACCAGAGTTCGAAGAGGAGATCAGATCAACTATCAATGAGCTCAAAGAAATCAACTTAGGAACTGAAGACTATCCACGTCCGACATACATCAGTTCTTCATTGAATGATACTGAAACTAATGACTTAATTAGGCTATTAATTGAGTTTAAGGACTGCTTCACATGGAGTTATGAAGAGATGCCTGGTTTATCTCCTGATATAGCAGTCTACAAACTAGCAATAGTGTCTAGTGCTAACCTAATCAAACAAGCTCCTAGATGCATGCGATTAGTCATTAAACAACAGGTCATTTTTGAAATCAAGAAACTGATCATTGCTAGCTTTATTAGGGAAGAAAAATACCCTGCCTGGCTGGCCAGTGTCATTCCAGTTAAGAAAAAGAATGGCCAAATTCACATCAGTGTCGATTTTAGGGATCTAAATAAGGCATGTCCAAAAGATGAATTTCCACTACCAATCCTAGAACTGATGGTGGACATTGCCTCATCTCATGTAGTCTTCTCTTTCATAGATGGCTCATCTGGATATAACCAAATAAAGATGGCCCCTAAGGATGAAAGAAACACTATGTTTCAAACCTCGATCAGAATCTTTTGCTATAGGGTCATGCCTTTCAGCCTTAAAAATGCTGGTGCTACCTACCAGCTGGCTTTGACTCGGATCTTTAATGAACTCATTCATCATCAAGTCCAGTGTTATGTTGATGATCTCACAGTCAAAAGTAAAGAAAAGGAAGATCATCTTTTTGACTTGAGAGTTATTTTCAAATGGTTAAGATAATTTAACCTTAAAATAAATCCCCTGAAGTGTGCATTCAGAGTAGCTTCAAGAAAATTCCTTGGGTTTGTTGTCCGGCACTGAGGAATGGAAATCGATCTTGAGAAGATCAAGGAAATATTAGAAATGCCACCCTATAAAAGTCTAACTCAACTTAGATCATTTCAAGGGTGGTTGGCGTATCTAAGATGCTTTATTTCCAACCTGTCTAGAAGATGCCAACCATTTTTAGCACTTATCAAAAAGGATGCTAAGTTCAAGTGGGATGAAAAGTTTCAACATGCCTTTAAAGACATCAAGCACTACCTGATGCCACCACCAATTCTAGCAGCCCCTTTCTCGGGCAAGCCATTGATACTATATACTGCTGAATTAGATGACTCCCTTGGTGCTTTGTTGGCCCAAAGCAACAACAAAGGGAAAGAGAATGCACTCTATTATCTCAGCTATCATCTAATCCCTACTGAGAAAAATTATCCATCCATTGAAAATCACTACTAGCTTTAATCTTTGCATCCCAAAAGCAACGACATTACATGCTTTCTCATAAGGTGAACTTGACTCTAGGATCAATCCACTGTAATATCTCATGATACGACCGATGTTATCTGGACAGTTGGTGCATTGGTCCATGATTTTGTTATAGTTTGATATTACTTTTGCACCCTCCGTGAGGTGAAAGGACAAGCACTAGCAGATTTCTCAGCAGCACGCCCACTTCCTGCTGATTCTCCACTGAGTGATGACCTCCCCGATGAACAAATCATGAACTTAAGGTACACTAGCATTTGCCATTGAGAGATGTATTTTGATGGTGCGACTTCCTTTTAAAAGGGGCGAGAACCATGATCTACTCTTTCAGAGAAGACAGGGGTAGGAATAGTTCTCCTAACTCCAGACCACGATGTGATGAGATTCTCATATCATCTATCGAATCTATGCACCAACAAAGAAGCCAAATATGAGGCTCTGATTGCTAGTGTGGAGTTAGACATTATGCTATGCATCCAACGTATCAACATCTTTGGTGATTCTCAATTAGTCATCAACCAAATCACTGGGTCTTATAAAGTTCTAAAGCCTAAGATTCATCACTACCACAAGTATACTATGGAGTTGTTGGCCTAAATCCTAGAGGTTGCCATTTATAAGATTCCTTGAGAAGAGAATACAGTAGCAGATGCATTAGCCAAGCTTACCAAAGAGTTGGCATGGACGATGAGTATATACCAATAAGGGACCAAAATAGACAAGTCTTATCCCTTATTGATGCTGAACTCATCGAGAGACTCTCTCTTGAAGGAGAGGTTGTCATTTCTAAAAAGGGTGATGAGTCAGATTGGAGGCACCTATTCATGGATTATCTAAATATAGACAAACTATCTCAAGAGAAGTCACTAGCACATCAGGTGAAACAGAGAGCCCTTTCCTATGCTCTCGTAGATGGCACCTTATACCGGTGGTCCTTCGATCATATGTGGTTACATTGTTTGGACAAACACGAAGCCCGTAAGATCATGACCGAGGTAAATTCAGGTTTATACAAAGCGCATCAATCTAGTCCAAAGATGAAAGCCAAATTAATAGACTAGGATACTACTGGCCTTCAATGATCATAGATTGCATGGACATAGCTAAGAAATGCCACCAATGTTAAGTGCATGGTGCGGTCTTACACCAACCACCTAACATTCTACACCCTACATTGGCCTCATTGCCATTTGAGTGTTGGGGTACCAACATAGTAGGTCTGATCGATCCTCCTTCTTCTAAGGGTCATCAGTTCATTCTAGCTGCCATCAACTACTTTTCCAAGTGGGTGGAGGCGATCCCCCTCAAATAGGTCACAGCTCAGCATGTGCTCTAGTTTTTTAGAAACCATATCATATATAGGTTTTGGGTGCCTCGATGAATTATATCTGATAATGGTATAGCATTCAAGAGCACTAAAATCAACAGCTTTGCTCGGAGACACAGCATAGATTAGAGATATTCTACCATCTATTACCCAAGGGAAAATGACTTAGTAGAAGCCTTCAGCAAAACTCTCATTCAAATATTAAAGAAGACACTCGATGATAACAAGCGCCAGTGGCATGAAAAGTTAGTTGAAGCCTTGTGGGCTTACTGCACCACATACAAAACTCCAACTCAATCTACCCCTTTCTCCTTAGTGTATGGGTTCAAAGCAGTCCTACCATTAAAAGTCTAACTCCCATTACTAAGGATAGCTATTGGTAGCAAGACCACAATGGAGTAGAATGTCAAGTTGCGGTTAGAAGAGCTCAAAGGTTTGAAGAAGAGACGCCTCTGGGCATGCCATAACCTCAAGTTGTACAATGCCAAAATGATTCAAGCTCATAATAAGTAGGTCCGTCTTATAACATTTCAAGTAGGAGAGCTTATTTTAGTTCTAAGGAGACCAATTATTGCCCGTCAAAAGATGGGAGGCAAGTTTGAACCCACTTGGGAAGGCCTTTTGCTATAGAGAAGGCCTACTAAGGAACATCTTATCAACTTATAAATTATAAGGGAGGGCACCCAACACTTCCAATCAACGGACTCTACTTAAAGAAATATTATCCATAAATCTTGTTTCAAAATAATTATCAATAAAATTTATTTTTATCTCAAATTTCATCTCCTCTATGTTGAGAAACATCTTTGTTTGCAAATCCATCACGATGTGTTTAGGGTAAGTGTAAGGAACCCAAGCAGCATCCTATCCTTTCTCAACACAACACCAATACAAACTACATACAACCACATATAAAACAAACACATATCTTTTATCTCGGGCTACTTTGATGTGGGATAAAGCTCCCTATGACACTCACTCATTAGCTGCTCTAGGTTGGGCTTACATGCTACCCTACTAATGTGTCATCTTAGTGGTTCCTTGTTTAGAGGATGTAAGTCTACAAGCCTTCTTCTTAACTTGACCATTGTAAACCAACGAGTACCTTGTTAGTTTGGTAAGCCTTACTGTGTGGCCTGTAAGCTACCTCATGATGACTTTGTTTAAGAGGATGTAAGCCTACACATTTTCTTCTTGAGCTAGCCATCGTGCACTGACTGGGTCGAGTATATTTGAGGCTTAGGATAATTTTCCTAGTGGTTCCTTTCCCACTGACTACTTCAAGTCTGGGTCTAGTCCTCATACGGGACTCCTCACTTGGTAGTCGCCCTAGGTCAGATAGCATATATCCTGCCAATGATAGACTATCCCGTTGATCATTTCCATCTGTGAAGATATAAGTCTACAAGCCTTATTCTCAGATTAATTATCGCAAATCAATGGGCACCTTAGGTTGGTTGGTTCTCTCTATGCTGATAGCAACCCACATAGTGGATATACCACTCATGGTAGATGTAAGTCTACAAGATTTCTCCCATAGTTGGCCACCGAATACCTATAGGCTTTCTTTTACAAGGTCCAGAATAAAGCCCTTAGCGACACCTCCCCTGCGGGCATGCTATTTAGATCACGTCTTTAGCAACCCCATTTAGACACTACTTGGGTTACTCTTGGATTGGATAGTCCTACTTTCTTAGTAGCTACCCCTATGGTTGGAGAATCCATCTTGCAAATATGTAGATTCTCCCTTTGTCCAATAAGTCTGAGATAGGACTAGGCTAATATAAGCCCCTTCTCAGTGTGGTCCCTTGCACACCAACAAGGTCCATGCAAACATATAAACAAAATATATATTTTCACTTATGGATTAGGAGGGCACTCGCAGTGGTACCTTTTCTGAAGCAGACATCCTATCTTTAGGGCAGTGTCAGCAAACTCTCTATAGTAATCTCCTGACTACTTTTGAGTTGAGATAAGTCCCAAGCGGCACTCTCTTAGTAGTCACCTTCAAGTCAGGTTTGGCTTGTTGTGCCACCAACAGGTCACCTCGATGGTCATCCTTGCTTTGGAAGATTTAAGTTTATTATGCATACTTTTCGGCATGACCGTTGCATACCGACGGGCAACCTTAGGTTGGGTTCGATTTGTTGTTCTACCAACCGATCACCCCAGCAGTTGCTCCCTACTTTGGAAGATGTAAGTCTACACACTTTCTTCCTAGCACAGTCGTTGCACATCGAAGGCACCCCTTAGGTTAGTTAGCTCTACCCCAAGGCCAGTAGACTACCCCTTTGGATTTGTAAATCTAAGACAGGACAAAGCTGATATAGCCCCTTCTTAGTGAATCCATTGCATACTGATAGGGTACATTTAAATTAAAATGATATTTTTGGCTACTCTTAAGTTGAGATAAGTCCCAAGTGACACTCAGTAGTCATCCTTGGGTTGGATAGTCCTACCTGATGGTTGGTATACTTTCCCTTTGGATTTGTAAATTTGAGATAGGCCAAGGCTGATATAGCCCCTTCTCAGTAAATCCATCACACACCGATAGAGTCCATGTATCAAATCCACTCTTATCCCTAGCGGATACTTCCCCAAGAAAACTAAAGAAATCCAAATCAATTCCACCCTATTCCCTCAGTGGATCTGAGCTCATATCTCTAGTAGAGATACTCTCGACTTCTTTTAAACCAAATCATATCGTCTCCCCAGTGGAGCCCCATATCAGATCAAATTAAATTCTCATCCCCTAGTAGATTCCCACAAATTAAATCAAATCAAATTTCTCCCCAGTGAGGCGCATATCAGTTTAGTCCTTATAGTGGAGCCTAGACCATAATCATAAATCAAACCAAATCAAATTCTTATCCCTAGTGGATAATCCGAACATGTTTCCATAGTGGAAGGTTCATGCACCCATCCTCGGTGGATTATAAATCCTAATCCCCAGTGGATCTTCTCTCCCTAAGTCATATTTGTAATCAAACTCAAGCCCTTATCTTCTAGGGATAACTTGAACTTGCTTCCCTAATGGATGGTACATATACTCAACCTCTTAGCAGATTCCTCATCCCTCTCTTATTCCCTTGGCATAAGTTGAGTTGCATTGCACTAAGACAATGATTTTGTCTATGCCTTGGGTTTAGGAATAGATCATTTTCATTAACGCTTGTGATTCCTTTGGACGCTGCTGATCATCTCGGTCAACACCAATATGTGCAGTGTGCCTTATCAGTTACACCACACCTATTGGGGATCCTTTTGTTGACCTCATTTTTGGGACGAGTTCTCAACTTTCTCATCACAGATCTAGGACTCTTATAGACACTGCGAGCTCCTTAGTCTTAAGATACTTCTATCGATTAGGTGAACACATAACCTAAGCTTAGAGACTTATAAGGGTTAGCCATAGGAATAAGTTATGCCTTAGGGACTTAAGAAGACTTGCCTACCCTATAGCCTAAGCCCAACCTAATCCATGCTTTCCTTTTCAAACCAAAACCCAAATTCATACCAAATCCAAACCAAAATTCCAAGACTCATAATCAATCTCATGATCAAATTCAAGCTCAAAATTCTCCATGAACTTTATGATTGAATTTAAAACCCTTTCTAAGCCCTTTGATTTCATCTTATAAACTTAGCCTTAACAAAATTCAAATCAATCCTAATTCAATTGATTTTTTCAAAGATCAACTCAATCTATCAATAATTTATCAAATCCAAATCCAAACTCAATTCCAAATGATTGAAACCTAAAATCAAATCCAAGTTCCAAAATTTCTTCTTATGCCTTATGACCCACTCTCATAAGCTTAGCCAAAGCTTAGCCAAATCTACACCTATGTTATGCCAAACTTGATTAGTTTTTTTATAATGCGGGTATGGATGGGCTGGCTTCCCATTTTTTCACTCTGGGGATTACAAGGAGGCTCAAAATCATCTCTAAAGCTTGGTCTAATCGAGTGATTCATTTTCGTGCGAAATCATCTCTAGAAGCTTGGTCCATTTTTCTCCCTTTACACTGCGGGTTGATCTTCATCATTCGATCCGAGATCGGACAGCTGAGATCAATACCATGTTCCACCTGCTGACTCAGCGCATGAATGTGACAACTTAAATAGCCAATCCTGTGGCACAACATGGAAAGCATGCCACATCAGTGCGCCACATGGCGCTGACGGGATTAGGCTTAATTAAGGTTATTTAATGTATTTTTAAGGCTGAAACTTTCATAATTCATAACTAATTGTAGAAAAGTTCAAAAAATATAAATAATTGCTAATTTTAAAGGTATTTCATAGGGGAATCCATTAAAATTATTCTTAGTTAATTTTGAATAGTAATGTTTGGCTTAATTAGTGTTTAATTAAAAATTTAATTAGCTTAATTACTGCTTAATTAATTAATCAATCAATTTCAAACTTTCTGAGAATGTTTAGGGGGATGACCTCTCTCTCTCCCTATTTTTCTTGGAATTTATTGGTTGATTAATTAAAGGAATTAATTGTTTAACCCTTAATTACTCTTTTAACTTAATTAAGTAATAGCTAAGCATTTTAATAGTAATTAATCAATAAATTAGACCCCTTAGTCATTGTTGAATAGCGGGGAGACTTAAGGAATTGGATTAGGGCCACCCTTCTAATCTTTTCCCTAAGTTTCCTACTCTTTTTCAACCAAAATGCTAATTAATATTTAATTAACTAATTAGTGGCCTAATTGGTTAATTTGAAATTCAAATCTTTTCAAATCATGTTTAATTGAATGAGGGGTTTATGGAATTAGGTTGGGACCTCTTTCCCAACCTTTTCCCTTAAGCCCATTTCATCTCAATGGATAATTAATTAAATTTGGTAATTAAGAAAGAAAAATGGCTTAATGGATTAATGTCTTGACTAACCTAATTAAAAGGGTAATTGCTTCTTATTTCCCTTAATTTATTCATGGGTAGAGCTTTAGATGTTCAATAACCTAAATAGAGTTAATAAAATTATGGTTGGCTCACATGTGTGAAAAAACCATAAAAGTAATTAAGTGAGTATCTTAAGCTTAATCAATTGATGATTTTGAGCTAATTGCATTAGGCCACTTTCATTTCATAGGAGCATTGCTATTTACTTTTCAATTCATTTTCATATTACATTGGCTCATAATCATTTAATTAATTATCTTATGGTAATATAGGTAAGGGTTAATTAATTGATTTAATTCACACCTTAACCTAATTAATCCATAAAATCAATCTAACTGCTTTTCATTAAATGAAATTAATTCACACATGGGGAATGAGATTAGGACTAGCAAACCTTTCTCATATTTGCTAAATTAAATAAAACATCAAATTAAAAATGACATTAAGAAATTTTGGTTTGTTTTAAATGAGCTTATTTAGTATGATTGTCCTTAGGAATTAGTTAGATTGAATGAAATCATGTGCTTATGTAAATTTATTTCTTTCCAATCACGTTAAATGTTGTATGCCACTTGTGCTCATGCATTCATCTTTTTTTTTTCTAAAATTAATTCAATCAAGTAATTTGTATTTTGTCTAGCTTGCATGTGTAGATTTAAATTAATATATGTTTGGCTATTATCATTATTAAATCCAAATCTATTTTTCAAAACTTATAAATGAATGATTATATGCTACGAATGCTAGTTATAAATACATAGGAGATGTATGTGATTATAGCTTAAGTGTATGAAGTGAAGGTTTTTTTTCTTTAATTCATGTATTAATTTATATAAGCAAGAATGTTAATGGGTATATAGCTTGGACATCCCAGGAATACGAGGCTTTAGTTTGCCCCAAGGAGGTCATTTGATTACCTCACTTCCCTAGTTTAATAATGGCATGTTCTTCATTTGATTTCATTCTTATATATTTCAATATTAGAATTTGGATAAGGCTTTACTCCATATGCATAAATGTTTCAATCAAATAAAAATATGACTTTTGTATGGTTTTCCTTCCTTTATTTATGTATATGTCCATATGTATTTGAGAAAAGCAAATATTTAGTCTGGACATCTCGGGAATATGAGGCTTTAAGTAGCCTCAAGGAGGTCATTTGATTACCTCACTTCCCTGGTTAATAATGGCATGTACTAGCTTATCTCTCTTATACATGTGTGTGTATTTAATTATGGAATTAAAACCCATTATCTTCTATCAAAAATCAATGCATTCATGAATGATTAAGTTGGTGAATGAATTAATCATATGACTTGGATCTCTCTTTTTCATGTTCATGTATGCAAATTTACATATGTTTGAACATAATGGGAATATAGTTTGGACATCTCGGAAACACGAGGCTTTAACTAGCCCCAAGGAGGTCATTTGAGTACCTCACTTTCCTGGTTAACAATGACACATACCTATTTAATTTCATTCCTATATATTTTTGTATAAGAATTTAGATAGAGCTTTAAATTAATATGATAAAATAATTCAACCAAAAGAAATATATAAACTCTAAATATACATATATTTACATCCATCATGTAAGTGTGCTAAAACATATTGCATGTATAGGTATGCTTAAGTTTTAATCATGTGCATGTTACATATGATGGAAAGAAATGAATGTACATGTTTCATATGCTAGTAGTTAATTCCAATTAATTTTAAGATGCTTTTCTTATTGAATGAGGTCATTTAAAGTGAACCTAAACTTAGGATTACTTAAAATATGGAATAAGTCATTCACTAAAGAGAATTGATAAATTAATTTGCCATAGATGCGACTTAAGATAGGAATAAAATAGAGTGATCCTCTCTTTTCTTCTCTTTATAACACTTTGTTATTAGCTATAAATCAATTGGAACAAAAGAAAAGATTAAGTAAAATTCCCAAATTAATTAAGTCACTTAAAGTGAATCCATCCTTTATAATTAAATCCTTTCATACTTAAAAAATCATAACAAAGCTTAGTTAAGGCATACCATACAAGCCTTAGTACACACACTTTAGAATTAAGTCACCACTTTTAGCTTTATGTTAGGGCGGTGCATGGAGTGATGTATGTTTGGTATATGATGCATTATTTTAGACTGGATGTTATGATGTATACTTCGTAGACTGGATGTTAGGCTGTGGTTAGCCTAATCATATTTTTTGCAGGAGATTATGCTTAAGGGATGCTTAAAATAAATGTAAATGCTCTCTTTTGTAGGTTGCTTAACCCCTAAGCATAATCTAAATTAGGACAGGAGAGCTTGGTTACCCATATGTAGGGTGCTAAGTCCATATTATTCATATAACTACTAGCTAACACTAGTTTTGTAGGTGTAGTCAGATTTACTTTCTCTATTTTTAATGTAATTTTGCATTAGGAATTAGGATTAGTGTTATGAGGGATTAGGATGAGCAGTGGCTAGAAGGCTTTATTTTGGGAGGCCTTGTGATGCCTTCGAAGCAAGCACATCTAAATGAAGAAATGAAGGAGACATGAAGACATGAAAATATGAAGACCCCCATAGCATTTATTCATTTGTAAAATTATAATTATTCTTTCATGTACCGGGTTGATAATGGTAGAGCTCAGCTACTCATTTCTCTTTTTCGGGTTGTACAGCGGCGCCCGACAACACTGGCCTTTTATTCTTTTTCATTGGATTTATAAAATGCTTGATGTTATGTTTAAATTGTGGAATAGAAATAGCATGCCTCTTCTTAGTTTCTTACTTACATGGTGATTTAATGTGTGGCCTGGATCCAATTAGACTCTTAAGGAAAGAAATAAACTTTTCTACCCCAACTACAACTCATAATTAAATTTTCTAAATAATTCATAACCTCAGATAAAGCCTTGGCATTAAATCGAGATAATTAAAAGATTTAGTAAACCTTTAGCTGAATGTTGTATGTTTAATATTATGCATTCATATTGCTTCACTTTTGCTAATAGAGGGTTTCCATCCTTGCACGATAGGGGAAGACTTGACCTTTGAGGGTCTCCTCTATAGTGGAAAACACCCCCCTCTCTTTAATTTAGCCAATAACCTTATTTCATCATGCATTTAGACATATAAAATCCTATGGTTGAAGAGCCTAAAATCAAATAAAAATTTAAAAGATTTGCATTAGACTAAGTCATGGCTCATACCACTCATTCTCTAGTCTCTTAGGGAGTGCGTTCAAGGACTTTAGTCCCTTTCTAAATAATAATAACCAACTATCTTGCAAAATTATATGACTTGCCTACATGGTTTTAAAGCATAGGAGTTAGCTGGCTGGCATTCCAAGCAGTTATAAGTCCAGCAGTCGGGTGGTTTACCCTCTCTTATGGAGGTAAACCTTATAGCCCTTGCTAAAGCTCTCTAAATTTAGGATCTGAGGTTTCTATTTCCTTTGGGATACAAGCATAAATCCTCACCTCTTAAGCATTTTTATGATCTTGTATTGTGAGATTATAAGCCCTAGAAATCTAATAAAATTTCAACTCAAACAAATAACTCTCTTCAATTTCAAACATATGAAGCCCAACCATAGGAAATATTGGAATGCTCACTAGGTTTCCTAATATCATGAGCATCCCCTACTCATCTCCTTTGGCTTCGATAATGAGTCTCTCCTTTTGATCTATCCCATTTGATTTTCTAATATAGCCAATTTATTGACAGTTCTATCTTTGAAAACTTTGGAGACAATAATTGCCTACTTTAATCGAGAGTATTTCTAAGGAATTCACTTTCCTTGGGATGTAATTAACAATAGGAGCTTGCCCTCATAGGGAACTTTAGAACTTGATTTAATATAAACTCTACTTTATTTATCCACATAAAGTAAGGTTAAAATCTTTGGTATATTCGAAGACCCATCATGCCTTAGGAGTCCTTATTAGGTGATTAGGTCCATTATAGGGTGGTGATTTCTATCTTTTGAGATAGTACACCATTCCGTAATATTGTATCTGATCACTTTAATAAGTACACCCTCAGATCTGTGTGGTATCTCCCATACACATATCAAAAATAAACACCACACATACCTTCAATCATCCTCCTAGATATAAATCAAACATACATCCAAATGATCAAAACTAAATCAAACTAAATTAAAATCTAAGCTTAAGCCCTTTGAACCAAATCTATGTACTTAACCAAGTTCCTTCATTCCAAAAACCCAAATTCAATTGATTTTCTCATGAATCAATCATACCTTTAATCATGTTCTCAAATATAAATGAAATCTACAATCATCAAATAAAAATAAAATCAACCCAAGGTAAACCAAACCTAACCCATTTGACTTAAAATTCTCAAATGAACCAAAACCCATTCAAGCCCAAACCAATTGCAATCAAATTTATATATCAATCCCAAATCCATATATAAACCCAACTAAATCAAACTCAACCCAAAATCAAATCAACTAAGCCCAATTGGTCCTCTTAACCCAAACTAACCAATTTGACCTATTTGAGCCAAGTTCTAGTCTACTCAAATTGGATTGAACTAAGCTCATTAAAACCTCCCATCATAATTGATGATCACCTTAGGATAATCAATTATCATAAATTGGGTCTAACCAAGTCAACTTGGTCATTTGACTAAGTCAACCCCTTGACTTATATGAATCCAAACTAGCCAAAATTCATCTTAAACTAAATCATATGGAACCATTGATTCACACCAACCTATGACCAACAATTGAAGATGACTTGACCACCAATTGAGCCAAATCCAACCTAATTGGCCCTTTGACCCAAGTTGACCCAATTTGACCTAAAAGACCAAAATAGATCAAATCATGATCCAACCCAAATTGATAGCAGCCAATGGCTCAAGTTCATTCCAAATTAATTATTGAACTTGACCAAAGCAATAATTTAGCCCAGTTTCACCAATTGGACCCAATTGACCAACTTAGCCCAAATTGACCTAAAGGTTTAAATTGGCCTAAACCCAAATCAGCTCAAACCAAAGTTTACAATCATCTTAAATTAACCAATTGAACATGAATCTACACCTAACTCAAGCCAATTTGGCCAATTTGATCAAATTGTTCAACTTGACCCATTTGACCTACATGAATCCAAATGAGCCAAAATCAAACCTAAGCCAAATTGCTTGAAACCAATTGAACCAAAACACTTCAAATTATCATTTGAACTTGACCTAAGCTTTGGTTTGACCTAATTTGACCAATTGTTCTACCTAAAATCTAGCCCAATTTGACCTATAAAGGTCAAATTAAGTCAAACCCCTTTGAACCAAGCCATGATAACTTGGAATCTGATCTAACCTGACCTAAACCCATCTTGGCTCAGCCTAAAGCCAACCGAAAAATTGAGCTCAACCCAAGGCAAATCCCCTTGGATTCTCCAACCACATGAGTTTTTAGCCAAATATAGTAAAGTCTGCTCTCCCTTTCCATGTGGCAGCCCTCACACACCCCAAATGAGGTCTGACCTAGCCACCTAGCCCAGCCCAAGTGGGCTAGGTCAGCCTTGGACCAAAAGGAGGTGAGTTAAATCACCTCCTTCACAAGTTGAAATCCATTAGATCCCAACTTGAGGGTTGCTGCCTTGAGCCATTTCCCAACTCTTCCACCAACCCAATTGAGCCACGTGGAGGCAATAATGACCACTTCGGCGCTCTGGCAGTGGCTGGCAGGCCAAAAATGGGGAGATCTCATCCATCTGATTCAAGGGAAGAGGCGGGGATACCCCTCATTTCAATTCAATTCTCATGCATTCGATCCCTCAAAGCTCTCAAGTGGATTTTCAAACTCCCTGGAGAGCTCCTCAACCTTCCCAAGGCCTCCCCTCGGTGAAATTTCTCTTCTCGAGCATTCTCAAAATAGGGCAAGCCTCCCTTGATTCCAACTTCTCTAATTCCTCACCAAACCCAACCTTTTCCTACACCATCACCACATCCCGTCGAAGCCAACCGAACCTTCCCCTGAGCTCCAAGCCCACCACAGGTAGCACTTCGACCAAAGCTGAGCCTCCAAGCAACAAAACTTGGTCTTCTGAGTGAACGGTGTAGAACCAATCCAATTGCTACTCAACAGGGCTTCGTCTCCACTAGACAAAGCTTCCTCAAGCAAGTTCGCCGATGGTCTTTAGCTCCGATGAGGTATTGCCATTAAAATTGAGATTTTGCAAAAAATCATTGGAGCTTTTCAAAGGAAAGTTGAATGTTGCATGATCCTAACTGTTGGATCCCTTCAGATCCTTCGTACGAAGGTGTGGGATCATTTTGGAGTTAATCTAAGCTCGGGTGAGCTCAGATCGTGCGAGCAATGGCAATTTCATCTCTCATCGCTCGCGGGATGATAGATCATGTGTCATCTGTTATGTGTAATTGAAATGGATGGTTATGATCAAATTTCATTAAATCATCTGATTCATTCCCTAAAGAGTCACGAGTTTAATCCTAGCCGTTCAATCTTAGATCAAACGACAAATATTAAAACTGCATCTGTCGCCACCACCTAGGCGTTGAGTCGAACGTGGGTTAATATCCAATCTCATGATGCCATGTGGAAAGTGCATCACATCAGTAGGCCACATGGCGCTGACGAGATTAAGCTTTTATTAGGCTTAATTATCTATTTTTAATGTCTAAAATTTGTAAAAATCATAACAAATTATAGAAAAATTCAAAAAATGCAAATAAATAAATTGAAAAACTAATTAGTTTAATTACTCTTTAATTTATTAATTAATCCTAAATTTACTCAGATTGTTTAAGGGGATGACCTTTGCCTCCCCTAATTTTCTTGGGATTTATTGCTTAATTAATTGGGAAAATTAACTAATTAATCCATAATTACTTTCTTAATTTAATTAATGGATAATTAACCCCATGAACAGTAACTGATCAATTAATTAAGCTTATTAATCATTGCCCAACAGTGAGTGGATTAATGGAATAGGGTTGGGACCTTTTTCCTAGCCTCCTTCCCTAAGTTCACTTCACTTTTCAAGAGAAAATTAATTAATGATTAATTGGTCAATTAATTACTTAATTAGTTAATTTAAAATCTAAAACACATCAAATCTTAATTAATTAATTGAGGGGTAGATCTTTAGGTGTTTAATAACCTAAAGACATCTAAGGAAATTATGGTCAACCCACATGTGTGGGAAAACCATAAGAATACTTAATTAAGTTCCTTAATTCAATTAATCATTAATTATGAACCAATTGCATTAGACCCTTTCATTTCTTAGGACCATTGCTAATTTAATTTTTAATTCATATGCATATCATGTTGGCTCATATTTATTTAAATAATTATATTAAGGTAACATAAGGAATGGTTAATTAATACACTTAATGCATAATATAATCTAATCAAACCCATAAAATTAACTTAATTACATTTCATTAAACCAAATTACCTCACAAACATGGGGATGTGTTAGGATTAGCAAACTTTTTCTCATATTTCTTAAATCAAGTCAAACATGGAGTCAAAAATGATAGATAAAAAAGCTTTGGCTTACTATAAGTAGTGTTATTTAATGTGATTGATCTTAAGAGTTAATCTAATTGAATGAAATCATCTTTTTTATGTTTATTTATTCCTTTCCAATCATCTTAAATGTTGTATGGCATTTGAAATCATGCATTCATCTTTTCAAAGTTAATTAAATCAAATGGTTTTCTTTTGTATGAGCTTGCATATGTTGGATTAATTTATAATATGTGTGGCTAATATCACTAATGAATTCAAATTATTTTCCAAAGTTTATAAATTAATTCATATGTGGCTTTACGTGTATTTGAATGTTAATAAGTATATAGTCTGGACATTAAAGGAATATGAGGCTTTAGCTAGCCTCAAGGAGGTCATTTGATTACCCCACTTCCCTAGCTAACAATGACACATACTTATTTGATTTCATTCATATGTGTTCCTATATTAGAATTTGGATGAAACTTTGTTTCACATATATATAAATGTTTTAATCAAATAGAAATGTAATTTTTGCATGATTTTCTCCTTCTTACTTGCATATACATTCATGTGTAGTGAGATAACAAAGTATATAGTATGGACATCCCAGGAATATGAGGCTTTAGCTAACCCCATGGAGGTCATTTGATTACCTCACTTCCCTGGTTAACAAAGGCATGTACTTGCTCATTTCCCATTACCTGTGTATGTATGTGTGGCTATAAAATGAGAATTCCTCTTTTCTACTAAAAAAATGCATGCATGCACAATTGACTAAGTGATTGAATTAGTTAGTCATGTGATTTGGAGCTTTCTTTCTTATATTCATGATATAAATTTATATATGTTTGAATGCAAATGGATATATAGTTTGGACATCCAGGGAATACGAAGCTTTAGTTAGCCCCAAGGAGGTCATTTGATTACCTCACTTCCCTAGTTAACAATGACATGTACCTATTTAATTTCATCCTTATGTATTTTTGTATAAAGAATTTGGATAGAGCTTTAAATTAATATGATTAAACAATTTAGTCAAATAAAAAAAACATAAACTTCAAATACATATTTACATTCATCATATAAGTGTGCTAAAATATGTTGTATGTATAAATACACTTAGGATTAAATCATATGCATGATATTTTTGATGGAAAGGAATGAGTTAATATATGTCATGTGATAGTAATTCAATTAGATTAATCTTAAGATGCCATTCATATTGAATAGAGTTATTTAAAGTGAACCTAAACTTAGGATTAATTTAAAATGTATAATAAGCCATTCTCTAAAGAAAACTAAACCAAATTAACATGTTTTAGATGTGGCTTAAGGTAGGGATGGAAGAGGGAAATCCCCTTCCTTCTCTTTATAACTCTTAGTTGTTAAGTGTATATCATATGAAATAAAGGAAAAATTAAAATTAAATTAAACAATCTGAAAGTGAAATCAACCATTTTATGATAATTTGAATATTTTGTACACTTAGAAAATACAACTCTAATGCCTAATTAAGACACACCACACAAGTCTTAACACACATTAGAACTAAGTCATCACTTCTAGTTCTATATTAGGATGGTACATGAAGTGATGTTTGTTTTATTTTATGATGTAGTATTTTAGACTGGATGTTAGGGTTTATACTCCATAGATTGGATGTTAGGTTGTTCTTAGCCTAATCATGTTTTCTGCAGGAGATTGCGCTTAAGGGGATGCTTAAAATAAATATAAATGCTCTCTTTGTAGGCTGCTTAAACCCCTAAGTATAATCTAAATTAGGACAGGTGGAATTGGTTACCCATGTGCATGGTGCTAAGTCCAAATCATAAATATAACTGCTTGGGTGGTGTGTATGTTTAGCTAAGACTTTTTTTGCAAGTATAGTTAGATTTACTTTTCCTATGTGAATATAATTTTACATTAGGAATTAAGATTAGTGCTATGGGGGATTAAGATGACCAGTGGCCAGAAGGCTTTGTCCTGGGGTGCCCTGTGATGCCTTTGAGGCAAGCACATCCGAACCAAAGAAGGAGTGAATCAAATCAGAAAGATATGATGAAATGACAGAAAGAAGACCCCCATAGTATTTAATAAAATTATAATTATTCTTTTATATCCTGTGTTGTATAAGGGTAGATCTCGGTTACCCACCTTTTCTCCTTTTGGGTTGTATGATGGTACCCAACCGCATCGACCTCTTATTATTTCATGATAGTTATAGAATTTGATTGATGATTTATTTAGATTGCATATTAAAAATTGCATCTTCATCATAGTTTCTTAAATGTTTGATGCTTTAATGTGTGGCCTGGATGCGAGTAGGCTCTTAGGGTAAAATTAATTTTTCTACCCCAACTAATTAATCCCTCATAATTAAAATATAAATAACTCATAACCTCACAATAAAGCTGAGGTTTTAAATAAGATAATTAAAATATTTAGCAACCCCTTAGTTGTATGGTTGTATGTCTCACATCATGCATATCATCTTGAATCATGCTTGCAAAATGAGGGCCTCCGTCCTTACATGCATAAAGACCGCTTGACCTGTGAGAGCAACCCCTATTGATGAAGCTTCACCCACTTTCTCTTTTGATTTGGATAGTAACTCATTTCATCATGCATTTAATCATATAAAAATCTTAAAGCCTTTATCAAAATGAGTGTCAAAATAAGAATAAAAATTGAAAATATTTTTGCATTTGTAGATTAAGTCATATGCTCATACCACTCATACTCTAGTCTCTTAGGGAGTGGGTTTAGGATTTAGTCTCTTCCTAATTAAATAACTACCCTAACCATCTTGCAATTCATAAGACTAAACTACATGGTTTTAAAATTATAGGAGGAGTTAGCTGGTGGCCATTCTAGGCGGTTATAAGTCTAAAAATTGGATGATTTATTCTCTTTAGTGGAGGTGAACCTTTATGTCCACCTGTTCCTTAGATTTAGGTAATGCTTTGGTCCTTATTAAAGCTTTATAGATTTAAAATCCAATGTTATTATTTCCTTTGGGCTACAGGAATAAATCCTCACCTCTTAGGCATTTCCACAACCTTGTGTTGATGGATTATAAGCCCTAACAATCTAATAAAAATCAACTTGAACATATAAATCTCTTCACTTTCAAATATATAAATCCCAATTATAGGATAGATTGGAATGCTCATTAGGCTTCCTAGTATCATGAGCATTCCCTACCTATTCCTTTCGTATTCCAAAATAATTCTTCTCCTTGAACTTTTCCAATTGATTTTTTCAAATATAACCAATCTTTTGATAGTCCAACCTTAAAAGCTTTGGAGACCTTAATTATCTACTTTAACTGAGAGTATTCTTAGGGAATTTCATTCCCTAAGATGTAACTAACTATGGAGTCTTACTCTATGGGGAACTTTAGAACCTAGTTTAATATAAACCTTATTTTAATCATCCATGTAAAGCAGGTGAAAAATCTCTGGTATATTCTAAGACCCATCATTCCTTAGGAGTCCTTATTAGGTGATTAGATCCATTGAAAGGTGATGTCTCTATCTTTTGAGATAGTATATCATATCTCAATGTCATACCCGATCACTTTAATAAGTACCCCCTACGATCAACATGGTGTCCCCCACATCCAAAAATAAACACCACATATATGTTAGGTAAAAATGGGAAAAAATATTATTTTGAAATATATGACAATATAGTTAGGGGGTTCTCTCCCATCATCTTGACCCATGTTCGAGCGCATAGTGTGCATAAGTTTGTTGTTAATTAGCTTAATGATCTAACAAGAAATATTCTAAAAAATAAAAAAAGATAAAAGAATTTGAGTTTTTAGTAATGATAAACTTTATGTGCTTGGCCAATATGAATCCAATTCTAACACTATTTAACCAATTAAACTCATGGAGATTTTTGGATTCCTCATCAATATCTCTTAAATATTTTATCAAAAAAATAAATGAAGTTATATGATAGATTATTAAACTATAATATCCATTACTTGTTTCAAAATTTTAACTGAGTTCATAAAGTAAGCATTTGTGCCTTAAAAAGTCCACAAAATTATGATCCAAGATTAAATAATATTACAGCTTTTGTGCATTATTGTTAAGTAATATGACATCATGGCATCATAAATAAATAACATAGTTAGCAAAGGTGTTAGATGCCTTGCAAGGCAATATAACTACATAGCTCCTTGCCAAGGTGTGTGAGGCATTAAAAAAGAAACAAAAATCATAATAAATTAGTTTTAACTATAAGGAATGATTTGAGAAAATGAATAATTGATAAATCAAACTACAATGAGAAAAATAATTAATTTACAAATTAGATTGCATTTCAAGTTTTAAATCTTCTTAATAAAGTAGAGTACATTACATTTAGGACAATTCAAATTTTGATTGTTCATATCAACTCTTTATTGCAAAAATTTTCATAGACATATTATGTATATAATATATATTTGTGTGCTCAAGAAAAAAGATTTTTAGTTGTACCTTCTATTTGAACTATTAAATAGCTTGGTTGATGTGTGAACAATAATGATGACTCTTATGAGGAACAATCGACTACAATAAATTAGTGTAAGAATTCCTTTTATAGAGCTGGACTCCTTAGCCTATCATTTATTGGTCATTATTACAAAGAAATATGTTAAAACATCCCTTTTGATTAGTTGGATTTATGGACTTTATGTTGGAAATGCTTGATTGCTATCGAGGAAGAGTGGGTGACATCAATGTCATTTTTGTTTATGATTAACAAATGTTCATGCATTTCTTCAATTTTTATACATTTTTTTGCATATGGGTTTAATATAATTGATATGAGATGAATATATAATACAATAAGTTTCACATAAAATTATAAAATCAAGACATTCAAATTTTGCGTTTCAAGAAACTGTAAAGATATATGATGACTAATAATTCATGTACATTTCTTATAATTTATATCTTATTCATAGGAGTAATAAAATTTTAAGGCCTTATGGGCAATTGTCAATCATTGAACTTTTTCTTGGATGCATGTGATATATGTACTACTTTTGGTATATATATCTATTAATTTTTGTAATATATAAGAGGTATGTATCCATAAGTTATTTGCTTAAGTACTCTAAGTATAACATACACATGCAAGGAGTGATAGTGAGGAGATAGAGGGACATGAAATGAGTGGAGTGAATTAAAGGAAAGATAAAAATTGAATTATCATTAATAAGTAAATTATTTGGTAGTCATCATCAAAATTTTTTGGTAGAAGTATAACTCCTTGTTTTCCTATACCATGAATGTGTACTACAAAGCCAAATCATATATATCACCATCTTTGCATCATATCTTTTTATTCTTCTTTTGTTCTCTCCTTTTTAAGAATATCAAATGCGCTAAAGTTGATTGGCTTATTCCATCTAGTCCTCGATAAATATTATACGCATTTTTTTCTCATCTTTTTTCTCAAGTTCTAAAGTATTTAGTGTTGAAGGACCAATCCTCATAATACTATCCCTGTTTAGGTGACATCTTCAGTCTCCCATCAATAAATTAATTGTTACCATTCATAGGGAGTTACCAAATTATGTGTCAAAAAAGACTTTGTCATACTCAATTTAGGTTGATGATATAAACACCACTCTTTCAAATTGAATTAAGTTATAAAGAATATAATACCAATTTTAATAAATAATAATAGAAATAATTAAAATATTTTCTTAAATCATTAAAATTTATTCCCTCTTGTTGTGTGTAGGAAGATTCGGGTTGGTAGAGTAGGAGAATTCGATGTCTTAGCATTGAACGAAAGTTTCGCACACACAGTAGAAGAGTTTGAGAGACATAAGGATTTTTTCATGGAAAACCCAAGAAGGGAAAAACCACAGGGCCAAGCCCACTTAGAAATAATTTTACTATATCAGTAGTTGTTATAATTATTATCTTGTCTCCAAAGTTGGAGAAAGATAGTTTACAAGAGTAGGTTTTGTGAGAAGTTTCATTGACTCAAGAAGATTCTTGAAGTGGTACGACAAACAACGACGAATGGTCGATGGTGGTGGTATAAGGGGCGGTGACCGGCTGGTACCGGCGGATTTGGTGATTATGAGCAGGATAGCGTGCGGAGGTGGTAGATAGTGGTTCACGGCGACCCAATGATCTCTGATAGGTGAAACCCGATGATGGTGACCGCGGTGGTGGCCAGAGTAGTCGGTGATCCAGGATGTGCAATGGCAATCCGCAGAGCTGGTCCGCGATTGTCGATGGCAACTAGTGGTGGTGATTGCCAGCGGTTGCCAACGGTGGTGGAAAGTGGGTGGCCGGTGGTCCAAAGACTGGGCGGCTAATTATGGCTTGAGATTCTTCAAGTATCAGAGCTCTCTCTTCTCTTCAGCTTAGGTCCCCTCATATGAAGAATGAGGGCTATTTATAGATTATGGGAGTGGCATTTATATAAATACAGGAAAAATCCAAACCACTCCATCAGATGGCTCAAAATGATTCCTTCGATCATCTAATGTATTTTAAGTATTTGAATGATCAAATGAAATTAAAATTAGGAGTTTTTAGGCTTGTTAGATCTGGCTCGTCAAGATGCTCGATTTGATTATAAACATTACATATTTAGAAATTTAGGGATCCGACTAATATGCTAAAGCTTTCAATTATATTTTAATTACTTGATGTGGCTAGTGACTTAGAATCGATTGCTCTCGATCTAAT
The DNA here is from genome assembly GCA_021442155.1 of Cymbidium sinense. Taxonomy (NCBI): domain Eukaryota; kingdom Viridiplantae; phylum Streptophyta; class Magnoliopsida; order Asparagales; family Orchidaceae; genus Cymbidium; species Cymbidium sinense. Next base: position 13,800,905 of record CM038230.1, read on the forward strand.
CAAGGTGTTTAATAGCGGATGATAAAAAAGAGAGTTTGAAAGATTAAGATTTTGATTCTAAGTGATGTTTACATACATCAAGATTCATGCTTCGACTAGGAGATTTTTTAATGACATATTAGTTTCCCCCTATTTTTTGGATGATATAATCTCTATCATCCAAAAATACATGTCAAGTCAATAAATAATTTTTTAATAATTGATTATAATTTTATGAATATTGTGAAGCTAAAAACATCTTCATTGTTAATAAAATTTGCAAATTCATTAACCTTTTTGTCAGATAGAGTTTGAGAGAATAGATTTTCATGGGTGTGTGCAAAGCCACAATCACGGGATGGGATGCAAGAGGCTAGTCACATAGGTGCATAAAAGAGCCTCAGAGCGGTGGATGCGAGGTCATGGGAAGGTAACACATGTGCGAGCACATGGTGCACATATCATGGCGACAAGTAGGGTCAGTAAAAAGTGTTGTAATGTAAGCAGAGGTCTATGTAAGAAGAGAATGGTCGCGGAGCACCTACAGATGAAAGGGTGTCGTGGTCTGTGGTTGTGAAGGCCATGGATGACGCATTATTTCAGAATACATGTGAAAATGAGTGATAGTGAGCGCCAATAGAAGAAATTTTAAATTTTTTGATATTTCATCCGATTTTATTGATTTTCTTTCCTATTTTTCACTTTTTTAAAAAGGAGAAATATATTTGGGGAAAAGATTTTGAAATTTATCAAAATATTTCCAAATTTTGTACCTTTTTCCATTATTGTGGATCTATAAGTACCCTCCACGAAGTTATCCAGGTTGAGGCTTGGTAATAATTTTTTTCTTCTTTTGTCAAGGCTTTGACTTTCTTCTGAAAAGAAGGTTATTTACTTTGTTAATTAAGTTCATAGAGAGAGGCTCTAGTTTTCCCTCAAAAGAGGCATCAACTATTCTCATCGGACTGACTATGTTTGGAGGTGATCAAGGCTGTAGTTTATATGGTGAGGCTCTAATTTTCCTTCGAAAGAGGCGTCAACAATCCTCGTCGGACTAACCACGTTTGGAGGTGATCAAGGCCCATAGGTCATATGATGAGGCTCCAATTTTCCCTTGAGAAAAATATCAACTATTCTCGTCGGACCGACCGGGTTTGGAGGATATCAAGGCCAGTAGTTCATATGGAGAGGCTCCAATTTTCCCTCGAAAGGGGCATCAACTTTTCTCGTCGAACCGATCGGGTTTGGAGGTAGTCAAGGCTTGTATTTTCTACTTTTCTTTATAGGAAATTGATTCTCTTGAAACGCCAATGGATGGTTCAACGGTTGACAACTGTTAAGGTAATGGGGAGGCATCGATTAAGAACCATTCTTCGAAGAACTCAGAAAATCTAGCAGGTAATTTCAGCATATTATTAGAGAAAAAAGAGCTTCTTTTATAAATTCATACATATATGTATATTTTTTATCAGATCATAGATGAAAGATTATATCCAAAATTGTCTGTGAAAGATAAATTCAGGAGAGGACATGCCCAAGTATAGATGTAGATGAGTTGCTTTATACATTTCTTAGACCTTTATCCCCATATCCTCTTTTTTATTTCATACATATTATCCATTTTTATAGGATGATGGTCGAAAGAAGTCTAATAACACAACAACTACATATGATATATCATCCACTATCATATTAGACAGTTTAATAGTGCTCACTAAGAATTTTCACTTTCCAAATGACTTGGTGGCTCTTGTTGTAAAAATGTTTGATCGGGCATGTTTTCCCCCACAAGGACATATTACTTTTTCTGAGATGATTCTTCCTACAGGACCATGATTCCCTTTGGCTCTTGAATTGATTGAGATTTTTAAAACATGCGGTGTAGCTTTATCACAATTTTTATTTTGAACTCTGATGATCATTATCAGTTTGATAGTCTTCTTTAGGGAGCATGGTGTGACTTTGAACATCAAGTACTTATGTAGAATGTGTAAATTCACATATGATGCTCAGGGGCATGTTTCATATCGAGGTATAAAAAATTGGATAGAATTTTCAGCATGGGATCCATCTAGAAGTTGGTCTAATGAGTACTTTTTTATAAAAAATGAGTGGGGTCTCCCTTAGAGATGGGGAAGATTGAACGACCTTCCAAATCCATTATTGATTGAAGAGAATGAAATATTAAAAACTCTCAATGTCCCTGATGTAGGAAGCTTACAGTATGAGTTACATCACATTGGCAAGTATATAGTGGAAGATAGAATGTTCAAGGTTGGCCTTTCTATTCAGGCAGGGAGGTCTTATGCCTTTCCATTGAAGAGATCAAGTAAAGATAATGAAAGGACTCCTCATATTCATAGAATTCTTTCAAAAAGCTCATTGTGAAGTCATGGTGACAATAATGCTTCTTCTCTAAAGAAAAAGAAGACATATGCTAGAGTAATTATGCCAAATAATGGTGGAGGTTGTGGAGAGGGTGTTCTCCCCCAGTTGGCCTCTGGGAGTTTAGCTATCTCGACTTATAATGGGGAGATTCATCCCTAAAAGCTGCATATTCTAGAGGAGGTGTTAAAGCACATATGCAATGAACATCACCAGCTAATTATGTTATCTTCACTTTCTTTCTTTTCTTCTCTTTTAAGTCTAATATTTGTGATTTTATTATAGGTAACCCAAAAAATTAGGGCTTATGGCTCCTTGGGTGTTACTCTAGATGAGTGAAATGCTGAATTTGTAAGATAAAATACTTAAAGTAAAAGCAAAGAATAAGGCCAAAGAAGTGATAGCTCTGGAAGATCAACTAACTGGGTGCAGGACCGAAATGGTGAACATGTCAACTTCACTTTCTCTCTAACATTAGGAGGTGGAGCGTACTCATGATAAGCTAATTGAGGTGAGGGCAAAGACTCACCAGAAAGAGAAATGACTCAAGGAATTTGCAGTAGAGAAGAAGGCCCTTGAAATGAAGAAGAAAGCATTACAAGATTGTCTTTCTGAGAAGGAGCTTGTGATGTCAAAAGTGGAAGAAAATGTAATTTTCTTAAAGGTAGTGGAAGAGTTTAAGGACTCTCTAGATTATCGTGAAGCTATCAAGGATCAAATCCAAGAAGCTCATAATCATATTCTTAGAGCACCAATGTTTGGAGGAAGGCTTTATTCGAGGATTCCTAAAAGGAGTTCGCTTAGTACATCATAAAACTATGGTTAGTATTGAGGATCTACCTCCTAGCCAAGTATCTGAAGACTTCTAGATCTGAGATGAAGGGGTTGAAAGTGAGTGGGAGCATCTTCTAGGTGAGAGGATGTTGATATCATGTACTATTATATATATCAATTAAAGAATTTCTTTACATTTTATTTTTTGTTTCTCTTGTACTCAAAATTTTAATTCTTCCTTATATCATCATTTATAACTACTGGCATTAATAAACTAAACATTTTAAGTGATTTGCTTCTTTTTTTAACCTGTCCAAGTGATTGGTCAGAATATTATTCTAATTTTAACATTAATGCAAGAGATCGTTGAAGTCTACCAATGACTTTTGACCTACATAGTAATAAAGTGTTACTTGATGTCTTACTGATGGAAGAGGTCGATCAAATCTCATTGGGATTGATCATGCTGATTGAGACACAACATGGGTTGCGATGAGGATTGAATAAAGAAGATTATTTATGTGCAAAAGCAAAGAAAAAAACCATAAACTCACTACTTTGATAAGTCTGATACAATATTATCATAAGATAACTTATTAAGAGGAATGAGAGTTAACAAAAGATATGAGGTAGAGAGGAAATAAAAAATGAGGCAAAATAAAGAATATAATATTTGTGCACCAAGAATCACTAATAATACTTTCGAAGATTCTCCATGTTCTAAGTTCGAGGCAAGGTTTTTCTTTCTGGATCTTTAAGCTTAAATGTTCCTGGCTTGATCATAGCTGTAACCACATAAGGGCCCTCCCAAAGAGGTGAGAGCTTATTGCACTGAGGGCTTTTTCCAGCAGCTTCAAGACTTCATAAGGCCAAGTCACTAACAGAGATGGGATGAGGTTTCACGCTTTGATTGAAGTGATGAGCTACTATTTGGTGGAGGAAGCAGTCCAAAGTAGGGCCATGTCATGAGTTTTAGGGAGTAGATCTAAGTTGTGATGAAGCTTTCCTTCATTATTATTATGATTGAATGATTGAACTCATGGGCTTGGAATTTCAATATCCACTAGAATAATAGCCTCTATGTTGAAACACAAATTATATGGTGTTTAACCAGTTGGAGTCCGTGAAGTAGTGTGGTAAGCCCAAAGAACACTAGGGAGCTCCTCCATCTATTACCCCACAGCCTTCTTGAGGCACATTTTTAACCCTTTGAGTATAGTATTGTTGGTAGCTTTAGTTTGTCCATTAGTTTGAGGATGTGCTACAGTCGTATGCACGAACATAATGTGAAGATATTTACAAAAAGATGTAAATACCTTTCCAGTAAATTGCATTCACATGGTGATGATCTTTGAGATAATCAAAGATATTATATTCTTCCAAATAAATTACTTAGTGTTCGCCTCTATAATTTTAGTGAGTGGTTCAACCTCCACCCATTTAGTCAAGTAGTCAATAGCTAGAATGATAAACTTTCATTGCCCTAATGCTACTGGGAAAGGTCCCATGATATCAATTCCCCATTGAGCAAAAGGCCATGAGCTTTGAAGGGATGAGAGCTATGCAGGTTGTGTATGAGAGAGGTAAGAGTGCAGCAGACAAATTATACATTTTTTGTGAAATACAGGGCAACTTGCCTCATCATAGGCCAATAGAACCCTTGCCTTATGATTTTAAGGGCTAGTGCCCTTCCTCCTAGGTGTTCTCCACATATTCTAGAATGAACCACTCTTAATGCGTAATCGGCATCTGATGGTGAGAGGCATTTAAGGTATGGTCTAGGAAAAGCTCATTTGTGTAGTTCACCTCTGATAATAATAAAGTTTATTGCTTGTCCTCAGAGATGAATTATAGTAGTTGGGTCTTCGAGAAGGGTCCCTTCTTATGGAAAGGATAGGATGAGGTTCATCCATGAAGGTTCTTTCATCTCATTGATAGCTTGTATTACCCATGACCCTTGGATACTAGGAAAATATATCTTCTCAATGCACCTTCTCTTAAAAAGATCTCCTATAGTTGAGGTAGATAGCTTAGAGAGAGCATCATCTCGAGTGTTCTGCTCTCTAAGTATGCGAATGATTTGATGTATCTTGATAAGGTAAGAAGCAACCTCTCCAAGCTAAGGTATTGTGCTAGCTGAGAATTATGAGCATTAAAACCTCCTCAACAGAGGTGACAAGTAGAATTAGGATCATTAGGTTTTGAACTTCATAATCATGGTAAGACTTAACCCCATGATGAGAGTAATATTCACCACATTATGGAACTTTAAGCAAAGTCCATACTAAAGGTGTCTTGGGGAAATAAGTAAGATACCTACTCCAAAGATAAAGATTTCAAGCTCCATCAACAAGAGGGTCCATTGACAAGATGAAAGGGATCTAGTAGATAGCTCATTTGGAGTAGGGACAATGCGCTTCAAAGTTTGAGTACTTAAGACTTTATGTCCCGGTAGAAAATGAATGTTAAACTCCTCCTCTACTACTATGATTAACCTTCTAGATGCCTCCATTAGAATGACAAGCAAAATGGGTATAACATGGTGTGAGCTTGGAAGTATGGGCATAATTTTCATGCTGAGAAAATTAAAGCGAAAGCCATCTTATCCATTAGTGGATAATGGCATTCTATATCAGAGAAACTTTTGCAAACATAATAGATTGGTCGTTGTATCACATTGTTCTCTCACACTAAAACTGAGCTTATTGCGTGGGAGGAGACTACAAGATATAAGTATAATATCTCTCTTGGAATATGTTTAGATAGTAAGGTTGGAGATGCTAAATATTCCCTAAGTTGCTCAAAAGCAACCTGACACTCATCAGTCCATTAAAAATAATTAATTTTATCTCCCTTTAATATCTTAAAGAATGGCAAGTATTTATCTCCAAAATGAGCTAAGAAGCGGGATAAGGCACAAATCGACCTAGATATCCTTGCTTAATGAGCCTCGAGCTCTTCTTTGAGTTGTTTGCATGCCTCTACAGTATGTCCACAACTTCGATGGAAGTGACAATATTGCTCCTGATTTTCTGAATTTGGTTTTAGTGGATATGTCCACTTAATGGCCTCTTCATCTCGAATGGCCATCAAGACGTTAACACAAGATGTGTTCAGTGGTGTGTATTCTTTTTCTAGTCGTGGTTCATGTTGTCGGTGTGTGGGATGTTGTTGGCCTCACTTTTGGAGTGAGTTCTCAATCTCCTCATCTTAGACTTAGGAGTGTTCTAGACACTAAGGCTTGCTTAGTCATAAGACACTTCTAGTGATTCGGTGAACACTTAATCTAAACCTAGAGACTTAGATGGGTTAATCATAGGATTAGGCTATTCCTTAGGGATTAAGAGACTCACCTACTCTATAACCTAAATCTGACCTATGTTCATCTACTCAAAACCAAACCTCAAATTCAATTTAAACATTCAATACTAAATCTAAATTCATATTCAAATTCCAAATCAAATGATTGAAATCTATAACCAACTCTAAACCAAATCAAATCAAATCAAATCAACCTAAGCCTTATGATTTTATCTTATTGACTTCACCAAATTCCATTTAATTCTAAAACCCAAAATCAACTGGATTTTCTTATAAAGCAATTATTCCTTCAATTACCATCACAAATATAAATGAAAATCTACAATCATCTAGCCAAATCATAATCATCCCAAGTCAAACCAAACTTAGCCCATTTGACTTGAAATTTTCAAATGAACCAAACTCATTTGAACTCAAGCTAATTGTAATTGGATTTATATATCAATCTCAAATCGATATATAAAGTCAACTAAATCAAACTCAACCCAAAATCATGCCAACTAAATCCAACTGATTCACTTGACCCAAAGTGGCCAATTTGACCTACATGAACCAAAATCCAATTCAATCCAAATCAAAGTGAATTAAACCAATCCAAACTTCATGACATAATTTTAATCATCATACGTTGATCAATTATCACAAATTAGGTCAAACCAAGTCAACCTAGCCCTTTGACCAAGTCAACCATTTAACCCATATGAACTTGAGCTAGCCAAATTGCAATCTAAGCCAAATCTATTGAAACTCATGATTCATACCAACCTAAAATCAACACTTGAACATGACTTGACCTTCAATTGAGCCAAACCTAGCCCAATTGGCCCTCTTGGCCCAAGTTGACCCAAATTGACCTAAATGGACAAGATGGGTCAAATCAAAATCTAAACCAAATTGATTGCAACCAATGGCTCAATTACAATCCAAATTGACTATTAAACTTGACTAAAGCCTCAACTGAGCCCAATTGACCCACTAGACCCAAATGACCTATTGAACCCAACTTTACATAAAGGGTCAAACCAACCTAATACTCATATCAAATATAAATTAAACTTAATCAATGCCTACAACACATTCCAAATGATCAACCAAACCCATGAAAAGCCATGACCCAAGCCAATTTGGCTAATTTGGTCAAATTGGTCAACTTGACCCATATGACCCAAATAAATTCAAATGAACCAAAATCAAATCTAAATGAAATTAAATCAAACTAATGACACCAACACATCTCAAATGATCATATGAACTAGACCCAACCATTGGTTTGACCCAATTTGACCGATTTGTCAACTTAACCTGATTTGACATAATTTGACCTAAATGGGTCAAATTGAGTCAAATTGAACTTAATGAACTCTAAATGACTTGAAATTTGTCCCAACTCACTTTTGACTCATTTTAAATCTGCCCAAAATAAATCCAATACCAAATGACCATTCTACCCTTGGGTCAAGGGGTATCACATGAGATAAATCACCTATATAAGTGGTCATTTCCATTCATTGACCACTTGGCACCCTCCCAATGGTCCACCTAGGCACCTAGGACACTGGCCAGCCTAATCCAAGAGGTGGTTGGGTCGGTCATGACTCATGGGGAGGTGAATTCACCTCACCTCCCCCATTAGACACCCACTAATCCCTCTTGGCAGCCACCTCCCAAGCCTTGGCCAACCAAACCAAGCCACCTAGGATGATTTCCTGTCATTCCTAACCACCACCAGCCATAGGACACCCACTAGGAGCCAAAAAATCACCATTATAGGTGCTTTTCAGCCACCATTAAGCACAAAGGAAAAGAGGAACCCTATGGATTAAAATTATGCATTAGAGATGCTCTAGGAACTCTAGTGAGGGAGAGAAACCCATTACCCACTTCCTTTCGATGAAAAACCATTAAATCTTAGTGGATTCCAATGAAGATCGGTGAAGGTTGGTGACCGTGACATCCCAAGGATAGGCAAGAGTTCAGATTCATTTGAAAGATTCATCTTGCATCCAGGAACATGTTCGAATCATCTCTGCTATCGAAAATCATCTCCGGTGAGGTATTTTTCAAATCTCGTAGCTAGTCGTAGGATTGCTTATTTGAAATGATGTTTGCCCAATTTTAGAGAAATTCCTTAGGTATCCCTTGCATTCTTCATTTCACTTGATCCTAATGCAAAAATAGAGCTTTTTGGCGAGAATCATCGCAAAATTGAGTCCAAAATGGACTCTCGACGTTCAGTTTCTGATTCATTTGCCCATTTCAGGTATTATTTTTGTCTGCTAGGAAGAAGACAACACAACAGCCATCTGATCTCCCTTTAATATGGACGGATGGCTGAGATTACAAGCAGATGCACCTAATTTTGTCCCTTATATCATGGGATTCGATCTAGACCGTCTGATCTATGATCGGACAGTCTGATCAAACCATGACATTTTCTTGCTCAAAGGCCACACTGTGCGTGGCCCAATTGCATAGTGATGAGTGGAACCACTTGTTCAGTTAGCGCGGTGCGGCGCTGATTGGGTTAAGTAGGAAAATCGAGGTTTTTCCAATTTTAAAAATTATTTAAATTGCTTGAAACTTCAAAAATTCATAATAAATAAAATACTCAATGAAAATTACAAATAAAGCCTCGTTGGATTTATCTTTCTAGGAGGAATCCAATAAGCTCAAAATTTTCAATTTCTAGTGGGTATTTTAAGCTTAATTTAGGTTTTAGTGAAAATTATATTTTACTAATCAAGCTAAAAAATACACATTAGATTGATCCAAAAATCTCAGGTGTTGAAATTGAAGTTAAAATAAATCTACCATAAAAGTTTTAAGTCAAAAGAATTTCTGGATTAGGAGATATTGAATTTTAAAGCTTAAATAGTCTATTTTAGTAGAATAAATTAATAGACTTTATAAAAATTATGAAAAATTATTTAAATTAGCTAAAAATTTGAAAAATTATTTAAAATCATAAAAATGCAAATAAATATTCATTTTGAAGGTATTAAGAGGAGAATTTATTAAAAATATTCTTAATTAATTTTGAATAATAATTAAGGCTTAATTAAGTTTTAATTATAAATTTAGTTAAATTTATTACTCTTTAATTTCTTAAGTAATTAACCCCAAACTTTGTGTGTTAATTCAATGGGATGACCTCTACCTCCCATAACTTTATTGGGATTTATTGCTTAATTAATTAGATAAATTGACTAATTAAGCTCTAATTACTCTTTTAAATTAATTAATAATTAATTAATCCCATGAACGGTAATAAATTAATTAAATTAGTGGTTAATTATTGCTTAATAGTGAATGAACCCATGGGATAAGATTAGGGCCTCCTTTCTAATCTACTTCCCTAAGTTTATTTCATTAATTAAATTAATCAAGGCTTAATTAATTAATCAAATTACTTAATTAATCAAATTGAAATTATAATCACATGGAATCTAAATTAATAAAATCTTGGGTAGACCCTTAGATGTTCAACATCCTAAGGAAATCCTAAGTAAATAATAATTAGCCTATATGTGTGGGAGAATTATAAGATTACTTAATTATGTTCCTTAACTTAATTAACAATTAATCATGAGAAAATTGCATTTGGCCCCTTTTATTTCTTAGAATCATTGCAAATTTATTTTCCATTCATGTGCATATCATGTTGGCTCATAGTTATTAGGTTAATTAAATTAAGGTAACATTGGTAAGGGTTAATTAATGGATTTGATGCATATTACAACCTAATTAATCTATAAAATCAACTTAATTACATTTCAATAAGCCAAATTAATTCATAAACATGGGAATGGGTTAGGATCAACAAACCTTTTCTCACATCATTAAATAAAATTAAAACATGAAATTAATAATGACAGTAAAGAAACTTTGGTTTACTTTAAATGATTTCATTTAATGTAATTGTCCTAAGGAATTAGTTGGATTGAATGAATTATATGCTTATGTTTAGTTATTTCTTTTCAACTACATTAAATGATGTATGCCACATGAATTCATGCATTCATCTTTTCAAAATAAATTAAATCAAATGGTTTTCCTTTATATTAAGTTTGCATGTGTTGACTTAACTTAATATGTGTGGATATTCTCACTAATAAATTCAAATTTATTTTCCAAAGTATATAAATCAATTACATTGATTATAATGATATTAGTTATGAATACATATAGGTTTTCATGTGCTTATAACTTAAATGTGTGAAATGGAGTTCTCTTATCTTCATTCCAATGTATTTCTACATTAATATTTGAAGGGAGCTTTAATTCACATATGTAGATAAATCTAACTAAATAAAATACAACTTTGCATGTCTCTCTCTCTCTCTCTCTCTCTCTCTTTAGTTATTTATACATCTATATGTATTTGAGAAAAGCGTTTAGTTTGGACATCTCAGGAATACGAGGCTTTAGGTAGCCCCAAGGAGGTCATTTGATTACCTCACTTCACTGGTCAACAATGACACGTACTTGCATATGTTTCTTATATATGTATGTGAGTATTTATTTAAGAAATTAGCACACCCCCCCCCTTCTATTAAAGATACATGCATCCCATAATCACTTAGGCAATTAGCATATGTTGCCTAAGCTAATGCTCTCTTTCCTTTGATTCATATATAGATTTACATAGGTTTAGAATGTTAATAAGTATATAGGACATCCCGGGAATAGGTTTTAGGTAGCCCCAAGGAGGTCATTTGATTACCTCACTTCCTTGGTCAATAGTGACACATACTTATGTAATTCCATTCTTATGTATTTGGTATTAGAATTTAGATAGAGCTTTAATTTATATGTTTATGTTATTCAATCAAAATAAAAATATAAAATCCTAAACATAAACACATTCATCATCATTCAAGTGTGATTAAAACATGTTCCGTGTATAGATATATTTAGGATTAAACCATATGCATATTGTATGTGGTGGAAAGAAATAATTTGGCATGTGTCATGTAGTAGTAATTCAATTTGACTAATCCTAAGATGCCTTTTACATTGAATAGAGCTATTTAAAGTGAACCTGAACTTAGGATTAATTAAAATGCTTGATAAGCCATTCCCTAAAGAGAATTAAATCAAATTAACATGCTTTAGAAAGTTAGGGTATGTATGAAAGAGAAAAATTCTCTTTCCTCTCTTTATAACACTTAGTTGCTAAGTGTAGGTCACATGAAACCAAAAAAAATATAAATTAAAATTTTCAAATCAATTAAACAACTTGAAGTGAAATCATCCTTTATGGTTAAATTAAATCTCTTTCACACTTAGAAAAATATAATGCTAATACTTAGTAAGACATACTACACAAACCTCAACAACACACTAGAGTTAAGTCACCACTTCTATTTTTATGTTAGGATGATATTTGGAGTGATGTAATATTTTAGACTGGATGTTAAGGTGTATGCTTCGTAGACTAGATGGTAGGTCATGATTAGCTTAATCATGTTTTCTATAAGGGATTATGCTTAAGGGACTGCTTAAAAATAAATATAAATATCCTCTTTGTAGGTTGCTTAAGCCCCTAAGCATAATCCAAGTTAGGATAGGTGGGCTTGGTTACCCATGTGCAAGGTGGTAAGCCCAAATTATAAATATAACTGCTTGGGTTGTATGTATGTTTAGCAAACCTCTATTTTTCAAGTATAATTAGATTTACTCTTCCTATTTTTAATGTAATTTTACATTAGAAATTAGGATTAGTGTTATGGGAAAATAAGGGTGAGCATTAGCTAGAAGGCTTTATCCTGAAGCCCAAATTATGATATAACTGCTTGGGATTGTATGTATGTTTAACTAACCTCTATTTTACAGGTGTAGGTAGATTTACTTTTTCTATTCTTAATGTAATTTTACAATTAGGAATTAGGATTAGTGATATGGGGTTTAGGATGAGTATTGGCTAGAAGGATTTGTCCTAGGGTGCCATGTGATGCCTATAAAGTAGAGCAAATCAAATCAAATGAAGACATGGGGATGAAAAAGACATAAAGACTTAAAGGTTTGAAGACCCCCACCCCATAGTAATCATCCATTATAATTTGTACTTAATATTTTGTAATTTCAAGTTGTATAAGGGTAGAGCTCGACTACCCATATTTCCTTTTCAGGTTGTACGATGATACTCGACTGCACCAATCCCTTATTCTTTTGCACTAATTTTATAAAATTGATTGATGTTATGTTTAAATTGTGCATTAGAAACAACATATTTTTCATATTTTTTTATGATTAATGCTTTAATGTGTGGCATGGATGCAATTAGGCTCTTAGGATAAAAATAAATTGTCTACCCAACTATAACTCATAACTAAAGTTTCAAAAAATTCATAACCTCACCATAAAGCCTAACATTAAATAAAATAATTAAAATATTTTGCAAACCCTTAGCTAAATGGTTGAATGTTTCACAACATGCATATCCTATTATTTTTCTCTTGAAAATAGGGGATTTTCATCCTTGCACGATAGGGGAATGCTTGACCTATGAGGGCATCCCTTGTGATGGAAAACACCTTTCCTTGCTAATTTAACCAATGATCTACTTTCATCATGCATATTGGCATCAAAATCCTAAAGCCTTTATCAAAATGAAGTGTCAAAATTAGAATAAAACTTGAAAAGATTTTTGCATTAGATTATGTCATTACTCATACCACTCATACTCTAGTTTCTTACAGAATAGTTTTAAGGACTTTAGTCTCTTTCTAAATAAATAACAGCCCAACTATCTTGCAATTTCATTTGATCAGATCACATGGTTTTGAAATCGTAGGAGGAGTTAGCTAGCGGCCAATTATAGGATAGATTGAAATTCTCACTAGGCTTCCTAGTATCATGAGCACTTCCTACTCATTCCCTTTGGGTTCCAAAATAAGTCTCTCCATTTGATCTATCCTGATTGATTTTTCAAATATAGTCAATCCCTTGATAGTCTAACCTTAAAATCTTTGGAGATAATAATTATCTACTTTAATCGAGAGTATTCTTAGGAAATTTCTTTCCTTAAGATTTAATTAACTATGGAGGCTTGCCTCCAAAGGGAACTTTAGAACCTGATTTAATATAAACCCTGCTAAATTCATCCATGTAAAGGAGGGGAAAAATCACTGGTATATTCGAAGACCCATCATGCCTTAGGAGTCCTTATTAAGTGATTAGGTCCATTGAAGGGTGATGCCTCTATCTTTTGAGATAGTACATCATACTTCAATGTCATACCCATCACTTCAATAAGTACCACCTACATCTGCATGGTGTCCCCCCCCATACACATCCAAAAATAAACACCACAGATTTTTCTGGCGACTCTGCTGAGGATGGTTCCTCTCTCCATCTTTAGTTGACAATTATTATCTCCAAGCATCGATAGTAGACTTATATTTTATATAAGCTCGAGACTATCTTTCTTTCCATTGGCACTTAGCATATTTCATCCTTAAGCAAAGCTAGCAAACATCCTTTAGGTTTTAGGACCTCCCCTTTTGGGTCCCCAATAGGTTAAAAAGAAATTAACTAATGAAAGGAGATGACCAAACTTAGAACCTCTTTACCACTAGCTTGGTGAGGCAAGGTTCATTCCATATAAGAAAGTTTCAATAAAATTCAAACTAAAACAAGTAAAATCTTTTGCAAAAATTTTCAAAAGCATCTTTACGAAATAAAATTATTTTGGAATCCCCTTCACATAATATAAAGTTTGCAAGACATAAACTTATTTTCAAAATAATAAAGATAACCAAACTTCATTTAACATATCAAAAAAAAAGTAACATACTAAAATTCGTTAAAAGAGGGTCCTTTTTCAAAATAAAAAAAAATCATGTTCACTTTTCAATAAATTTTTAAAAGCACACTCTTCAAAATAAAATGAATCAAGCAACCCCATTTAACATACCCAAATTTATTAAATGGAGTTCTATTTTCAAATCAAAATACAAGTCAAAATCAAGATATCATTGAACCTCACTTAACATACCCAAATTTGTTAAGTGAGGGTTCCCTCTTTTCAAAAGCAAATATCACACACAAAATCAAAGAAACATATTTGAACTCCATTTGACTTATTCAAATTTGTCAAATGAGAGTTTCATGTTTGGAAAATCAAAACAAATTGAATTCTATTTAACATACCTACATTTGTTAAGTAGAGTTCCTCTTTTCCAAAATCTTAAAAATCAAAACACATTTGGACTCCATTTGACATACCCAAATTTGTCAAATGAGAGTTCCTTTTTCAAAATCATTATCAAATAATAACACATAAAACAAATTGAACTCTATTTAGCATACTCACATTTATTAAATAATAGTTCCCCTTTTTCAAATCAAATCAAGACAAACATGTGAAGCACATTTGGATCATAATTAACATACTTAAATTTGTTAAGTAAGAGTTCCATTTTCAAAACAAACATATCAAACACACTTGAGCCCTGCTTAACATACGTAAATTTGTTAAGTAATGGTCTCATTTTCAAATCAGATCAACAAAAATATCCAGCACAATTGGGTCTTGCTTAGCATACCTAAATTTGTTAAGTAAAGATCCCATCTTCAAATCAAATCAAACAAATCAAACAAATGAACAACAACCCTCATAAATAAAATGTTTTCAAAGATTTTCAAACATACATTTGAATCTCATTTAGCATACTTAAATTTGCTAAGTAGATTCCAAAATCAAATTTTTAAACAAAGGATAAAACAAAAACAAAAAAATTATCTCCAAAGTCTCTCTAAATGAACGAACCCCATCCAACATACCCAAATTTGTTGGATATGGGTTCCAAATCAAAATCAAATTCTATGGCAAAGTCTCCCCTCACATTCTAAAATCTCTCCAATGAATCCCACTTAGCATACCTAAATTTGTTAAGTGTAAGTTCAAATTTCAAATCAATATCAAAACTTAATACTTGATGAAAAATATCAAAATAAGGGTTTGACTCAGTTATGTTTCAAACAATGTAGAGGTATCGACATTATCAGTTCCTTCCCTATCTTCAGTTCAATTTCTATGACTTCTGGCAAGTTCATCTTCTCTTTCCCATCAGGTGTGGATCTAGCCTTAGATCAGGCCATACACTCCATGGCCACCACCCATTTGATTCAGGTTGGTCATGGTTTCGAGGCCATCTGGGTCACTTGTGAGGGGCTAGCCCTCACCACCATTAGTAGGGAGGAGGTGGCTGGACAGAAGCCACTCCTTTGCTTTGACCTATAGTTTGAGTTTGAGTTTTCCTCTCTGAAGAGGAAGGCTATCGAGGTCCCTACATCAGATCATCATAGTTCCTTCTCGCTAGCCTCAGAGTGTGGTTCCTGTGCCGGTAGTGTTGTTGTCCCATCAGAGCTGTGTGAGCTATCCCCTCCTCACTAGTTTCCCCCACTTTGAAGGGAAGACTATCTTGGCCTCTAAGATAGTCTCCCCACCTGAGGTAGGTTCCAGCCTCACTCCACCCCATTCACCCCAAGCACTCAACACCAAAAGAAGAAGACTGCAGCACCAGTGAGATTGATGTTGCCTCCCATGCTGGGAGGGTTCTCCCGTGAAACCTCTCTGCTCATGAGGTAGGTTTCACCCCCTCTCAGCCTCGGATGGAGAGGAGGATTACAGGAGGATTGCTACATCGCCTCCACCACCAGCTCAATTTGAGGTACTGGCTAGGGAGAGGAGGAAGCCCTATGTCAGCCTTAGGATAGTGCTTCGCCAGGTTGGCAGAGGCCATAGACGCTCAGAGGTCCTTGATCCCCAGGTGTGTTTGTGATTAGATCTGTAGGGAGAGTTTTGGTAGTATGGAAGTTGGTGTCTCCATAGCCACACCATTCCACTCCTCTTCCATAGCCACACCGCTCCATTCCCCGTCCACCATCACCCATCTAAGTCCCTCCTTCCAAAGTCCCTACCAAGAACCAAAAGTCTGCATCTAGGGAGAGGACATCCCCATTGGTGATCTAACTATGGCCTAAAGATCCCACTCCTCTATCCAATTAGCTGAGGTGAGGTCAAGCTCTCTCATTCGACCTCCCACTTCAGCCGTGGTAAAGAGGGAGTGGCGACCCAAAAGTGTCATGGTCGAGCCACTAATGCAGCCATCAATAGTAGTAGAGGAAGGGGAGGATGCTAGTATAGTCCCTATGGCAGTTGATCCCCTATGATGTTTATTTCTATTCATCGAACTCTTTGGGGGATTTTAAAGAATAAAAATAAGTTGTTTGTGTATATTATCGGGACACCACATAGATCCGCAGATATTATTATTAGGGTGATCAAGTGCGATATTGAGGAATGATGTACTATCTTGAGAGACAGAAGTCACCATTCTACAATGGACCTAATCACCTAATAAGGACTCCTAAGGACAATGGGTCTTTGAATGTACCAGAGATTCTTCCCCTACTTTATATGAAAAAGTAAAGTAAGGTTTATTTTAAACTAGGTTCATTAAGTTCCCTATGGAAGCAAGCCCACATAGTTAATTACATCTTAAGAAATGAGATTCTTTAAGAATAATCTCGATTAAGGTAAATGATCATTGTCTCTAAATATTTCAAAGATAGGACTATCAATCAATTGGTTATTTTTAGAAGATCAAATGGGATTGATTAGAAGGAGGGAGTTATTATTGAAACCAAAGAGAGATAAGTAGAAGATGCTTATGATGCTAGGAAGCCTAGTGAGCATCCCAGACTATCCTATGGTTGGCTTTATTTTTTTAAAATTGAAGAGAATTACTTGTTTGGTTGAATTTTTATTAGAAATCTAGGGTTTATGATTCCACGACATAAGGTTATAGAAATGCCTAAGAGGTGAGGATTTATGCTTGTAGCCCGTAAAGGGAAACAACGACCTCAGATCCTAAATCTAGGGAGCTTTGGTGAGAGCCAAAGAATGACCTAAATCTAAGGCAAAATGGGCATATGGTTTACCTCTATAAGAGAGAATAAATCACTATTTCTTACAACTGGGGTGCCAACTAACTCCTATTTATTCTATACATAAAGTCTTATACTTTTGCAAGATAGCTAGGTTATTATTTATTTAGAAAAATACTAAGTCCTTAAACTCACTCCCTAAGAGACTAGATCATGTAGGGTATGAAATCTTGACTTAATCTAATGCAAATTATATTAGGTTTTAATTTTTAGACATTTTGATTTGACACAAGCTATGGGATTCATATGCTTAATGCATGAGAAATTCGTTATGGGCCAAAATCAGTAAGAAGGAGGTGTGTTTTTACCATGGCTCTCAAAGGTCAAGCCATTTTCTTTGGCAAAGGTGGAAGCCCACCATAAGCAAGAGTGAAGCAAGATGATTTTATGCATAATGTGAAACATACAAAATCCAGCTAAAGGGTTACTAAATCTTTTATTATCTTGATTTATGTCCTAAGCTTTAGGTGAGATTATGAGTTGTTTAATTTTAATTTTGAGTTGAATAATAGGATAGAAAATTTATTTTTTCCTAGGAGCCTAATCGCATCCAGGCCATTCATCAAATAATAAAGAAACTAGGAAAATCATGTCATCTTAATGCATAAGCTAAACAAACATCAAATAATTTTATAAAATTAGTGCAAAAGAATAAAAGGCCTTTATGGTTGGGCTCCATCGCACAAATCTTAAAATAAATGTGGGCAGCCGAGCTCTATCCCTTTGCAACTTGGATTACAAATGAATAATTACAATTTAGAAGGAATTTATGTTATGGGGGTCTTCATTCTTCATTTCTTCATTTCTGATTTGCTTCTTTTCTTTCTTCTTCTTGGTTTGGTTGGAATTTGGTTACTCCAAAGGCTTCACATGGTACATAAGACATGGTCTTATGACTAATGTTCACCTCCATTCCCCATAACATTTATTCCAAATCTTAATTGCAAAAATTATATGAAAATGGGAAATATAATCTAACTAAACCTGTAAAATAGAGATTAGCTAAACATACCACACAACCAAAGCAGTTATATGGATAATTTGGACTTAGCACCTCACACATAGGTAACCAAGTCCACATGTCCTAGTTTGGATCATGCTTAGGGGTATAAGCAACCTTCACAACAAAAATATTTATAATTTTATTATAGCGTCCCTTAAGCACAATCCCCTGCAGAAGACATGATTAGGCTATTATCGTCCCACCATTCAGTCTACGCACATACACCCTAACATCTAGTCTAAAACATTACATCACAAAATAAAATCAGGCATCAAACCATGCACTGCCCTAACATAGAGCTAGAAATGGTGACTTAGCCTAAGGTGTGTTCCATTTTAAGGCTTGTGTGGCACGTCTTAGCTAAGGCTATAAGGTTGAAATTTTCTAAGTATGAAAGGATTCAAATTAGAGGGTGGTTTCATTTTGCGTGATTTAGTTGATTTGTCAATTTTATTTGATGATTTGATATGGTTTGAATGATCCTACATTTAATTACAAAGTGGTGTAAAGAGAAGAAAAGAGAAGAGAACTTCTCTTTCATCCCTACCTTAAGTAATTTCTAAGGTAGATTCATTAATGATTTTTCTTTAGTGAATGTTTTGTTATGAGTTTTAATTAACCCTAAGTTCAGATTTTCTCTAAATAAACCTATTCCATAAGAAAGGCATCTTAGGATTAATTAAGATGAATTACTATCACATAACACAACCATTTATTTCTTTCCAACATGTGTATCATGCATATGCATAAATCCTAAACATATCTATACATGTAATGCAAAATCTTAGCACACCTTAATGATGAATGCAAAGAGATGTTGTTTAGGGAAATTTGGATATTCCATGAATGCATGTTTTAATTAAGTAGAAAAGAGGGCTTCTTTTATCCATTAATCAAATGCACATTTACATGTATGAAAGATATAAGTGAGTGCGGTGCCATTATTTTCTACACCAGCGGTGTAAGGTACAGGACCTACTTGGGCCTACTTAAAGCCTCACAACACCATGATGTCCAAACTAATATACCACTTTTATTAAATACACGTGCATGTACAAAAAGGAAACAAATGGATGAAGAATCATGCAAAGAATTTTTGTTTGATTTATTTATGCAATTTATATGTGTAAATGTGAAGATCCTTCTTAATTCATAACATAGAAGTGCATAGGAATAGATTTAGGCAAGTGTTGTGTTCTTTTTAAATGAATTATACACTTTGCAAATGCTATCCAAATCCATGTTAAGAGAAGAGAAGAAAATTACATAACACACATCTTGTACTATAATCACATGCAAACTTATAAGTACTCATAAGTAGCATCACCTCATTTGTAATATTTGATTTATAAGTTTTGAAAATAGTTTTAGATTTAATAATGATAATAGCCCCTCATATTCTTACTTTAGCCAAAACATGCAATTTGGCATAAAAGAAACATTTTTTTATTTTAATTGATTTTTCAAAAGATATGAATGCATGATTGCATCTGCCAACCAACATTTAACATGCTTGGAAAGGAATAAAGTGATGTAAGCATATGACTTCATTCACCCTTATTAATTCCTAAGGACAATCCTATAAGATAAGATTATTCAAAGTGAATCCAAATTCTTTAAAGAGATTTTTATTTTTGGATTTGATTTGAATTAGGGAATGTGAAAAAGAGTTTGCTTGTCCTAACCCATTTCTCCCATGTGTGAATCAATTTAGTTTAATTTTGGAATAATTAGACTAATTTTACATTATATTTAGGTTAAAGTGTAAATTAAATCCATTAAATACCCCTTACCTACACCACTTTAACATAATTATTCAAATAATTATGAGCCAACATATGATATGCAACCACATGGAATTTAAATCAGTAATGCACCTAAGACATAAAGCGGCCTAATGCAATTGGCTCATAATTATTGATTAATTAAGCTAAAGGGTTTAATTAAGTACTTTCATAACTTTCCCACACATGTGAGATGGATATGATTTCCTTAAACTTACCTTAGGCTTTTGAACACCTAAGGATCTACCCAAGATTAAGATGATTTAGTTCTAGAATGATTTGATTTTGATTAATTAATTTATTAATGAAGTGATTAAGCCATTAATTACAACTTGATTAAATGTTTTCCAAATGGAGTGAACTTAGGGAGAAGAGATTGGAAAAGGAATCATAATCTCATTTCCTAAGCTCATTCACTATTTCATAGTGATTAGTAAACTTAATTAATGGATTCATCACTATTTAATAGGTTAATTAATCACTAAATTAATTAAGAGAGTGATTAGGGATGAATCAAGCAATTCCCTTAATTAATCCAACAATTAATTCAAAGAAAATCAAGGAAGTTTGGAATTAATTACTGAAGTAATTAAGGAGTAATTAAGATAATTACATTCCTAATTAAACCTAAATTGAGTAAGATATATTATTCAAAATTAAGTAAACTTAATTTTATGTTATTCCCCTTTGAATTATCATTAAAATGAATTTGAGTTTATATTTTTTGGATTTTTCTACATTTAGTTATGAATTTATGAAGTTTTTAAGATTAATAGGTAATTAAATAGCCTAATTAAATAACTAATCCCATCGATGCCACATGGACCTCTGACGTGACTTGCACTTTCCACGTGGCATGACAAGATTGGTTATTTAAGTTATCATATGGACCACGCCGACGGATAATCTCCTTTGTCATCAAAGATCGGATGACCAGGGTTAATCATGTGGTTTCAAAGGATTAAAATCAGAGGATCTAATCATTTTAATCAGGACCGTCCATCCAAAACACACGGGATGGATGAACCATGATTCATCCCTGCCTAAGATGCAGGAGATGGAGGCCATCCTTCCTCTATGGCTTGATCCGAGCTCACTTGAGCTCGGATTAGGCTGAGATTCACCCCACACCATCAAGAGGTGTTGGGAAGAACATCCAATAGTTGAATTCCAATGGGATGATAATTCCCTTCACAAAAGACCAAGCAATTTTCAATGGAGGATCAGTTTTGAGTCATACCTCATCGGAAGCTATCACCGGTGCTTCCAACGGAGGAAGTAGGTTTGTCTAGTGGAGACAAAGCTCTCTTAAAGGTTTCAAGCTTTAATTTGAAGTGGATCTCCCAATGGACTAAGTTCCCCTTCAGTGGCTTGCGGCATCGATCGAACTCCCCCTTCCCGTGGCTTGGAGAGTTGGGAAAAGCTATGGGTGAGCTCGACTTGCTTCCTTGATGGTGCTTGCAAAGTGAATTGAGGTTTGGTTGAGAATTGGGCAGGTTGGAAATTCCTTAGGCCTCCCTTATTTTGACTATGAAGAAACCCGAGAAAGTAAAATTTTAATGAGCTTGGGAATGCTGTGAGAAACTTGGAGAAGCTTGCTCTTTATCCTTTTAGCTTAATCGAATGCAAGGAAGGTGGTTTGAGTGGGAATGAGGGGGAGTATATCTCCCCCTCCTTAGATCGGATGACCGAGAGCCATTTTGCCATTTTGATCAAATTGAGGAGATTGAATGGGTTGTTTAGGTTGTTAGGAGCTCCATGTGCTTTAGTTTTGGCAGAGGAGTGGAATGGAGGAGGTGCACATGTGCTAGGTGAGTGTAGGAGGTGATCCAAGTGGAGAAATTCCATTGGAGGAGTCGGTTTGGCCTTGGGTTGGGTCATGGCTGACCCAAACCCATTAGGTCATGCTCACCACCTCCCTTGGTGTCCAAATGGTCCACTAGGAGGATGCCAAGTGGCCATGAGAAAAAATTGGCCAAATTCCAAGTTAGATTGGCCATAGGTTACTCTTTGACCTAAGGGTAGAATAGTCATTTGTCCTTGATTTTGATTTGGGCAGATTTGAAATGATAGGAAAATGGGTTGTGCCAATTCTCAATGAATTTGGAGTTTATTTGATATGTTTTGGCTAAAGTTGACCCATTTAGGTCAAAATGGGTCAAGTTGACAAATTGGTCAAATTGGGTCAAACCATGGGTTAGGTCAAGTTCAAATGATCATTTGGAGCCTATGGGTATCATTGGTTTGGTTCAATTTGATTTATATTTAGTTTTGGTTCATTTGAGTTCACTTAGCTCAAATGGGTCAAGTTGACCTACTTGACCTAATTGGATTAGGTCATGGGTTGGTTTAGGTTTCATTGATCATTTGAAATATTTTGCAAGCTTTAGTTTCAATGAATTTTAGTTTGGTTTTATTTCAAGCTGATTTTCCCTTTAAGTTCAAGTTGGGTTCATAGTCAATTGGGCTAAGTTGGGTCTAGTTGGCCAATTGAGGCTTTGGTCAAGTTCAACAAGTGATTTAGAATGAATTTGACCCATTGGTTGCAATCAATTTGGCTTAGATCAAGATTTGACACATTTTGACCTTCTAGGTCAACTTGGGTCAAGTGGCCAATTAGGCTAGGTTTGGCTCAAATGATGACTTGGTCATGTTCAACATTGGTTATGAATTGGTTTAGATCAATGGTTTCAATCAATTTGGCCTATGGTGGATTTTGGCTAGTTTAGGTTTTATTTGAGCTGAGTGTTGATTTGGTCAAAGGCTAGGTTTGACTTGGTTTGACGTAACTTGGTTGATTGATCATCTTAAGATGATTGTTGCTCACAATGTGAGGCTTATGTGGGCTTAGTTCAAACCAATTTGGGTTGGAATAGAATTTGGCTCAAAAAGGTGTTTTAGGTCACTTTGGGTCATGTGAGCCTAAATGGGTCAATTAGCTAGATCAAGGCTTGATTCAAGTTTGGTTGAACTCACATATGGACTCATGATTGAAATATAAATCCAATTGCAAGTAGTTTTGGAGTCAAATGGGTTTTGATTCATTTGATAATTTCAAGTCAAAAGGGTAAATATGGGTTTGACTTGGGTTAGTTTGATTTTGGTTTGATGATTGAAGTTTATGTTTATATTTGGGTTTATGATTGAAGGATTGATTGTTTGTAGAAAATCCAAAGGTTTGGATTGATTTGAGAATGATTTGGCTAAGTTCAAGAGTTTGACTTGAAAGGGTATAAGTTGGATTTAGGTTAGATTTGGATTTTAATTTTAAATTGATTTTGGTTTTTTGAATTTATATTTCATTTATATATGTGAATATAAGTGAGAATATAAATGGATTATGAGAAAATCTTTTGAGTTTGGAGTGATTTGGATTTGATTTGAGCTAAGTCCATAAGATGAAATCAAAATGGCTTAGGAAATATTTTGGAATTGGAATTGAGTTTTGGATTTAGTTTTGGTTATTTGAATTTATATTTAATTTATATTTATGAATATAAATGAGAATATAAATGGGTTATGAGAAAATATTTTGAGTTTGAAGTGATTTGGATTTGATTTGGTTAAGTTCAAGAATTTGACTTGAAAAGGTATAGGTTGGATTTATGTTAGATTTGGACTTGAGTTTTAAATTGAGTTTTGGTTATTTGAATTTATATTTCATTTATATTTGTGAATATAAATGAGAATATAAATGGATAATGAGAAAATATTTTGAGTTTGAAGTAATTTGAATTTGAGAAAATCACTTAAGTTGAAATTGATTTGAGATTGAAGTTTATTTGAATTTGAATTTGATTTGAATTTGGAGTTGGTTTGAATTTGAAGTTGATTTAAATTTGAGGTTGATTTGAATTTAAAGTTAGTTTGAATTTGAAGTTTGACTTGAAAGAAGGAAGTAAAGATTTGGTTCAGGCTATTGGCTAGGCAAGTTTTCCTAATACCCCTGAGGCATAACCTATTCCTATGGCTAACTCTTCTAAGTCTCTAGGATTAAGTTAAGTGTTCACCTAATCACTAGAAGTGTCTTAAGACTAAGAAACTCTTAGTGTTTAGAGGAGTCCTTATGCCTAGTATGGAGAAGTTGAAAGCTCACTCCAAAAGTGAGTTCAACAAAGGGTGCCCAATAAGTGTGGTGTGACTGACAAGGCATACCGCATGTATTGGTGTTGACTGAGATGATTAACAATGCTTGAACTATCATAAGCACTAATAGAAATGATCTACTCCCAAACTGAAGATGTAGAAGGAATCAAGAGCCTAGTGCAATGGAACTCTACTTATGCCTAAGACATACGAGAGTGAGGGAGGAATCCACTAGGGATTAAGTGTG
Organism: Cymbidium sinense; assembly: GCA_021442155.1. Taxonomy (NCBI): domain Eukaryota; kingdom Viridiplantae; phylum Streptophyta; class Magnoliopsida; order Asparagales; family Orchidaceae; genus Cymbidium; species Cymbidium sinense. Next base: position 13,825,440 of record CM038230.1, read on the forward strand.
TGAGCCTTCCACTAGGGGAAAAGGCTCAAGTCATCCACCGGGGGATGAGAGGTTTAATTTGATTTCCATCTCACTGGGGAGAGAATTGATTTGAATTATTGATTTATGATTTGGTGCTCCAATGGGGATGAAAATATGAGCTTTCCACTAAGGGGACAAGTTCAAGTCATCCAATAGGGATAAGAGGTTGTGAAATCCGCTGGGGGATTAGAATTCGGGATCCATTGGGGATGAAAGTGTGAACTCTCCACTACAGGTGCACGTTCAGGTTGGATTGAGATGATTCCACTGGGGGAATTAGAAATATTTGCATCTCACTAAGGAGAAGCTAATTGATTAGATTTGTTTGTTTGGTTTGAGTCCACTGGGTAGGTTGATTGGATTTATTTTATTTGTTTAGTTTGACTCCACTGAGGAGGAAGGTTGAATTTGTTTTAGACTTTAAATTTTGAATTTTTTAGATGGATCATGTTGGTTTGGGATGGACAGCACTGAGTAGGGGCCATGTTTGCCTTGGTCTGGCTCAGACTTACTAATCCAAAGGGGTAGTCTACCAACCACATAGTATCACTATCCAACCAAAAGGGGTTGCCTTTTGGGGTGTAGCGTTGTACTTGGAAGAAAGCGTAGCAGACTTATATCTTCCAAAGTAAGGATTAGTCACTGGGGTGATTAGTTGGTGAGGTAATAGATCAAACCCATCCTAAGGCTGACTACTGAGTGAATGCTGTTGGGGGACTTAGATCATATCAAAGATAGTCAAAATTAGTTTCAATTTTTTTTATTTGTATTTGATGGATCCCATCGGTTTGCAATGTACTGCACTGAGTAGGGGCCATGTTGGCCTTAGTCTAGCTCAAATTTACCAATCCAAAGGGAGTAGTTTCCCGCCCGATAGGAGAACTATTCAACCAAAGGGGTGCCTTTCAGTTTGCAGCGGTTGATTCAGGAAAGAAAGCACGGGGACTCACATCTTTCCTGAATAAAAGACCACTGAGGAAACATATCAAGGCAACATGTCAACCCGATCTGAGGCTGCCTATTGGTTTGCGATAGTCATGCTAGAAAGAATGCATAGTAGACTTACATCTTCCAAAGAGAAATGACCACTAGGTAACCTGTTTGTGGAAAAATAGATTCAACCCGACCTAATGGTGACTACAGAGAGAGTGTTGAGCTAGGGACTTATCTCAACTCAAGTGTAGTTAGGCAATTCTTATAGAGAGTTCTGCTGACACTGCCCTAAAGATAGGATGCCTACTTGGGAAAGGGGCCATTGAGAGCTTGAATTCCTAATCCACAAGCGAATTAATTTAGTTGTTTTGTTTATTTCTTTATCATGGACCCTGTTAGTTTGCGAGGGATCACACTGAGAAAGAGCTTATATTAGCCTAGACCAATCTCAGTTTTATTGAACTAAGGGAGAATCTACGCATCCACTAAATAGATTCTCCAACCACAGGGGTGGTTACTAGGAAAGGGGGACTGTCCAATCCAAGAGTAACCCTAGTAGTGTCTAAATGGGGTCGCAAATGACGTGATCCAAGTAGAGTGCCCACAGGGAAAGGAGCCACTAAGGGCTTTATCCAAAACCCTGGAGAATATAATTTCTATAGGTATTCGATGGCCAACTCAAGGAGAAAGCATGGGGACTCATATCTGCGAAGAGTGGTGTATCCACCGGGTGAGTTACAGTCAGCATAGTGAACATCAACCAACCTAAGGTACCCATCGATTTGCGACAATCAGCTTAGGAAGAAAGCATCGGGGACTTACGTCCTCCTATAGCAGAACTGAATGTCGGGATAGTCTATTCTTGACTCGACAGGTGCTATCCAACCTAGGGCGACTATTGAATGAATGACACTGGGGACTTATATCAACTTAAAAGCAATCAAGAGGAAAGGAGACACTGGGGACTTATCCTAAACCTCAGATATATTCGACCTAGTTAATGCATGATGGCTAGTTCAAGAAGAATGCGTGTAGACTTACATCCTCTTAAATAGAGTCAACATGAGGTAGCTTATTGGCTGTGTAGTGAGGTTAACCAAATTGACAAGGAGCTCATCAGTTTGCAATGGTCAAGTCAGGAAGAAAGCACGGGGACTCACATCTATCGTACAAGTGACCATTAGGGTGATGTACGAGCGAGGTAGTATATGGGCCTGACCTAGAGCAGCTAATGAGTGAGTGCAACAGGGGGCTTGCTTCCACATCAAAATAGCCTGAAATAAAAGATATGTGTTTATTTTTGTGCTTGTGTTAAAGGGAATAGGATGCCTCTCGGTTATCTCACACCTACCCTAAACATTCTTTAGGAGTTGATGAAATGGTTCCAAGAATGGCAATTGTGATTCCACCAAGAAAAGATGTTGCTTGGGTTCTCTTACACCTAACTTAGTTATGCTAGTCGAAATAGGATGCCTCTTGGGTTCTCTCACACCTATTCTAGTAGCATTGGGGAATCATGTTCAACTTATGTTTGTGTTGTGAAAGAAGGATAAGATGCCTCTTGGGTTCTCCTACACCTATCCTAAACACGTCATGGTGGATTTACAAACAAGCAAAGAATGTTTCGAATGAAGAGAATATTTTGATGAATTGGAATAGAATTTTTGAAGATAATTATTTTCAAACATGATTTTAGGGGTAATATTTCTTCAAATAAAGCCCATTAATTGGAAGCATCGGGTGTTCCTCTTTATAATCAATCAGCTGATAAGATCCTCCTTGGTAGGTCTTCTTTATGACAAAAGGGCCTTTCTAAGTGGGTTCAAACTTGCCTTCCATCTTTCGACGGGCAACAATTAGTCTCCTTAGAACTAAAACAAGCTCTCCTACTTAAAAACATCTAGGGCGGACCAGCTTATCGTAAGCTTGAATCATTTTGGCTTTATATAACTCAAGGTTCTGGCATGCCCATACGCGTCTCTCCTCCAAACCTTTGAGCTCTTCTACCCGCAACTTCGCATTCTGTTCTGTAGTAATTTTACTACCCAGTGCTATCCTTAGTGATGGGAGTTGAACTTTTAATGGTAGAATGGCTTCAGACCCTTACACTAAGGAGAACGGGGTAGATCTGGTAGAGTTTTGTATATGGTGTGGTATGTCCACAATGCTTCAACTAACTATTCATGCCACTATCACTTATTATCATCGAGTGTCTTCTTTAGTATTTGGATGAGAGTTTTGTTGAATGCTTCTGCTAGGCCATTTGCCCAGGGTAGTAGATAGTAGAGTATCTGCAATCTATATCGTGCCTTCTGGAGAAGCTGTTGATCTTGGTGCTTTTGAATGCAGTACCATTATCGGATATAATTCATCAAGGCACTCCGAACCTATATACCATATGGTTCCTAAAAAACTAGAGCACATGCTGAGCTATGATCTCTCTGAGTGGGATGCCTTCGCCTACTTGGCAAAGTAGTCGTGGCAACTAGAATGAACTGATGACCCTTGAAAGAAGGAGGATCGATAGGACCCACAATGTCAGTACCCCAACACTCGAATGGCCATGAGGCGAAAGTAGGATGTAGAATGTTGGGTGGTTGATGTACGACCAGACCGTGTAATTGACACTGATGGGATTACCTAGCTACATCCATGTAGTCTATGATCGTCAAAGGCCAGTAGTATCCTAGTCTCTTGATCTTTGCTTTCATCTTCAAACCGAATCATCTCGGTCATGATCCTATGGGCTTCGTGTTTGTCTAAATAATGTAACCACATTTGATCAAAAGACCGTCGATATAAGGTGCCATCCACGAGAGCATAGGAGAGAGCTGTCTACTTCATCTGATGGGCTTATGATTTCTCTTGAGGTAGTTTGCCTCTAGTCAAGTAATTTATGAATGGTTGCCTCCAATCCAGCTCATTATCCTTTTCAGCAATGACAACCTTCCTTTCAAGAGAAAGTCTCTCGACGAGTTCAGCGTCAATAAGGGATATGACTTGTCTATTTTGGACCCTTATTGGAATGTACTCATGTTTCAGACATGCCAATTCCTTGGCAAGTTTTGCCAAAGCATCTACTACTGCGTTCTCTGCTCGAGTGACCTTATATGGTGACCTCAGAGATTTGGGCCAACAGCTTCATGGTGTGCTCGTGGTAGTGATGAAGCTTAGGTTTTAGAATCTTATAGGACCCGACAATCTAGTTGATGACCAGCTAACAGTCCCCATAGATGTTGATTCTTTTGACCCACACTATAATGGCTAACTCTAGACCAGTAATCAAAGCCTCATACTCGGCTTCGTTGTTGGTGCATGGATTGGAGAGATAGTATGAGAATCTCATCACATCGTGGTCTAGAGTTAAGAGAACTATTCCTACTACTACCTTTCATGGAAGAGTAGATTGTGGTTCTTCTCCTTCATGAAAGGAAGCTGTACCATCAAAATTCATCTCCCAGTGATTATCAACCTCCCCTAAGTTCATGATTTGTTCATTAGGGAGATCGTCACTAAGTGGAGAGTCAACAAGAAGTGGGTGTGCTGCTAAGAAACTTGTCAGTGCATATCCATTCACCGTAGGGAGGGGTACGAATGTGATATTGAATTATGAGAGAATCATGGACCAACGTGCTAACTATCTGGATAATGTTGGCTGTGTCATGAGATACTGTAGTGGATTATTCTTGAAATCAAGTTCACCTTATGAGAAAGCATATAGTGTCATAGCTTTTGGGATGCAAAGATTAAAGCTAGGCAATGTTTCTCAATAGGTGGGTAGTTTGCTTTGGCAAGGATCAGACGACGGCTGAGGTAGTAGAGAGCATTCTCCTTCCCTACATCGTTGGTTTGAGCCAACAAAGTGCCAAGGGAGCCGTCCAATGCAGCAGTGTAGAAGATAAGTGATCTGCCCGGGATATGGGCTACTAGAACTAGTGGCTTCACCAAATACTACTTGATATCTTCAAAGGCATGTTGGCACTTGTCATCCTAGTTGAACTTGGCATCCTTTTTGACAAGTGCTAAAAATGGCTTGCATCTCCCTAAAAGAATGGAGATAAAGCATCTTAGATATGCCAACCGCCCTTGGAAAGATCTGAGTTGAGTTAGACATTTAGGGGCTGGCATTTCTAAGATAGCTTTGATCTTTTCTGGATCTATCTCTATTCCCTGATGTTAGATAACAAATCCAAGGAACTTCCCTGAAGCTACTCCGAATGCACACTTCAGGGGGTTCATTTCAAGGTTGAATTGTCTTAACCGTTCAAAAATTACTCTCAAGTCAAATAGATGATCTTCCTTTTATTTGCTTTTGACTACTAGATCATCAACGTAGCATTCAAATTTATGATGAATGAGTTCGTTGAAGATTTGACTCATGGCCCGTTGGTATGTGGCACCAGCATTTTATGGCCGAAAGGCATGACCTTATAACAATATATTGCAATCAGGGTTCAAAAAGTAGTGTTTTTTTATCCTCAGGGGCCATCTTGATTTGGTTATAGCCAAATGGCCCATCCATAAAGAAGAATACTACATGAGATGAGGCGATGTCCACCATTAATTTTGGTATAGGAAGTGAAAATTCATCCTTAGGACATGCCTTATTTAAGTTCCTGAAATCGACGCATATGTGAATTTGGCCATTCTTTTTCTAAACTGGTACAACACTGGCTAACCAGGTAGGGTATTTTTCTTCCCTAATGAAACTAGTATCAATCAATTTCTTGCCTTCAGAAATGACCTATTGTTCGATTTCTAATCTCATGCATTTGGGAGCTTGCTTGACAGGGTTAGCGTTAGGGTCTATTACTAGTTTATGGACTGCTATGTCAGGAGATAATCTGGGCATTTCTTCATAACTACATGTAAAGAAGTCCTTAAACATAATTAATAGCCTAATTAAGTCATTAGTTTCTTCTTCGTTCATTAAAGAATTGATGTATGTAGGGTGTGGATCTTCTTTTGTCCCAAGGTTGATTTCTTTGAGCTTGTCGATTGTTGAATGAATTTTCTCTTCAAATTCTGGAGGTGCATCTTTGATTTGAAGATCATCTAGATTATCTGAAGTTTCTAAACACACTTTCTCATATGAGTTAGTGTGGTTTGAGAAGAAGTCAGCAGACTCCAGATGATTGATGACAACTAAGCAGTAACCATCATCATTGACTGGACCACTATACTGAATCCTAGTCATCTTGATTGTGCATCCCTACCTTTATTATTCCACAACTTTTTGAAGTACTCTGATATGTGCTTGGACCATGTATAAGGAATCAAACCTTTCTTTGCAAAATTAAGAACACAAGGCGAGTACCAATCAAAAGGTAATTCCATTAAATCTTTATATGAATTATCCTCAAGTTCTACATCAGCTTCGGGACTTGAGGATGATGATCCCAATAGAAATCTCTTTGGCTTGGTATCCATGGAAGACCTAGTGGCTTCCTTGGCTACTAAACCTTCAACTTTTTGAGAATAAAGTGAGGTTAGAGCTAAAGTTCCCAAATATTGCTTCATGGTTTTACATAAATCTGATTCGAATACATTCATGCTTTGCTTGGAGGCCTGGTCTTCATCACTATCTAGCTCAAGTTTCACCACCAATGAAACCACTGAGAGGGGTTGGCTGGTATGCTAATCACATGAGACTCATCCTTCGAGCTGGATTCCAAGTCTATATGAATAGTAGGGGTACTCCTATGAATTGGAACATAACCCCTGATGGCTCCTAGCCAACTAGGGGGGTCTTCCACTTTCGGAATTGCCTCTGTGTCTGCCTATGCCTTTGCCTGGTGGAGGTCGAGTCATCCTACCCATATGCCCATATGATTGAATGAACTGTGGGTGGAATGTGACATGCAGCTCTACTTATTCCTTGATTTCCTTTTCTCGTTCACTTGTATTTTCTTTCTCTTTTTCTTTTTCTTCTTTTTCTTTTTCTTTTATATTTGAATTTTGACCAAGTTCATGAGAAAATGTGTTTTAAGGAAGATAGTAGGTCGCATCTTCATATATCTCAACCTCTCTAACTGAAAATGGCTTTTCAGCTTCTTTGACATAAATTTGATGCACTGGTGGAGGGAGGATGGAATCATCTTATTCTGGTGTATCCAAGGCCTACCGAGCAAAGTAGTGAATGAAGTATTTGAATCAATTATGTAAAACTTAGCTTTCCAGTCATCTATTTTCAAAGGTAACATTATAGAGCCTAGAGCCCTCTCACCCTATACATTGAATCCTCTCAACATCATCTGATCTCCTCAGAGTGTAGAGATGTCAATCTTTAAATAGGAAAGGGTCTTTAGACTCATAATGTTCATCAATGCACCTAGATCAACCAAAACACTAGAAAGTCTGAACCTTCTCATATCCACTATGATGTAGAGGGGACGGTTGTGCTCCATGTCCCCCATAACAAAGTCTTCATCTGTGAATGTGACTCCATAGGATTCTCTTGAATAATGTACCTCCACTCTAACACTGGTCAGCTGAGCTAAGCATATCTCTGGATCAAGAAGAGCCTTGATTAATGATTCCCTTATCTCTTTGGATAAGACAAGGGCATCATATATGCTTAACTTAGCTGGCAACTTTCTTAGGTGAGCGAGGACATTGTAATCAACTATAGGCTAATCCTCCACAAGCATATCCATGGGTGGAGCATCCTGTGGAGGGGCTTCTTGCTCATTAGTACTTGTTTTCCCTTATCTTGAGGTGCTACCCTAGGAGGTAGAACCTTGCCACTACGGAGGTTAACTTCGTTGATCTCTTGTGGCAGTTTAGTGGAAGATTCCACCTGCTCATCAGGCTCACCTACAACTTCTCCTATAGGACCCTCAGAATCAGATGATTCCAAGTCTATCTCAAGAGGTGAACCCATATTATTCAAAGAAGGAAAGTCCATCTCTGAATCAGAAAGAGGAAGATCAAAGTTGGTATAGTTATTATTTAGATTTGAAGAGTTTTCTAAAAGAGTAGAATCAAAAAACCCATCAAAAGTGACATAGATGTAATTCAAACTAGCTTTATTCCTCAATTTCTTGGATTTAGAAGGAGGTATATAGTAGAAATCTAGTAAAGTAAGTGGGGTGAGGGATTTAATGCCCTCATCCGCTGATACAAGATGTCTTCTAGAAGAAGAACTAGCTGAAGTAGAAATGTTGGCTGAAGTAGTAGTTACAACGGTGGACTCGAGGATGGACTCAATCAGGAGTTGCAATACTTGGTTATCCTAGGCTGGTATGGGTTGTTGCTGCTGCTGCTGAGCTCTCACTTTCCTCAAGTTATCTTTGGCAACTTGCAAACCTTCCTTGATGTTAGACGTTCGAGCTGCCTTAGGCACCTGCAAGGAAAGCTTTTTTTATTTTTGAAACAATCTTTTTAGAGGTTCGGGACAAAGAGATATCCCAACCTTCTTTAGTTTTGAGAGGATCGCATGTATCCCCAAGGATTACCCTAACATAACTGGATGGCTGTTCCACTAGGTATTCCTTTGGGATAACTATAGTGCCTAACTTATAGCTATGCTCAAGCCAGTCCTTGAATGTAAAGAAATCATCTAAAATATGGTCTAGCATGCGGTGGTAGGGGCAAAAGTTAGGATCATTGCTCCTACCCACTTCCTCTAGCTTTCTAAGCTTGGGTAGCTGAAAATTGGGTTTCTTTAAGAGGTTCTTAAAGATTTTCCTGACTACCTTCTTCTTAAATGAATAAAATTTATTTAGTTTATCCAAAAGAGTAGGTGGATGGTATCTACTTGAGGGAGGGTATGTGTATCGCTATTATGTGTATGGCTGAGGAGGAGGCGACAAAGGCCATGGAAGCTGTTGTGGCAGCAGGTATGATAGCCTAAGTGGTGGTAAAGAAAGTGGAAGTGATGGCTATGGAGCTCGAGGTCTCTCATATTGCTCTCTGGCCGGTTGCTTCCCCTTGTCCACTGCTACTACTACCCCTGGCTTCTTCTCATAAGCTTTCCATGGTTTTGTCTTTATTGACTGATCTTGAAAAGGCAACTGTTTGGCCTCTCTTTGTAGACTATCCGTCTTGTTGATTAGCTTCTCAAATGTTTTGATGGTAAAACCCTTGAGCATGAAGGCGACCAGGCCATGAATATTCTTTAGTGGAATTTCAATGGCATGCTTTTCAGACAACTGTGATTCACATTTCATACTCAAATTGTGCCATCTAAGAATATAGTCAATGAGGGACTCACTGGGGAGTTGTTGTGCTATAGTGAGATCACCCACAGTCACCCTTTATTGAACTCTAGCAAACCTCTTAATGAAGAGTTGCTCCAACTTAGCAAAAATCTTCACTAAACTGTTGGGGAGTTTAGCATACTAATCAAAGGTTATGCCTACTAAGTTGTTGATAAAATGATGGAATAGTAACTCATCTTTGTCACCAGCGTTACAATAGCTGGCCTTAAAGTACACTATGTGCTGGCATGGGTTCCCGCTGCCATCAAAGCTCTTGAAAGAAGGTGACACAAAACCCTTAGGATACTGGATAGCATCAAATTTCTCTAGGTAGGGTCTACCCTTTGGAACCAATGATCCTCCTCGGGCTTGCACCAGTGCTTCTCTCACTTATTGCTCATCCATGAGTTTAATATCCTTTTCTTATACAAAGGTACTATCCACTACCTTCTTATACAAGCTAGCGTTGCACTGCTCTACCAGAGATAAACTCTTGGCTTGATCCAAGATATGCAACAAGTTAGGCTGATAGGACTCTGCAATGGTAGGATGTGTTGTTGGGGCTTAGTTCTGAAGTGCTAAAACTACTGCTAGCAAATCTTCAAGCCTCTTTCCCATCTTGTCAATTTGTTCATCCTTCTATTTAAGTTGTTGAAGGAGGTGTTGGGTCGAGTAGGTTGTATCATCCTGCTCGACCGCAGCACCTTCCAAACTCTGCTGATCCTAAAGGAGATAACCCCTGGTATCAACCATATGCACTCCTGCTAAGTCCTCCAACAAATCATCTTTATTAGGATCAAAACTGACCTTCTCCTCCTCTAAGTCAGACCAGTCATACCTTAGGATTTTCTTCTTCTCAACAAGATACTATGCTATAATATCATCTAGGGAGCAGTCTAACTGCGTAGACACAAATGATCATGGCTGACCGGTGGTGGGATCACTATCATGAATAGAGATACATTTAACCTCCCTTATTGTTGGAGAGCTAATATTGTGAGGACTATGCTCACTGGAGGATACCTACTCATGACTGTCACTCGATCTAGGTGGAGTGATACTCCTGGGAGGATCTATAGCCATGGGGACAGTGGTACTATCTCCTTCTCCTTCAACTGCTACTATCTCCATGATCTGCTGAGGTGGTGGTCATGATGGCACAACTAATATACTCCAAAGTCGCCATTCCCTCTTCACCGGAACTGAAATGGGAGGTCGAGCAAGAGAGTTCAGCCTCATATCAGTCGGTGTAGATGAAATGGGATCTCTTTGTCATAGTCAGATCACCAGTGGGATTTCTTTTCCCCGGATGCTACCTTCATGGCTTTTGATGGAACTGTGAAAGATAGAACTTGTACTAGAGATGGTGGACGTGGAGTGAAGTGGTGTGATAGAAGCACCACTGACTCTCTCGGTGAAAGAGCCCTCCTCCCCTGATGAGTAGTATCGGTCAATACAATATTGTCAGTATGACTAGAATGGGTAGCGCACCAATCGAGAAAATCCATGAAGGCTGAGGCTGCTGACTGCCAGCTGTACCTCCACCTCTCTCGGCTAGTAACCTATACTGATATACAGGACTCCCTGGCCCTCTTCTGTCGGATGTGCTCACCTACGCTATGAGGGATGACTGATCATAAATCAAATTGGGCCCTGGACTTTGATCATCTGTAAGCCCCGCCAACTCAGCATAGAACTGATCTAACACTGACATATGACCTCCGCCTATATCTGATAGGAGCCACATATTGTATTATAGGTGGAGGTGAAACTGAGATCCTCCTAACATCTTCCTCTCCATTAGATATAGAAAGAGGGTGAAACTTGTTTTGTGTGATCAGAGGAGAAGCTATCATGTGAAACTCCTCTACTGCAGATTGAGAAACTACCTCCAGCTCCTTGGCTATGCACACATGATGTTGATTGAGCTTGCATCATCTATTGCGGTGCTGAGTTCTGCTAGGAGGAGAAGCACGAGAACTAGACCCTACCTCATAGGTGGGGGAGACTATCCCTAAAGACAGGGCAGCCTTCCCCTTGGAAGAAGCCAACGAGTGGGTGCTAGCCCACACTAGGGCGGTAATGGGAACCACTGAATGCACTAGCGCTAAAATTGTAACTGTTGTGGGAGCTGCCACAGCCTTCCTCTTCAGTGAGGGAAACTAAGAATCAGATGACATCTCAACATGGATGTGGTAGTATTTTATTGACCAGTACTTGGCACAGAACTGATCTATGGTTCTTATTTGAATTTGATCTTTATGGTTGGGGACCCTTTATTTAACAAATTTGAGTATATTAAATAGAGGGTCAATTGATTTTGTGTGGGATTACTCATTTAGCAAATTTGGGTATGTTAAAAGCGGTGTTTGAAAATAATTTTCTTCTTTTGCTTATTTGCTCATGATGTGAATCATGTGTGAATTTAGAAATGGAATATTTACTTAGCAATTTTGTGAATGCTAAATAAAGTCCAAATCTAATCTTTTGTTTTGATTTTAAAAGGTGAGATCTTTACTTAGCAAATTTGGGTATGCTAAGATAAAGCCCAAATGTGTTTTGCATTTTGTTTTGAAAAAGAGGATCTTTACTTAGCAAATTTATGTATGATAAATAAAAGAATCCAAATGTGTTTGATCTTTTGATTTTGATTTTTGAAAAGAGGTTCTTCACTTAGCAAATTTGTGTATGCTAAATGAAGAATCCAAATGTGTTTAATTTTTGTGATTTTGATTTTTTTTAAAAAGAGGGTCTACACTTAGCAAATTTTTGTATGCTTAATGAAGAATCCAAATGTGTTTGACTTTTATGATTTTTAAAAGTACATTTCCATTTAACAAATTTGGGTATGTGAAATGGAAGTCAATTATATTTTATTTTTCAAAGATGAAATTTTTGTGTGTGATTATTGCTTTTTGAAAAGAAGGAAATTCTAACTTAACACATGTGGGATGTGTTGAGTGGAATTTCAAATGGTGTGATTTTGCTTAAAAATGAAACATCCATCCAACACATTTGGATGTATTGAATGGAAAGGCTCATCCTCAAATTTGTACTTCTTGAAAAGAAAGAAATTCTAATTCCAACTTATGTGAGATATGTTAAAATGGAATTCCAATATTATGATATGATTCTATTTGGAAATGAAATCTTCATTCAATAAATTTGGGTATATTAAATGAGGATTTACATATTCAAATATGTGCTTTTTAGAAATATGATTTTTTTTTATTTTGCTTGGAAATGGAATTTTCATTCAATAAATGTGGGTATATTGAATGAGGACGTATATATGTGCTTTTTGAAAATATGATTTTGATTTTATTTAGAAATGAAATCGTCTTTCAATAAATTGGAGCATATTAAATGAGGATGTTTATATGTGCTTTTTAAAAATGTGATTTTTGATTTTTTTTGGAAATGAAAACCCTCATTCAATAAATTTGGGTATATTGAATGAGGATGTTCATAAGTGATTTTTTTTTTGAAAAGATGATTTTTGATTTTGATATTTGAAAAGGTCCTACATGTAATAATCTTGAAGATTGTTAGAAGAGGTGCAAATATTTTATTGTGAGAATTTTTTTTGAAAGTGCTTTTGGAAAGCAATATTTTTATAAACGATTTATTCTTCTTTATTTTTGGAACGAGCTTTTACCTTACCATAAAAATGGTAAGAAAAAGTTCTTTAATTATCACTTTATTAAATTTTATTTTCACCTATTGGGGGACCCAACATGGGTTTTAAGACCTACACGGAGTGAGGTCATAAAACCCAAATGATGTTGGCTAGGTTAGCTTAAGAACAAAATAAACTAAGTGCCAACGAAAAAGAAGGATAGTCTTGGACTTAAATGAAATACAAATCCACTATCGATACTTGGAGACAACGATCATTTACCAAAGATGGAGAGGGAACCATCCCCAGTGGAGTCGCCAGAAAAATCTATGGTGTTTATTTTTATTCCTCAAACTCTTTGGGGGAATTTGAAGAATTAAAATAAGTTGTTTGTGTATATTATTGGGACACCACAGAGATCTACAGATACTCTTATTAGGGTGATCGAGTGTGACATTGAGGAATGATGTACTAACCCGAGAGACAGAAGTCACCATCCTACAATGGACCTAATCACCTAATAAGGACTCCTAAGGACAATGGGTCTTCGAATGTACCAGAGATTCTTCCCCTACTTTACATGGAAAAGTAAAGTAGGGTTTATTTTAAATCGGGTTCATTAAGTTCCCTATGGAGGCAAGCCCCATAGTTCATTACATCTTAAGGAATGAGATTCCTTAAGAATACTCTCGATTAAGGTAAATGATCGTTATCTCCAAAGATTTCAAAGAAAGGATTATCAATCAATTAGTTATTTTTAGAAGATCAAATGAGATTGATCAAAAGGAGGGAGGTATTATCGAAACCAAAGGGAGATAAGTAGGGGATGCTTACAATGCTAAGAAACCTAGTGAGCATCCCAAACTATTCTATGGTTGGGCTTTATATTTTTGAAATTGAAGAGAATTACTTGTTTGGTTTTAATTTTTATTAGAAATCTAAAGCTTATGATTCCATAACACAAGGCTGTATAAATGCCTAAGAGGTGAAGGTTTATATTTTTTGCAAAGGGAAATAGGGACCTCAGATCTTAAATCTAGGGAGCTTTGGTGAGAGCCAAAGCACGACCTAAATCTAAGGTAAAAATGGGCATATGGTTTACCTCCATAAGAGACAATAAACCATCCGACTGTTGGACTTATAATCGCCTGGGGGTAGCTGCCAACTAACTCCTCCTACGATTTTAAATACATGTAGGCAAGTCTTATGTTTTGCAAGATAACTAGGTTCTTATTTATTCCTTAAGTTTAGATAAGTCCCCAGCAACACTCTCTCAATAGTCTCCCTAGGCCGGGTTTGATTTGTTGTGCTACCAACAGGTTACCCCAACGACTATTCTTTGCTTTGGAAGATGTAAGTCTACTACGCTTTCTTCCTAGCATAGCCATTGTACACCGAAAGACAACCCTTAGGTTGGATTGTCTTGCCCTTCGGCCGGTAGACTACCCCTTTGGATCTATAAATCTAAGATAGGCCCAGGCTGAGATAGCCCCTTCTCAGTGGATCGATCGCACACTGACAGGGTCCATGAAGTAAATCTATCAAATTGATCGAATTCACATCCCCAGCATATGTGCCCTCAATTCAAAACCATCCTCCCTAATGGAGCCATAACAAATCAAACCAACTCCCCCAGTGGAGTCTAAATTAAAATAATCTAAACTTTTATCCCCAGCAGATACGTCCCCAGACAAATCCATTCAATCAAACCATTATCCTCAGTGGATAGCTCGAACCTACTTCCCTAATGGAAGGTTCATATTGCCAATCCCTAGTGGATTTGAGTCCATATCCCTTGTGGATATGCCTCCACATAAATTAAAACAAAATAAATTGAAATTAGTTTGATCTTAATCCTCGATGGATTATAAATTCTTATCCCCAGTGGATCTTCTTCCCATAAATTATATTCAAAATCAAACTCAAACTCCTACGCCCAACGGATAGCTTGAACCTGCTTCCCTAGTGGAAGGTTCATGTACCCAATCTCCAGAGGATTCCTTATTTTTTGCCTCTGGCATAAAATCCCTCACATGCTAGGTCTAATGCATGTGTGATCCCCTAGTGAATCTCCCTCAATGTCCTTGACACAGAGTTCCAACCAAATCCACCTTCCACTCTTATGCCCTTGGCATAAGTTGAGCCGCATTGTACTAAGATCGTGATTCTATCTACCTCTTGAGTTTAGTTATAGATCATTTTCATCTTCTGGATATTGTTGATCATCTCGATCAATGCCAATATATGCAGTGTGCCTTGTTAATTATACCACACCTATTAGGGGTCTTTTTGTTGACCTCACTTTTGGAGTGAGTTCTCAACCTCCTATTCTTAGACCTAGGAATCTTCTAAACACTAAGATTTCTTTAGTCTTAAGACACTTCTAGTGATTAGGTGAACACTTAACCTAAGCCTAGAGACTTAGAAGGGTTAGTCATAATAGTAAGCTATGCCTTGGGGATTTTGGGAGACTTACTTACCCTATAGCCTATACCCAATCCATGTTCTCCTTCCCAAACTAAACCTAAAATTCAATTCAAATACCAAATCCAAATTCAAATTCAAAATCAAATAATTGAAACCCATAATCAAATCCAAAGTCAAAATCCTTCCTAAGCCCTATGATTTTATCTTATGGACTTAGCCCTTAGCCAAATCCAATTCAATTCAGATTCAATTGATTTTCTCCAAGTTCAATTTGATCCCTCAATCAATTTATCAAATTCAAATCCAAGTTCAACTCCAAATGATTGAAACCCCAGATCAAATTTAAACACCCAAATCCTATTTAAGCCATATGATCCACTTTCATAAGCTTAGCCAAAATCCCATTCAAATCAAGTCAAACTCAATTGGTTTTCTTATAAATCAATTATACCTTCAATTATCTTACCAAATATAAATCAAATCTACATTCAAATGATCAAAATGAAATCAAACTAAATCAAGTTAAATCAAGACCCTTTTTAAGCCATATGAATCAATCTCATGAGCTTAGACAAATTTTAACCCAAATCAACCCAAAATAAATTAATTTATTCATGAATCAATCATATATTCAATCATTTTCATAAAAATAAATAAAATCTACACTCAAATCATCAAAACTAAATTAAACATTTCCTTAAGCCCTATGGACCTACCTCCATGAGTTTGCCAAATTTTCCTTCAAACCACTTCAAACTCAATTGATCCTATCATAGATAAATTATACCTTCAATCATCTTCCCAATTATAAATGAAATATACATTCAAGTGACCAAAACTAAATCCAAAATCAAATCAAATCCCAATCTAAACCCTTTAAGCTAATTCCTTGGACTTAGCCAAATCCTATCCAAATCAAGCCAAAACTCATGGATTTTCTCTTGAATCAATCATTCCTTCAATACTTATCCAAATATAAATGATACCTACAATCATCAAACCAAACCAAGGTAGACCTAAGTCAAACCCAACTTAGCCCTTTTGGCTTGAAAATTTCAAATGAACCAAAACTTATTGGAATCCAAATTGATTGTAGTTGGATTTATATTTCAATCCCAAGTTTATATATAAATTCAACTAAACCTTAATCAAACCTAAATCAAGCTAATTGACCCATTTAGGTCCACTTGACCCAAAGTGACCTAAAGGACCCTTTTGAGCCAAGTTTCAATCCAACCCAAATTGGATTGTACCAAGCCCACGTAAACCTTCTACCATGATTGTTGACCTCCCTAGGATGACCTATTGTCACAAATTAGGTCAAACCAAATCAACTTGATCATTTGACCAAGTCAACCCTTTAGCCCACATAAACCCAAACTAGCCAAAACTCATTCTACACCAAATTAATTAAAACCATTGATTCACACCAACCCATGATCGATTATTGAACATGACTTGACCATCAATTGAGCCAAACCAAACCCAATTAGCTATTTGACCCAAGTTGACCCAAATTGACCTAAAAGGCCGAAATAGGTCAAATCATGATCCAACCAAAATTTATTACAACCAATAGCTCAAGTTCATTCCAAATTGATTATTGAATTTGACCAAAGGCATAATTGAGCTTAGTTTGACCAATTGGACCCAATTGACCAACTTAGTCCAAATTGACCTAAAGGGTCAAATTGGCCTAAATCCAAATTAAATCCAAATCAACTCAAACTAAAGCCTAAAATCCCATCCAATTTATCAATTGAACATGAGCCAACACCTGACCCAAGCCAATTTGGCCAATTTGGTCAAATTGGTCAACTTGACCCATTTGACCCCTTTGATTCTAAATGAGCCAAAATCAAACCTAGGCCAAATTGATTGAAACCACTTGAACCAAAACTCTTCAAATCATCATTTGAACCTAACCCAATTCTTGGTTTGGCTCATGGGTCAACCTAACCCAACATGACCCAAAATGACCTATATTACCCAAATTGAGCCAAATCCCTTGAAACCAACCCATGACACCTTGGGAGCTGACCTAACCTGACATAAACCCACTTGGTATCAGCCCAAAACTAGCCCAAACCCAATTGGAGTCAAATCCAAGGTAATCTCTCTTGGATATGCCACCTTACATAGGATTCTCCCCAAAATAATAAAGTCCACTCTCCTGTCACCATTGACAGCCATCAAACACCCCATTTTGGGGTCTGACCAAGCTACCTAGCCCACCCTAAGTGGCTAGGCTTACCATGGACCAAAGGGAGGTGAGTTAACTCACCTCCCTCACAAGCCAAGAACCCCATGGAGAAAGACCAAGCCATGCCTGCCTTGAGCCACCTTCCAACCCTTCCACCACTCAAGTCATGCCACGTGGAGGTGATGGCGACCACTCCAACACTCTAGCGGTGATTGGCCAATCAGAAAATGGGAGACTATCTCATCCATCCATCACAGATAAATGAGAAATATACCCGCTCAATTCGCATAGCAAAAAACATCGATTTGATTCATAAAAGCTTCCTAAGGCAATTTTGAACTCCCTAGCAAGCTCCCAAGCCTTCCCAAAGCTTCCCTCATTAGAATTTCTCCTTCCCGAGTGCACTCAAAATAGGACATCCATTGTCCAATCCTAACTCCCTCAAACCACAACCAAACTCCAATTCCTCTTGCACACACCATCTCCGCATCTCATCGAAGCAAAATGAACCTTCCCTCGAGATCCAAGCCCATCAGAAGTAGGAGTTCGATCAAGATCGAGCCTCCAAAGGATGGAACTTGGTCTTCCGAGTGAACCACTTGGAATTAATCTAATTACAACACAATAGAACTTCATCTCAACTAGAGGAAGCTACCTCAAGCGTATGAGCCATCAGTCTTAGTTTTGGTGAGGTAATGCTATTAAAACTGAGCTTCCTCAAATTTTTTTGGAGCTTTTCAATGGAAAGTTGAATGCCATGCGATCTTGACTATTAGATCCCCTCTGATCATTGTCTTAAAGGTGTGGGATCCTTTTGGAGTTGATCCAAGCTCGGGTGAGCTCAGATCGCGTGGGCAATGACGGACGGATTCCATCTCTCATTATTCGCAAGATGATAGATCACATGTAGTCTGTTCTACGTGATCAGAACGGACAACCATGATTAAATCTTGTTAGATAATTTGATTTTAACCCGTCATTAACTGTGGGATTGATCTGCATCGTCCGATCTGAGATTGGATGGCAGAGATCGAAAGCGCGTATACCATCAACCAAGTCAACACTGACTTGGACATGCTTTAATAGCCAATCCTATGGCACCACGTGGAAAGTGTCCCATGTGGCACCAATGTGATTAGGCTTAATTAAATGGAATTAATGGGTGAAACTTCAAATAATCATAACAAATCATAGAAAAATACAAATTAATACTCATTTTGAAGGTATTTAAGAGAGAAATTTATTAAAAATATCCTTAATTAATTTTAAATAGTAATTAAGGCTTAATTAGGGTTTAATTAAAAAATTAATTAGCTTAATTAATCCATAATTATTTAGTTAATTAACCCCAAATTTTTTGAGATTGTTTAAGGTGATGACCTCTGCCTCCCTTAATTTTCTTGAGATTTATTGGTTAATTAATATGAGAAATTAGCCAATTAAATATTAATTAATTTTTTAATTTAATTAAGGTTAATTAGTCACATGAACAGTAAACTAATTAATTAATTGGGCTCATTTATCATTGTATCAATAGTGATGAAACTTATGGAATAGGATTGGGACCTCTTTCCCAATCTCTTTCCCTAAGTTCATCCCACTTTTCAAGAAAAAATAATTAAGGATTAATTGGTTAAATAATTACTTAATTAGTCTAATTAAAACCTAAAATGTATCCATCCCTAATTAATTGAGGGGTAGGTCTTTAGGTGTTTAATAACCTAAAGATATTTAAGGAAATTATGGTTAATCCACATGTGTGGGAGAACCATAAGAGTACTTAATTAAGTTCCTTAATCTAGTTAACCATTAATTATGAGCTAATTATATTAGGCCTTTTCATTCCTTAGGACCATTGCTAATTTACTTTTCAATTCATTTGCATATTATGTTGGCTCACAATTATTTGGATAATTATGTTAAGGTAATATAGGTAAGGGTTAATTAATGAACTTAATTCATATCATAACTCAATTAACTTATAAAATCAACTTAATCACATTTCCTTAAACCAAATTAATTCACAAACATGGGAATGGTTTAGGATCAGTAAACTCTCTCATCATTAAATCAAATCAAAACATGAAATTAAAATGACATTAAAGAAACTTTGGTTTGCTTTAAATGATTTTATTTGATATGATTGGAATTAATTTGATTGAATGAAATCATGTGTTTATGTTTACTTATTCCTTTCCAATCATATTAAATATTGTATGCCATTTGAAATCATACATCCACCATTTCAAAATTAATTAAATCAAATGGTTTTCTTTTATGTTAAGCTTGCATGTGTTGATTTATTTTAATATATGTGTGGCTATTATCACTATTAAATCCAAATGTATTTTTCAAAAGCTTATAGATGAATAATAACATATGTGGTGATGCTAGTAATAAATATATAGGAATGCATGTGCTTATAGTTTAAGTATGTGAAGTAAAGCTTTCTTTTCCTTAATTCATATGTAGTTTTACATGTATTTGAATGTTAATAAGTATATAGTCCAAAATCCCAAGAATATGAGGCTTTAGCTAGCCCCAAGGAGGTCATTTGATTACCTCACTTCCCTGGTTAACAACGACACAAACTTATTTGATTTCATTTACATGTATTTCTACATTAGAAATTGGATAGAACTTTATTTCACATATGTAAATACTTCAATCAAATAAAAATATAATCTTTGCATGGTTTTCCTTCCTTTAGTTATGTATACATCCATATATATTTGAGAAAGCAAGTGTTTAGTCTGGACATCCTAGGAATATGAGGCTTTAAGTAGCCCCAAGGAGGTCATTTGATTACCTCACTTCCCTGGTTAACAATGGCATGTACTATCTTATGTCTCTTATACATGTGTATATATATATATATATATATATTTTAGTATGGAATTGAAGCCCCTTTCTTTTATCAAAGATATATGCACTCATAATTGACTAAGTGATTGAGATAATTAGCAATATGATTTAGAGCTTCTTTCCTTATGTTCATGTGTATAAATTTACATATATTTGAATGCAAAAGGGTATATAGTTTGGACATCCTTGGAATAAGAGGCTTTAGCTAGCCCCAAGGAGGTCGTTTGATTACCTCACTTCCCTAGTTAACAATGACACGTACCTATTTAATTTCATCCATATGTATTTTTATATAAGAATTTGGATAGAGCTTTAAATTAATATGATCAAATGATCCAATCAAAATAAAGATACAAACTTCAAATATATATATATATATATATATATATATATATATATATATATATATATATATATACCCATCATGTAGGCATGCCAAAATGTGTTGCATGTATAGGTATACTTAGGATGAAAATCATATGCATGTTATATGTGATGGAAAGGAATGATTGATATATATCATGTGAAAGTAATTCAATTAGTTTAATCTTAAGAAGCCTTTCATATTGAATAGGATTATTTAGAGTGAACGTAAACTTAAGATTAATTTAAAATGTGTAATAAGCCATTCACTAAAGAGAACTAAATCAAATTAACATGTTTAGAAAGTGGCTTAAGGTAGGGATGAAAGAGGGCAATCATCTTTTTCCTCTTTATAACACTTAGATGCTCAGTGTAAATCATATTAAACAAAAGAAAATATAAATTAAAATCCTTAAATCAACTAAACAACTTAAATTGAAACCAACCCTTTATGTTAAATTGAATCCTTCTACACTTAGAAATTTATACCACTAATGCCTAGTAAGATTTATCATACAAGCCTTAACACGTATATTAGAATTAAGTCACCACTTCTAATTCTATGTTAGGATGGTGTATGATGTGATGTATGTTTTGTTCTATGATGTAGTGTTTTAGATTGGATAGTAGGGTGTATGCTTTCTAGACAGGATGTTAGGTCATTTTTAGCCTAATCATAATTTCTACAGGGGATTATGCTTAAGGGGATGCTTAAAATAAATATAAATACTCTCTTTGCAGGTTGCTTAAACTCCTAAGCATAATCCAAGTTAGGATAGGTGGGCTTGGTATCCATGTGCATGTGCTAAGTACAAATCATAAATATAATTACTTGGGAATGTATGTATGTTTAGCTAACATCTATTTTACAGATGTAGCTAGACTTACTTTTCTTATTTTTAATATAATTTTGCATTAGGAATTAGGATTAGTGCTATGGTGGTTTAGGATGAGCATTAGCCAGAAGGCTTTGTCCTGGGGTGCCATGTGATGCCTTGAAGCCTACCAAATCAAAGAAGCAAGGAGGAAAGAAATGGAGACATGAAGAATGAATAATGAAGACCCCCCATAGAATTTATTCATTTGTAACTTGTAATTATTCTTTCATATTCTAGTTTTGTATAAGGGTAGAGCTTACCCATCTTTTCTTTTAGGTTATACAATGGTGACCGCACCGGCCTCTTATTCGTTTGCACTTAGTTATAAAATTGTTTGATATTTTTTTAGCTTGTGCATTAGAAATGATATCTTTTCATAGTTTCTTTTGAATAATGCTTTAATGTGTGGCCTGGATGCGATTAGGCTCTTAGAGAAAAATAATCTTTCTACCCCAACTAATCACTCATAACTAAAATTTTCTACAACTTATAACCTCACCATAAAGCCTAGGATGTAAATCAAAATAATTAAAAGATTTAGCAACCCCTTAACTGAATGGTTGAATGTTTCACATCATGCATGGATATTATTTCTCTCTTAAAAATAGGGGATTTCCATCCTTACGATAGGGGAATGCTTGACCTGTGAGGGCATCCCTTGTGGTGGAAAACACCCCTTCTTGCTGATTTAGCCAATAATTTGCTTTCATCATGCACATAGGCATCAAAATCCTAAAGCATTTGTCTAAATGAAGTGTCAAAATTGAAATAAAATTTGAAAAGATTTTGCATTAGATTAAGTCATTATTCATACCACTCATGCTTTAGTCTCTTAGGAAGTGGGTTTAAGGACTTTAGTCTCTTTCTAAATTAATAATATCCTAACTATCTTGCAAATTCATAAGACTTGCCTACATAGATTTAAATCATATGAGGAGTTAGCTGGCGGCCACTCCAGGCGATTATAAGTCTAGAAGTCAGACGGTTCATCCTTTCTTGTGAAGGTAAACCTTATGCCCATTTTTGCTTAGATTTAGGTTGTGCTTTAGCTCTTACTAAAGCTCCCTAGATTTGGGATCCGAGCTAGCTATTTCCTTTGGGCTATAAGCATAAATTCTCACCTCTTAGGCATTTCGATAACCTTGTGTTGGCGGATTATAAGCTCTATAATCTAATAAAATTCCAACTCAAAATAAATAAATCTCTTCACTTTCAAACATATAAAGCCCAATTATAGGGTAGATTAGAATGCTCACTAAGCTTCCTAATATCATGAGCATTTTTACTCATCTCCTTTGGCTTCCAAAATAAGTCTCTCCATTTGAACTTTCCCACTTGATTTTCTAAATAACCAATTCTTTGATAGTCTAACCTTGAAATATTTGGAGATAATAATTGTCTACTTTAATCGAGAGTATTCTTAAGGAATTTCATTCCCTAAGATGTAATTAACTATAGAGGCTTGCCTCCATAGGGAACTTTAGAACCCAGTTTAATTTAAACCCTGCTTTATTCATCCATGTAAAGTAGGGAAAAAATCTCTGGTATATTCGAAGACTCATCATGCCTTAGGAGTCCTTATTAGGTGATTAGGTCCATTGAAGGCTATCTATCTTTGAGATAGTATACCTCAATGTCTTACCCGATCACTTCAATAAGTTCCCCCTACAATTTACATGGTGTCCCCCATACATCCAAAAATAAACACCATAGTATGTTTAGCTAACCTCTATCTTGCAGGTGTAGTTAGATTTATTTTCCTATTTTCAATATAATTTTGCAATAGGAATTAGGATTAGTGCTATGGGGATTAGGATGAGCAGTGGTCAGAAGGATTTGTCTTGGGGTGCCTTGTGATTCCTTTGAAGCAAGCACATCCAAATCAAGAGAAGGAAGAAAGGAGGACATGAAGAAATGAAGAAAAGAAGACTTTCTAGCATGTATTCTTTTGTAATATGGGTTGTATAAGGGTAGAGCTCGGTTACCCATCTTTTCACTTTTTGGGGTGTATGGTGGAACCCAATCGCACATGCCTTTTATTCTTTTACTCAATTTATACATGTTTGATTGATGTTGTGTTTAAATTGTGCATTAAAACATCATGCTTTTCATAGTTTCTTAATGTTTGACGTTTGAATGTGTGACCTGGATGCGGTAGGCTCTTAAGATAAAATTAATTTTTTACCCAACTATTCACTCATAATTAAATTTTAATCAACTCACAACCTCATCATAAAGCCTTGGTTTTAAATAAGATAATTAAAAAATTTAGCAACCCCTTAGCTGTATGTTGTATGTCTCATATCATGCATATCATATTCCTTCTTCCCTGAATATGGGGGATCTCCATCCTTGCACGATAGGGGAATGCTTGACTTATGAGGGCATCCCTTGTGATGGAGAACACCCCCTTCTCATTAATTTATCCAATAATCAACTTTCATCATGCATTTAGGCATCAAGAAATCCCAAGCTGTTGTCAAAATGAATGAGTCAAAAGTAATACAATTTGAAAGATTTGCATTTTAGACTAAGTCATATGCTCATCCAACTCATGCTCTAGTCTCTTAGGGAGTGGGTTTAGGATTTTAGTTTCTTTCAAATTAAATAACTACCCTAGCTATCTTGTAATACATAAGACTAGACTACATGGATTTAAAGCATAGGAGGTGTTAGTTAGCGGCCACTCTAGGCGGTTGTTAGTCCAGAAGTTAGACTGTTTATTCTCTCTTATGGAGGTAAACCATCATGTCCATTCTCCACTTAGATTTAGGTCATGCTTTGGCATCGTGCTAATGCTCCCTAGATTTAGGATCCGAGGTGGCTATTTCTTTCAGGCTATAAGCATAAATCCTCACCTCTTAGGTATTTCTATAACCTTGTGTTTATGGATTATAAGCCCAAGCAATCTAATAAAATTCAACTCAAATAAATAAATCTTTTCGCTATTAAATACATATAAACCCCAATCATAGGATAGATTGAAATACTCACTAGGCTTCCTAGTATCATGAGTATTCCTTACTTATTTCCTTTAGATTTGAAAAATAAGTCTTCTCCTTGAACTTTCCCAATTGATTTTTCAAACATAACCCATCATTTGATAGTCTAACCTTAAAATCTTTGGAGATGATAATTGTCTACTGTAATTGAGAGTATTCTTAGGATTTTCATTCCCTAAAGATGTAATTAAATAAGGAGGCTTACCTCCATGGGGAACTTAGAACCTAGTTTAATATAAACCCTACTTTATTCATCCATATAAAGTAGGGAAAAAATATCTAGTACATTCGAAGACCTGTCATGCCTTAGGAGTCCTTATTAGTGATTAGGTCCAGTGAAGGGGTGATACCTCTATCTTTTGAGATAGTATATCATACCTCAATATCGCACCCAATCACTTCAATAAGTATCCCCTACGATTTGTGGTGTCCCCCACCCCCACCCCCCAATACATCCAAAAATAAACACCACACACCCAAAAAGAAATCAATGAAGAAGATCGATTCTACTTAAGTATTGTCTACTTCTAATACTCTTGATTATATTCCTATAGAAAGCTCTTCGAGTCTAAATAATAATAATAGCTCTAACAGTTCCAATCATTTCTTTTTTGATTTCAAGTCAGACTTTCCTTCTCTAAATTAATCAGGTTCACCTATTGAGTTGACTTGGAGTCATCCGACTCTGAGGATCCCATAGGAGAAGCTATAGATATGCCCGATGAGCAGGTTGAACTTTCTACAAACTAACCATTTCGTGATGTAACTGAAGTCAACCTATACAGTGGCAAAGTTCTACCTCCTAGGGTAACACCTCAGGATATGGGTAAACAAGTCATTGGTTCCACTGAGCAGATAGCCCCTCCACAGGATGCTCCACTTATGGATATGTTTGTGGAAGACCAGTGCAAAGTTGATTACAATAACCTAGCTCATCTTGGAAAGTTACTAGCTAAGTTAAGCATATATGATGCCCTTGTCTTATCCAAAGAGATGAGAGAATCTCTAATCAAGGCCTTACTTGATCTAGAGATATGCTTAGCTCAGCTGACCGCTACTAAAGAAGAGGCACACTACTTGAAGGACATCTTAAGAGTTACATTTAGTGATGAAGACTTACTTCTAGGGATGATCGAGCACAATCATCCTCTTTACATTATAGTGGCTGTTGGCAGATATAGACATCCAGAGTTCTGGTTGACCCCAGTGCATCAGTCAACATTATGAGTTTAAAACCCTTGCTTACTTGAGGATCAACATCTCTAAACTCCAAAGGGAGAGGATGATGTTGAGACGATTCAATGAAGAAGGCAAGAGGACCTTAGGCTCCATAGTGTTGCCGCTGGAGATAGATGATTGGAAGATTGAAGCCAAGTTTTACAATTTAGACTCAGATACATCTTTCAATGCTTTGTTTGGGAGACCGTGGATACACGAGAACAACAAAGTTCCATCCTCTCTACATCAGTGCATGAAGTTCATGAGAGGTGGGATATAATACTATGTCAAAGCGGATCTCAAACCATTTATAGTTCATGAGGTTGATATATATGATGAAGGAGCCTACTATCTCCTCCAAAATCAAAAAGTCTATTCGCACAAACTTAGTCAAAATCCCCATGTGGGACTAAAAGAAAGAAAAGAAAAAGAAAAGGAAAAAGAAAAAAAAAAGAAAAGAAAAAGAAAGAGAAAAATAAATTAAAATGGGACTCAATGGAGGATGTAGAGCCTGAGATTAGATTCCATCATAATTCAAAATTGGGTATAATGTATGATGACCTCTGAGGAAGAGGTCGGTCCCAGGTCCAGGGTAGAAGACCTCCCTATTGGCCACCTAATAGAAGATATGTCTTAGCTATTAGGAGTACACCTGCTATCCATATAGGCTTAGAATCTAATTTAGAGGATGAGTCCTAAATGGTTAGCACACTAGCCAACTCTTCTCAGCAGTAGATTCCCTTGGAGGTGACACTTGAGCCAGATAGCGATGAAGATCAGGCTCCAAAGCAAAGCATGAGTTTATCCAAGTCTATATGTGAAATAGTCAGGCATCAGTTGGGAACCTTAGCTCTAACCCCACTTTTCTCTCAAAAAGTTAAGAGTTTGGTAGTTAAGGAAGCCCCTAAGTCATCCATAGATGTGATGACTCAGAGGTTTATTTTGGGAGCATCATCTGCAAGTCAAGAAGTTGATGTAGAACTTGAGGATGGTTCATATAAAGATTTAATAGAACTACCTTTTGATTAGTACTCGCCTTGTGTTCAAAATTTAGCAAAGAAGGGATTAATCCTACATACTTGGTCTAAGCACAGGTCAGACTACTTGGAAAGAATATGGGAGAACAAATGCAAGAACTCTCAATCAAGATCAGGACTAGGATTCGACACAGTGGGTCCAGTCGATGATGATGATTACTGCTTAGTCATCACCAATCATTTGGAATCTAATTGATTCTTTTCAAACTACATCAACTCATATGAGGAGGTGTGCTTTGAAACTTCATATGATCTAGATGATTTGGAAGTCAAAGATGCACTGCCAGAGTTCAAAGAGGAAATAAGGTCAACCATCGACATGTTCAGAGAAATCAACCTAGGGACTAAAGAAAATCTACGTCTGACATATAATAGTTCCTTATTGATAAAACTGAAACCAATGACTTAGTTAGACTTCTCATTGAGTTTAAGGACTACTTTACATGGAGTTATGAACATATGCCTGGATTGGCTCCTTACGTAGTGATCTATAAACTAGCAATAGAGCCTAATGCTAACCCTATCAAGCAAGCTCCTAGATGCATGTGATTAGACATTGAATAATAGGTCATATCTAAAATTAAGAAACTGATTGATGCTGGTTTCATCCAGGAGGAACAATATTCTACCTGGTTAGCTAGTGTCATCCCAATTAAGAAGAAGAATGGCCAAATTCACATATGCATCGATTTTAGGGATCTAAATAAGGCATGTCCAAAAGATGAATTTTCACTATCGATACTAAAGCTGATGGTGGACATTGCCTCATCTCATGCAGTCTTCTATTTTATGGATGACTCATTTGGATATAATCAAATAAAGATGACCCCAAAGATGAAAGAAACACTATCTTTAGAACCCCGATCAGAATCTTTTACTATAAGGTCATGCCTTTCGGCCTTTAAAGTGCCGGTGTTATATACTAGCAAGCTATGACTCGAATCTTTGATGAACTCATTCATCATCAAGTCGAGTGCTATGTCGATGATCTTGTAGTCAAAAGTAAAGAAAAGAAAGACCATCTATTTGACTTGAGAGTAGTTTTCAAATGGTTAAGATAATTTAACCTCAAAAAGAATCCCTTGAAGTGTACATTTGGAGTAGCTTCAGGAAAATTCCTTGGGTTTATTGCCCGACACCAGGGATTGAAATTGATCCAAAGAAGATCAAAGCAATATTAAAAATTCTACCCCTAAGAGTTTAACCCAACTCATATCATTCCAAGGGCAGTTGGCATATCTAAGATGCTTTATATCCAACCTATCAGGAAGATGCAAGCCATTCTCAACACTTATCAAAAAGGATGCCAAGTTCAAGTGGGATGATAAGTGTCAGCATGCCTTCGAAGATATCAAGCACTACCTGATGATGCCATCAGTTCTAGTAGCCCCTATCCCCAACAAGACTTTGATACTATACACTGCTGCATTAGACGTCTCCCTTGGAGCTTTGTTGGCTCAAACCAATGATGAAGGGAAAGAAAATATGCTCTATTACCTCAACCGTCATCTAATTCCTACTAAGATAAATTATCCACCCATTGAGAAACATTGCCTAGCTTTGATCTTTGTATTCCAAAAGCTATGGTACTACATGCTTTCTCATAAAGTGAACTTGATCTCTAGGATCAATCCACTACAATATCTCATGACATGATCGATGCTATCCGGATGGTTGGAATGTTGGTCCATGATTCTATCGCAATTTAATATCACCATCGTACCCCTCAGTGTGGTGAAAGGATAAGCACTTGTGGATTTCTTAACAACACACCTAATTCTTATTGATTCCCCACTTAGTGATGACTTTTCGATGAACAAATCATGAACTTAGGGGACATTAGCATTCATCGCTAGGAGATGTACTTTGATGGTGCGGCTTCCTTTCAAAAGGGAGAAGAACCACGATCTACTCTTCTAGGAAAGGCAAGGGTGAGAATAGTTCTCCTAACTCGAATCGTGATGTGATGAGATTCTCATATCATCTATCCGATCCTTGCACCAACAATGAAGCCAAATATGAGGCTCTGATTGCCGGTCTGGAGTTAGCCATTCTGCTAAGCATCGAGAACATCAATAACTTTTGGGATTCCCAATTAGTGGACAACCAAATTGCTGGGTCTTACAAAGTTATAAAGCTTAGGCTCCATCATTATCATAAGTATACAATGGAGTCATTGGCCTAAATCCCAAAGGTTACCATTTATAAGATCCCTTGGGGAGAGAACGCCATGGCAGATACTTTAGCCAAGTTTGCTAAGGAGTTGACATGTCTGGAAGAGGAGTCCATATTAATAAAGGCCCAAAATAGGAAAGTCCTGTCTCTTATTGATATTGAACTCATCAAAAAATACTCTCTTGAAGGGGAGGTTGTCATTGCCAAGAGGGACGAGGAGTTGGATTGGAGGAAACCATTCATTGATTACCTAAATAAAGGCAAACTACCTCAAGAGAAGTCACAAGCTCATTAGACAAAAGGGCACTTTCCTATGCCCTCATGGATGGTGTCTTATACTGGCAGGTCCTTCGATCATATGTGGTTACGTTGTTTAGATAAGCATGAAGCTCATAAGATCATGATCGAGGTGCACTCAGGATTATGTGGAGCTCACCAATACAGTTTGAAGATGAAAGCTAAAATCAAAAGACTTGGATACTACTGGCTGTCGATGATTATAGATTGCATGGATGTAGCTAGGCGATGCCATCAATGTCAAGTACATGGAATGGTCCTACATCAACCACCCAACACTGGCCTCATGGCCATTTGAGTGTTGGGATACTGATATAGTTCATCCGATCGATTCTCCTTCTTCTAAGGGTCATCAGTTCATCCTAGCTGCCACTGACTACTTTTCCAAATAGGTGGAGACTATTCTGCTCAGAGAGGTCACAGCTCAGCATGTGCTCCAGTTCTTCAAGAACCATATCTTATATAGATTTGGGTTGTCTCACTGAATTATATCCGATAATGGTACTGCATTCAAGGGCACCAAGATCAACAATTTTACTCGAAGACATAATATAGATTGGAGATATTCTACCATCTACCCAAGGACAAATGGCTTAGCAGAAGCCTTCAACAAAACTCTCATTCGAATACTAAAGAAAATACTCGATGACAACAAATGATAGTAGCATGAGTAGTTAGTTGAAGCTTTGTGGGCCTATTGCACTACCTACAAAACTCTAACTCAATTTACCCCTTTCTCCTTAGTGTATGGGTCCAAAGCCATTCTACTGTTAGAAGTCCAACTCCCATCACTAAGGATAGTTGTGGTTAGCAAGATCACAATGAAGCAGAATTCCAAGTTGTGGTTAGAAGAGCTCGAAGGTTTGGAGGAGAGATGCCTACGGGCATGCCAAAACCTCGAGTTATACAAAGCTAAAATGATTCAAGCTCACAACAAGTTGGTCCATCCTAGAGCTTTTCAAGTAGGAGAGATTGTCTTAGTTATAAAGAGACCAATTATTACTCATTGCAAGATGGGAGGTAAGTTTGAACCCACTTGGGAAAAGCCCTTTTACCATAGAGAAAGCCTGCCAAGGAGGATCATACCAACTTATCAATCATAAGGGAGAGCACCCGAGGCTTCTGATCAATGGGCTCTATCTAAAGAAATTATCCATAAATTTATGTTTGAAAATAATCATCAATGAAAATTTCATTCCAAATTCAATCTCTTCATGTTGAAAGCATTTTTATGTCTAATGAATCCACCACGATGTGTTTAGGGTAGGTATAAGGAACCCAAGTGGTATCATATTGTTCGTTAACACAACACAAACACAAACTACACAAACACATAAAATAAATACATATCTTTTGTCCAGGGATACTTTGGGTTGGGATAACACCCCCAGTGGCACTCATTCAGTAGCTGCACTAGGTCGGGCTGCCATGCTACCCTGCTAGTGTGTCACCCTTGTGGTCTTACTACTTTGAAGGATGTAAGTCTACTATGCTTTCCTCCCAGCTTAACCGTTACACACCGATGAGGGCCTTGATAGTATGGTAGGCCTTATTGCATGGCCAGTAAGCTACCTCATGATGGCTTCATTTAAGAAGATGTAAGTCTACTATGCTTTCTTCTTGGATTAGCCATCATGCACATACTAGGTCCAGTATATTTGGGGTTTAGGGTAAGTCCCCTAATGGCTCCTTTCCTTCTAACTACTTCAAGTCTAGGTCCAATCCTCACCTGAGACTCCCCGCTTACTAGTTGACTTAGGTCGAATAGCATCTGTCCTGCCGATGCCAAACTATGCCAATGATCATTTTCATTTATGAGGATGTAAGTCATCTATGCCTTCTTCTTATATTGATCATCGCACACTAATGGTCACCTTAGGTTGGCTGGTGTTCGCTATGCTGACAGTGACCACCCGGTGGATACACCACTCATGGCAGATGTAAGTCTGCTATGCTTTCTCCTTCAGTTGGCCACCGTACACCTATAGACTTTATTTTTAAGGATTAGGATAATGCCCCTAGTGGCACCTCCCCCATGGGCACTCTATTTGGATCATGTCCTTGTGAACCCATCTAGACACTACCCGGGTTACTATTGGATTGGGCGGTTCCCCTTTCCTAGTAATCACCCCGGTGGTTGGAGAATCCGTCTTACAGATATGCAGATTCTTCCTTGGTCTAGTAAATTTGAGATAAGTCAAGGCCGATATAACCCCTTCTCAATGTGGTCCCTCGCATACCAACAAATTCCATACAAACATATAAAAAATATAAATATTCACTTATGGATTAGGATGACACCCCCAGTAGTACCTTTTCCCAAGTGGACATCCTATCTTTAGGGCAGTGTCAGCAAAACTCCCTATAGGAACCGTCTGATTACTCTTGAGTTGACATAAGTCCCCAGTGGCACATGCTTAGTAATCACCCTAGGTTGGGTTAGATTTGTTGTGCTACCAATGGATCGCCCTAGCGGTTGTTCCCTGCTTTGTAAGATGTAAATCTGCTATACTTTCTTCCTAGCACAACCATTACACATCGAAAGGCAACCCTTAGGTTGGTTAGCTCTACCCCGCAGTCGGTAGACTATCCCTTTGAATTTGTAAATCTGAGATAGGTCAAGGCCGATACAGCCCCTTCTCAGTGGATCCATCGCATGCCGATAGGGTCCATTAATTAAATCAAATTGAATCCATTCAAACAAACCATATCAAATAAAATGAAATTAAAATGAAATTAAGTTTGACTACTCTTGAGTTGACATAAGTATCCAATGACACTCACTCAGTAGTCACCTTAGGTTGGGTTCATTTTATTTTGCTACCTACGGATCGCCCTAGCGGTTGTTTCCCACTTTGGAAGATGTAAGTCTGCTACGCTTTCTTCCTAGCACAATCGTTGCACACCGAAAGGCAACCCATAGGTTGGTTAGTCCTACCCTGTAATTGGTAGACTACCCCTTTAGATTTGTAAATCTAAAATATATTGAGGCTAATATTGCCCCTTCTCAGTGGATCCATCACCCACCGATAGGGTCCATAAATTAAATCAAATCAAATTAAATTCAATCTGATTCTCCCTAGTGGAGTTAAATCACACCCTTCTCCCCAGCGAAGTTCCAAATCATATAAATAAATCAAATGAATAAATCAAATTCAAAACCAACCTCCCCAGTAGAGCCACAATAAATTAATCCAAGTCTTGATCCCCAGTAGATTCAGACCCATACCACCTAACGGATATGCACCATATTTCCACAAATTATATTCATCAAACTAGGTCTTGATCTCCAGTGGACTTAGACCCATGTCCCCAGTGGATTCAAGCTTATATCTTTAGTGGATATACCCCCAAATTAAACCAAATAAATCAAATTCAAACTTGTGTTCCCCAATGGATCTCCCCTTCATAAATCAAATCTTCATTCCCAATGGATGCCTATTAAACAAATTAAATAAACTTCATATCCCGGATAGGCTCAACCTACTTCCTAGTGAAAGGTTCATATACCCAATCCCTAGTGGATTTTTTCTCTTCGATTCCCTTGGCATAAACCCCTCACATGTCATACCCAACACATGTGTGATCCCCTAGCAGACCTCTCTTCATTTCCTTGACATGAAGTTCCCATCAAATCCTCCCTATGCCCTTGGCATAAGGTGAATTACTAAGATCATGATTCTATCTACCTCCTGGGTTTAGGTATAGACCCTTTCCATTAGCCTTGTAATCTCTTGGACATGGTTGACCATATCAGTCAACACCAATATGTGCAATATGCCCTGTCAGTTACACCACACCTATTGGGGGTCCTTTTATTGACCTCACTTTTGGTGTGAGGATTCAATCTTCCCTTCATAGACTTAGGGGTCTTCTAGATATTAAGATTTTCTTAGTCATAAGACACTTCTAGCAATTAAGTGAACACTTAACCTAAGCCTAGAGGCTTAGAAGGGTTAACCATAGGATTAGGCTACGCCTTAGGGATTAGGTTGATCTACCTATCCCATGAACTAAACCCAACCTATGTTCACTTTCTTAAACCACAACAAAAAAAATCAATTCATATCAAACCCAAGCCCAAATCCAAATCAAATGATTGAAACCTATGATCAAAATCCCAAACCCAAACTCTGATCAACATAGCTTAAGTCCAATGATTCTTGTCCTATGGGCTTAGCCCAAACCAAATTCAAACCAAATCAAGCCTAATTGGTTTTCTCATAAATCAATGCAACTCTTCAATCAACAAACCAAATTCTAAACCAATCAAATCAAACAAAAGAACCCAAACTAAATCAAACTCTTCTCTAAGCCCTATGACCCACCTTCATGAGCTTAGTCAAATTTTCCTTCAAATCACTTCAAAGTCAATTGATTTTCTCATAAATCAATCATATCTTCAATCATCTCTACAAATACAAATCAAATATTGATTTAAATCATTAAAAAAGAATCAAACTAAATTAAATCCAACGCCACTATGAACCCATCACAAGGACTTAACCAAATTACCTCCAATTCAATCCAAAATCATTTGATTTTCTTATAAATCAATCATATCTTCAATCATCTCTACAAATATAAATCAAATATACATTTAAATTATCAAAACTAAATCAAACTAAATCAAAACCTTTCCCAACATGATCCAACTCATAGAGTTAGCCAAATTCCTTCAATTGAACCCCAAATCCAATGGATTTTCTCATGAATCAACCATACTTTCAATCATGTTCACAAATATTAATGAAACCTACAATCACCCCAACCAAATCAAATCAATTCCATCAGGCCTAACTTAGCCCATTTGACATGAAATTCTCAAATGAACCAAAACCCATTCAAGTCCAAACCAATTGCAATCAAATTTATAAATCCATCTTAAATCCATATAAACTAAACTAAACCAGAATCAACCCAAAATCAAACCAAGCCCAATTGGTCCACTTGACCCAAAGTGACCAATTTAACCTATTTGAGCCAAGTTCCAATCCTACCCAAATTGGATTGAACCAAGCCCACCAAAATATCCCATCATGATTGATGATCACCTTAGGATGTTCAATTGTCATAAATTGGGTCAAACTAAGTCAACTTGGTCATTTGACTAAGTCCACCCCTTAACTCATATGAACCCAAACTAGCCAAACTTCATCATACAACAAATCAATTGAAACAATTGATTCACACCAACCTATGCTCAACAATTGAACATGACTTGACCACCAATTGAGCTAAACCCAACCTAATTGGCCCTTTGCCCCAAGTTGACCCAATTTGACTTAAAAGATCAAAGTGAGTCAAATCATGATCTAACCCAAATTAATTATAACTAATTGCTTAAGTTCATTCCAAATTGATTATTGAACTTGATCAAAGCCATAATTGAACCCAGTTTTACCTATCAGTCAACCTAACCCATTTAGCCCAAATTGACCTAAAGGGTCAATTTGGCCTAAATCCAAATAAAATCCAAGTTAATTCAAACCAAAGCCTACAATCATTTTAAATTAACCAATTAAACATGAATCAACCCATAACCTAAGCCAATTTGGCGAATTTAGTCAAATTGGTCAAATTGGTCAACTTGACCCATTTGGCCCATTTGATTCCAAATTAGACAAAATAAAACCTAAGCCAAATTGATCCAAACCAATTGAACCAAGACTTTAAATCATCATTCGAACTTGACCCAATCTTTGGTTTGACCCAGTTTGCTCAATTGGTCAACCTAACCTAACCTAGCCCAATTTGACCTATAAGGGTTAAATTGGCCAAAACCCTTGGAACCAAGCCATAACCCATTGGAACTTGGTCCAATCTAACCCAAACCCACCTTGGGTCAGTCCAAAACTAGCATAACCTAAATTAGGCTCAACCTAAGGCAAATCTCCCTTAGATTCTCCTCCCCACATGGGATTTTTCTAAAATTGGAAAAGTCCACTCCTCCCTTTCCATGTGATAGCCCTCAAGCACCCCAAATGGGGTCTAACCTAGCCACCTAGCCCAGCCCATGTGGGCTAGGTTAGCCTTGACCAAAGGGAAGTGAGTTAACTCACGTCTCTCACAAGATGAAACCCATGGAACCAAAGAAGTGCCTTGAGCCACCCACCGGAGCTTCTACCAACCTAATCGACTCACATGGAGGTGACACCGACCCATACGACACCCTTATGGTAGCTGACTGACCAAAATTCAGGAGCTCGATCTGTCCATCCGATCCAAGGGAGGGGGATATACCCCCCTCATTTCGATCTGAATTCAAGAGGAACACTCTTGGAATCCCCCTAGAGCCTATTTCAAAACTCCCTAAGCCTCCATAGAGCACTCCAAGCTTCCCTAAGCTCAGATTCCTTCAAGCCAAAATAGGACCCCCTGCTTTGATCCAACTCCCTCATTTCTTCACCAAATCCAAATTAACTTCACACACACCATCCCCACACCTCGTCGAGCAAGAATAAATCACTTCCCATGCTTCCTGACCAACGGAGGTAGGAGTTCAATCAGAACCGAGCTCCAAATTGACAGTGCTTGGCCCATAGAGTGAACGATGAGGAATTGATCCAATTGTTGCTCAACAGGGCTTCGTCTCCACTAGACAAAGCTTCCTCAATCGGATTCACAGCTGGTCCTGAGCTCCGGTGAGGTAATTCCATTAAAACTGATATTTAACAAAATTTTTTTGGAGCTTTGTGAAGAGAAATTAAATGTTGTGTGATCTTAGCCATTGGATCCCTTCAGATCCTTCACGCAAAGGTGTGGGCTTGCTTTTGAGGCCATATGAGCTTGGGTGTGCTCAGATCTAGCTAGGAATGGCAGATGGCCTCTGTCCTTAGACGCTCGCATGATGACAGATCAGACATCATCCATTCCACGTGATCAGAATGGACGGTCATGATTAGATCCCCTAGATTGATCTAATTAAGTCCTTATGGAACCGCAAGATCGATCTGCATCGTTCGATCTGAGATTGAATGGTGGAGATGAAAGCGCATCCACTGCCAGCCTTATTAGACCTGAGTCAAACGGGTTTAAGTGACCAATCCCATGGTGCCACGTGAAAAGTGTGCCACATCAGCAATCCATATGGCGCCGATGAGTTTATGCTTAATTAGGGCTAATTAATTAATTTTTGTGGGTGAAACTTCCATAATTCATAAAAAATCATAAAAAAATCTAAAATAATACATATAAACACTCATTTTAAAGATATTTCAGAGGAGAATCATTTAAAATTAATTTCAAGTGATTTTGAATAGTAACAGAGTCTTAATTTAAGTTTAATCAAAAACTTAATTAGCTTAATTACCCCTTAATTACTTAGGTAATTAATGCTAAACTTTGTGGGTTAGTTCAATGGGATGACCTTTTTCTCCCATAATTTTCTTGGGATTTATTACTTAGTTAGTTAGGGTAATTAACTATTTAAGCCTTAATCACCCTCTTAATTGATCTAATTAATTAGTTAATCTCTAAAATAGTAAAGAAATAGTTAATTAAGCTTGCTAATCATTGTTGAATAGAAAATGGGCAAGGGGAATGGGATTATGACCTCTTTCTTAATCTTTTCCTTAAGTCCATTTTATTTAAAGGAGAAATTAATTAAAATGGGTTTAATTAATTAATTAATGATTTAACTATTCAAATCATAATCATATCAGAACCTATTTAATTAAATCATGGGTAGAACTTTATGTGTTTAATAACATACATGAGGTCTAAGGAAATTATGATTAATTCATATGTGTGAGGAAACCTTAAGAGTACTTAATTAAGTTCCTTAATTTAATTAACTATCAATTGTGAGCCAATTGCATTAGGCCCCTTCATTTCATAGGATCATTGTAAATTTATTTTCTATTCATATGCATACCATGTTGGCTCATAATTGTTTGGTTAATTATATTAAGGTAACATAGGTAAGGGTAGTTAATTAATTTGATTAAGGGTCTAACTTAATTAATTCATAAAATTCACCTAATTACCTCTTCTTAAACCAATCATATTACCAATGTGAGAATGGGATTAGATAACAAATGAGTATTCTCCTCCTATTTAACATCAAATCAAAATCCAAAACTAAATTAATAAAGAAGCTTTGGTTTACATTAAATGATTTTATTTAGTATGTTTGTCCTTAGGAATTAATTGTATTGAATGAATAACATGCTTGTTTTTGATTATTCCTCTCCAATCATGCTAAAATATTGTATGTCATTGGATTTCATGCATCCATTTCTTTTTAAAAATTAATTGAATTAAATGAGACTTCCTTTATGTAAGCTTGCATGTGTTGACCTAACTTAATATATGTGTGGCTATTATCACTATTAAGTCCAAATATATTTTTTAAAAGCTTACAAATCAATAATAACATGTGTAGTGATGATAGTTATAAACACATTAGAGATGTAAAAGTTTATAATTTAAGTGTATGAAGTGAAGTCTCTTTCCTTCATTCATATGTTAGTTTATATAAGCTTTATTGGTAGTGGATATATGGTCTGGATATCCCAGAAATACAAGGCTTTAGTTAGCCCCAATGAGGTCACTTGATTACCTCACTTCCCAGTTTAACAAAGGCACATATCTATTTGATTTCATTCTTACATATTTTGACATTAGAATTTGGATAGAGCTTTAAATCATATACATAAATAATTCAATTAAAGAAAATAAAATCTTTGCATGATTTTTATCCTTTTAATTATGAATACATGTGTATGTATTTAAGAAAAACTAGTATATAGTCTAGACATCTCGGGAATATGAGGCTTTATCCAGCCCCAAGGAGGTCATTTGATTACATCACTTCCCTAGTTAACAATAACATGTATTTTCTTATGTCTTTTATACACATATGTGTGTACTTAATTAAAGAATGGCAATCCCCTTTTCTATTAGAAATACATGCATACATAATTGTTTAAGTCATTGAATTAATTAATCATTTGATTCAAAACTCTCTTTCGTACATTCATATGTAAATTATATGTGATGGAAATGAATGATTTAATTTATGTCATGTGGTAGTAGTTTAATTAAATTAATCTTAAGATGCCTTTCATATTGAATGAAATTATTTAAGGTGAACCTTAATGTAGGATTAATAAAATCATATAATAAGCCATTCACTAAAGAGAAATAAATCAAATTAATATGCTTTAGAAAGTGGCTTAAGGTAGAGATGGAAGAGGGTAATCCTCTTCCTTCTCTTTATAACACTTAGTTGTTAAGTGTAAATCATATGAAATAAAATAAACTATAAATTAAAATTCTTAAATCAACTAAACAACTTAAAGTGAAACCATCCTTTTATGTTAAATTAAATACTTCCAAACTTAGAAAATCATAACTCTAATGCCTAATAAGACATACTACACCAAGCCTTAGCACACACATTAGAACTAAGTCACCACTTATGGTCCTAAGTTAGGACGGTGTATGTATGGTGTATGTTTTAGATTGAATGTTAGGGTGTATGCTTCGTAGACTGGATGGTAGGCCGTTGTTAGCCTAATCATGTTTTCTGCAGGATTGTGCTTAAGGGGCTGCTTAAAAATAAATATAAATACTCTCTTTGTAGGTTGCTTAAGCCTCTAAGCATAATCCAAGTTAGGACAGGTGAGCTTGGTTACCTATGTGCAGGGTGCTAAGCCCAAATTATGATATAACTGCTTAGAAATGTATGTATATTTAGCTAACATTTATTTTGAAGGTGTAGTTAGATTTAATTTTTCTACATAAAATATAATTTTGTAATATGAATTAGGATTAGTGCTATGGGGGATTAGGATGAACAGTGGCTAGAAGGCTTTATCTTGGGGTGCCATGTGATGCCTTGAAGTCAACCAAATCAAAGAATGAAAATAAAGAGGACAAGAAGAGTGAAGAATGAGGACACCCCCCCCAATAACATGTATTCGTTCTAATTGTAAAATTATACTTTCATATTTTAGGTTGTATACGGGTAGAGCTCGGCTACCCATTTTTTTTTTTCCAGGTGTACGGCTGTACCCGACCGCACCAGCCTATTATTTTTTTGCAGTGGCTTATAAAATATTTGATGATTTGTTTACATTGCGCATTAGAAATAACATGCTTTTCTTAGTTTCTTAATGATTGATGCTTTAATGTGTGGCCTAGATGCAGTAGGCTCTTAGGATAAAATAAATTTCCAACCTAACTAATAACTCATAATTAAATTTTAAATAACTCATAACCTCATCATAAAACCTAGAAATAAATAAGATAATTAAAAGATTTAGCAACCCCTTAGTTGTATGGTTGTATGTCTCACATCATGCATGCATATTCCTTCTTCCTTGAATATAGGGGATCTCCATCCTTGCACGATAGAGGAATGCTTGACCTGTGAGGGCATCCCTTGTGGTGGAGAATAGCCCCTTCATGCTGACTGAACCAATAACTTTATTTCATCATGTATTTAGACATAAAAATCCCAAGCCCTTGTCCAAATGATATTGTCAAAAATGAAATAAAATTTGAAAAGGTTTTGCATTTGTAGATTAAGTCATATGCTCATACCACTCATGCTTTAGTCTTTTCGGAGTGGGTTTAGGACTTTAGTCTCTTTCCAATTAAATAACTATCCTAGCCATCTTGTAATTCATAAGATCGGACTACATGATTTTAAAATCATAGGAGGAGTTAGCTGGCAGCCACTCCAAGAAGTTCTAAGTCCAGAAGTCGAACGGTTTATCCTCTCTTGTGGAGGTGTTGACCTCCATGCATGTACCACAAGTCAAGTCAAGCTCACAAGGTGAATTCGACGAGCTCTCTTGTGGAGGTCTTGACCTCCATGCATGTGCCACAAGTCAAGTCGAGCTCACAAGGTGAATTCGACGAGCTTCAACACGTAAGTTAGAGCTAAAATGCACTCGATGGTGCCAAAAATTAGTCAAAATGACCTCCAATCGATAAACAGACTTTTCCATCGCATTGAGAATGTCAAAATTGATTAGAATATGCATCTCACATAATTTGATAGTCGACTGATCAAGATGGAGGGCCGCGATGCGCTGACATGCATATCGAGATTAAAAAGCCACGATGATGCCCAAATGACCTCCATTCACAAAATTAGTCATGTTGTTAGTATTAAAATGTCAAAACCTATCAAATGAGACTATCTGTGCTCAATTTAGATGAGTTTGCATGAATGTCAAGCGATTAGAAGCGACGATGCCCAACTTTGAATTGAAATTGACCCGATCCGATGTCGACTTGAACCAAACGGCCTCCGATCAAAAAATGGACTATACTGTTACATCCAAAATGTCAAAATAACCTAAGATTGATATATATTAATTATATGATAGCATCAACATAAAAATCAGAATTGGGGATAAATTTTCATTTAAATTAACAACCCTATATATACATCTTAATATCTAAACCTAACCCTAGGATTCCTATTCATTCTATTAGCAGCCGCATGCGAGACACCCCTTCCCTTCTCATTCACAAGCATGTCCATTCGATAACCCTCCCACAGCTGCAAGCCTCTCTCATGACTCCATTCTTTCTCCCGTTTGAATGAGCAACCTCTCAGCTTGTTCGTTCCTGCTCCTAGCCAAACCGAAGCCTCTCTTCTCCAGTCCGTGTGAGTTAAGCAGCTGAAGGAGACTCTTTTCTCGATTCCACTATTTAGCTAAATCGAACAGCAACTGTCCCTCTTCTTTCCTCCTTCCGTTCGACTCTGTCGGGAACCACGTTAGCCGCACGCCTCCTTTTCTCGATTTCTTAAGTCTGTTTTTATGCAACTGACAAAAGATCCAACTGAGCTCTATCTATAACTTCCTCTTTACAAATTATTAGTTATTTCTCCTTTTTTACTTACCCAAAGTTTTTATCATTTTCTTTTTATTCCTCCTTAACATCCTACTACTTTTGATTTTGCCATATACTGATGGCTCTGAGCTGAAGTCGTGGATAGTGGAGGCAGAGAAGTATAGGGTTGGGGTTATTCATTAATTTATGAGTTTGACAGTGGACAAAAGGGCTTACATTCATCACATGTGGAGTTCAAGGAGGAGTTTGGTCTTACAAGGTAGCTTCTGAAGCAGCCATGGACATTTTACTTGGCAGGAACAGAGATGAACTGGGCTATTATCTTGAGGGATGCTTATAATGAGGATGGGAAGTTGATAGAGAATGGCCCTTTCCTTTACAACCACCTCCAACTTCTTGTAATATATCAACTAATTTTTTAGAACTTACAGCTACAACATATGCACAGATTGAATCCTATATGTGGTGCATTTGACATGACCAGCGGAACCCGTACGCACTATTTATAGTACAGTGGAGAAAAATTGTAGGCAACACTCACGATGCAACAAGAAAATTTACATGATTTATTTTGTGCAAGTAACTTCTACACGCTCTTTGTAGTATGGTAGGAAAAATGAAGACTTAGGCTACTATCATCAACCCTTATGCAAAGCATAAAATGCTCAATCATAAATGCACCTAAATTCCTATATGCGATGCATTTGATGCTTTGAGAGGAACCCACTTTGTAGCACGGTGGGGAAAACTTGTAGGAGACACTTACGATGCGATAGGGAAATTTACATGATTTCTTTTATGCAGGTAACCTATACACGCCCTTTGTAATGTGGTAGGGAAAATAAAGACTTAGGCCGTGATTTATACCACTCACACGTAAGCCCAGCCCCCCGATGCAACCCCTACGTGGGGACGATGCCAAGAGGCTGACAAAATTTTGTCTAAATCCTGCACTTATATAAGACTTAAGCAGGATGAATAATACCATTTAATTTATTGAAACTCAACATATGCTTAACTAAATTTGAGATTATAAATATAAATGTACCCTAAATGAATTTGAAAGAGACATGATTACAAATAAAATTATAAATCATATTCCAAATGAGAAAATAAGAATCAAATTCAAGTGAACTTATAAAACTTGAAATAACTCTGAATTCCTTTGATATACATGAACTGAACCTCATAATATTTTGCTTAAGATAATCCAAAAAGAGAACCCTAGTGAATCATTGAAGACTTATAGTGGGATTAAAATATAACTTATAAGCATATAAATGTGGTTCAAGTGAGACTTGTAGATGACTTATATTAAGCCAAATAACTCACCATTGGATATGAACAAGTCATCCTGATGAATACTAAACTCTACCAGTACTCATTTCAAATGATTCAGAGGAGAGGAAAAGTCTGTGGGAGGCTTGAAATGAATTTAAAGGGCTTGTTGATAAGCATAAGAAACAGTCCTTACTGATCATTGTGACTATTTTATGATTCACTTTGAGATGAATAAGAAAGTTTTAGATGAGTACATAGTTTAGTTATCCGAGGTTTATAAGAAACTTAAATGTGTGTTCACAAATTAAAGAGGTTGATTAAGTGGTTCATCAACGAGAACAAATCATAAGTGTTGCTGCCTAATAAATGGTTGAATCATATCATACACTGAGTGAATTGGAATGAACCTAGTTGAATCCATGATTGAACTATACAAATGCTTGCAATAGCCTCAATGGCTCATTATTGAGTGCAACAAGTTCTCTAGTGAATACTAGACTTTCTCACAATTCATTTTAATCAAATTGAGGGTAGTCAAAGAATTCATTAGAAGTATGTGATAAATTTGATGGTTTATTAATAAGCATAAGAAAAAGCTATGAATCTCTCAAGCTTAACTACTAAAGAAGCAAGTATAAATCACGATATGCCATTTCAAATTATAATATAAGTCACAAACGCCACCATATTCACAACACATCGTATAAGCAAACAGAAGGCATTAATTAAGGCATTCTTAAATACACCTGCATGGGCCCTGATACTTCGCTGAATGCTTAAACTTAGTGTCTGAGAATGCTGTGCGGGTTGATTCCTAGTTTGGTCTTAGGATCGGGTCCAGGTTAACAAAACTAGAAAATTAAATAATAATATTATAATATTTCCAACATAATAATGCTTAAACTTAGTCGACGGGATCTGGAATAGTGAAATAATGCATCCTCCCTAATGATGGTTGAGTTGATTGGATATATCAACTGGAGGGGCATTCTACCAAAATATCTAAGATATTTATATTGGATAATCTAAAATTCAAAATTTTCAAAGTATAAATCTAGATCTGATCCTCTATTATTAAATTAATAGAGTCGACAGGATCTGAAATAATAAAGTAAATGATCAATACCATGATGATGGCCGTGTTGACTGAATATTTCAATCGGAGGGGTTTTCATAATAAAAAATCTATTCAAATTATAATGTCAAATCATTATATATTCAAATTCAAATCAATTATAAAATGATCAAATATTCAAAAAAAAAATATAAATTAAATGAAATTAATTATTTAAATTTAAATTAAAATCCATCCACCCATCCGCAACTGTTTATCGAGGGTGACAAATTAAGAA
This sequence comes from Cymbidium sinense, assembly GCA_021442155.1. Classification (NCBI taxonomy): domain Eukaryota; kingdom Viridiplantae; phylum Streptophyta; class Magnoliopsida; order Asparagales; family Orchidaceae; genus Cymbidium; species Cymbidium sinense. Next base: position 13,869,129 of record CM038230.1, read on the forward strand.
AACTTTTGTTCACAAAGAGCTAATGTCAAATCAAATATATAACTATTTTCACACTCAAATAATCTTATGCCCATAAGGATGTGGCTTGTGTCCTCTGTCTACATGGTTTTCCATAAAATGACAACACATAAATGACAGTTACGGCCAGAGCCCTCTGACCGAGTGGTTTGTTGCGATATGACACCACTAAATTACGATCACAACTGTAGCCCATATGTTCCCCAATGGATTTTCTCTTTAAGCTGTGAACTATATAATGTATTTTGATTTGGCAAAAAGCCCTGTGTTAGCTAAGGTTGACTTGTATTTGTCCCCTCAGATAAACTTCACCCCTAGTCTACAAGGACATCTTGGATGACATAATTCATGTGTTGCTGACAAGGATCCTTTAGTAAGGCTGGGTCGACTACCTCCTCTGACTAAGTAGAGTAGGGATCGTGACAACACAGGATGACATAACCATGGGATCTAGATCAGGCACATCATCGTTCCCCCAACCATCCACTTTAAGCTAAATATAATGAATTTCATAAATCTAAATTCTAAAGCTCCACATGCTGCTATTATACGTTACGCATTAAGCGACCTAACGACTAGCCTTAATCTAAAGTTCTCTCTCAACACTGAGAGGGGTAATTAACTATAGGTGCTTACGCCTGTAGGAAACTTGGAACCAGATCTAAAGCCCTCACAAAATGAGGGCAAAATCTCTGGGTAGTGTCATATATACTATTCCATCTTCTTTTGAAAATTTTACTAACATTTAAATCACTCTCTTCATTAAGAGGTCGGTGAAAATTTTTTTGAGCCCACAGATTTTTGGCAACTTCTCTGGGGACAGGTTTCTCTTTCCATCTTTGGCTAGTCGAATCAAAGGTATGATAGCAGTGAAGTATACTAAAATGAAAACTTAAAGTTATTTATAAAGTTAAATTGATTGAAACTCAAAATTATTTTTATAATGAACATAATTCTGTTGTTTTGAAAATCTTTTTTATTCATAACTTATTTTCATATTTTATCGTATTTGTTCTATTATATCTCTATATCATGAAAGTGTGGGATGATATATCAATTACTAATTAATAATCCCCATCTTTCATTTCACTGATGGATCTTCAGAACACACCCTTCACTGTGCAGTTGGGCTGCAGAGCCAACATCCGTTTGGCTAATGTTGTCATCAACACCGGGGATGCTGGAGCTACTATACAATTTGGTAGCATAGATTTCCCAGCGATCACTGCTCAAACTACTACTAGGCCTGCATGAGACAATCATGCACAACTTGCATATCGACTGTGCGGTAGGCCAAATCCACTAAAACTCATCCTTCTTGTTGAGGTCCTCAAGAGAGCCTCTATATTTGAAAGGTTGGGACACACTGAAGCTCCAGCCATGAAGAGAATGATGACTGGGCAAACAATTTCAGTAGTGCATCCAAATGCTACTTTCCTGCCGACGTTGCCCTTTGCACAAGGCCAACATGATGCTGAAGCCTCCTCATCTAGAGGAAAGCTGACCATAATGTAGAGGAGTAGAAGGAATGCTGAGCTGCAAGCTCATCAGCTCTCACCTGGCCCCTCTATTACATAACCAGTTGTGGACCTACAAGTGAGTGTTAGCACTCACAACAAATTTGAAATTCTCAAGTGGATGAAAAGGAATAACTCTACTGGTGATATTAAGCAATCATTCTGGGAGCAACGGTACCAAGCTCCAACACCATAAAGGAGGCATCCTGAGACTCTATCCTCTAGAGTGCACAAGGTGTTGAAAGTTGTAAAATAATAAGGTCTTATGAAGAAGAGAAGAGATATCAGGCCAATTATTAGAGAAGCTAACAATGCTACCGCAAAAGCTACCATCAAAGGTAGTAAGAACTTCAGAGCATTACAAACAAACCTGCGGTGAACATCGTGACACTTGAACCATGCATTGAATCCCATTTAGAAGGTCCGGGAAGGAAAATAAGTATGAGCCTCAAGAAGAAGGCTGCTATAGAAAGGCAAAAAGGCGTGACATCCGATTTGCATATCCGGAGATCCGCTGATGACAGGGCCCAATAGGAATGGGTTCCTAAAAGAATGTTATAATTAATGAGGCTCGTGGTGGTCGACACTTTGGAGAATCCTCCAAGGAATCTCATCACCAACCTAAATGATCCTCCCTAGATTTTGATCGTAGCCCTTCGATTGAGGAGACATTCATCCCACACTCTGAGCCTAAAATTAGATGGAGACGTCGATCAGAGATATGGCTACAAGAAGAAGAGGAAGATGAAGAAGATGTCATGGGGGTAGATGTGTTGTTTATGGTACAACACATCGAAGAACCATCAGGTGTACGACAGTACCGATCCAAGCATCATGGAGCCGTACCTCCTATCCACATCAAAGAATCATCACTAGGTTAAATGGAAGAGAAACCTTTTAGTTCCTCCTCAAGTGATGAGTAAGAAGAGGAACAAGAAGAAGAAGATAACACTTGCTATGCTATGCTTGCTTTCGGGCATGGCAAATGCAGCATGAAAGCGAAGGATAAAGAGATCTCTTAGCTAAATTCAAAGATGAATAAGATGATGGCGATGAATATCATGATGCAAATGATGCGGAGGAATACCGCCATAGTGCAGACACTAGTTCCTCCAGCCAATCATCAAATAACCAACATTGTGCCCATTAATCCACCAGTTGAGCAAGTGCCTCAGACCTCTGGAGCACAAAGTGCTCGTGATGGTAGAAATGAAGTCAATAAATTGACTGCTCAATATACTCCTCAACATATGTTGAGCACATCTAAGCCGGTGACAACCATACAGCTCGAAACCATCATAACTGAAAAAATCAAAGCTATCATAGCTACAGAACAGGTGGAGAAATTGGTGAACAGAGTTCGCCCATATCCTATAGAATATGACCAAGTGCTGTATCCTAAATGTTACTCAGTGTTGAAATTCCATTCATTTGATGGCAATGTAACCCTAGGCAGCACTTAGCACAATTCAAACCAACTTGTGGAAATACTGGGGGTAATGACACACTGTTGTTTTGCCAGTTCATTAGCAACTTAACTTCAACTATTTTTGAGTGGTACATAGATTTGCCAAATGACTTAGTTAAGACATTCACCGAGCTGGAGGCAATGTTTATCAAAAAATTTTCTAGTGCAGTTAGAAAGACTACAATACCTGACCTTGCCCTGGAGAAGAGAAAGAATGACGAGTTACTCACTAAATACATAACTCACTGGTGCAACATAAGCATGAAGTGTGAGCAACAACTGGAAGATGAACATGCAATTTAGCTGCTAATGGGCAACATTGATGATAAAATGGCACCCTATTTATGCATGACTTCCATCACCACCTTTGAAGAACTACTTGATCGGGTGGTGAAATTTGAAAAGTTGAATCTTTCCAAAATTGAAGGTCATCTAGAGAAAATAAAAAAGGGAAGTTCCCAAAATCAAGGAGGAGTGAATCTCATATTGCTTCAAATGGTTCAAATAGAGGGAGAGCAACTTACAATGTAAATAAGGGGAAACAACCTATCTATTTTGAATAGAAAGTTAAACAACCCTTCAATTCTCAACTGAAGCTAGTTCTTGGAGGTAAAGACAAACTCAGAACTTTTCTGGGTAGTCGTGAGAACCCAAGACAATCATTAGGAGATGATGACCAATGCATCCATCTCTTAAGGAGAAAATAAATAAAGAATATTCTTTTAAAAGAGAAAGTGTAGCTAAACTATTCTAATAAGCACTCAAGGCAAGGTTAGAGTTGCTAGAATGTAAAATGCGGAGTCGGGATGATGAAGCCCAAATTGTCCATATCATTGGGTAGTTAGCCACCCTATAGAAGATTACTATGTTTTCAAAGATTGGTGGAAAGGAAGTAGGAGAGGTGAATTCACTATCCAACGCGTTCTAATTCACCCAAAGAAAGAATCTACTAGGGTGGTTATGTCCTCTTTGCATAGAAAGATAAAGCAAAAGAAAAGATAGTTGAGGATGACAAATGGGAGACTGATCTCAAAGAAAATTATAAAGATGCTGAAGAAATTAGAAGGTGTTCAGGGTGTCAGATGGAAATCTCCACTTAAACCAGTGCTAGAACTGAAGGTAGAATCTACATCAAAAGGTTCTACTCTTCAGAAGTAGTCCAAGGTGTTTGGTGTTCCTCACCCTGAGAAGCAGTCTATCTAGAATCCGCCAAAAATTCCTAAAAGATCAGCCAAACAAAAGAAGATGAAGAAGAAATCCACTACCCAAAAGATTATTAATAATCTTGAAGAACATCAACAACCAGCAAGATAACCAATTAGGCTTGTTGATTTGATGTCAGTACTCCAAATCATTAAAAAAATGATGAAGGAGATGATGACAAAGAATCTCTTTCTAAAGAAGTTTGTCAGGTTATCTCAGCATCCTTGGATACTCCCCGATGGAATTCATTTCTTCAAGATAATCCAAGAAGAAGGCAATGATGTAGCATTCAAGCCTTGCCTGATGGTGAAGCAAATAAATGATAGCTCGGAAGAAGACTTATGTTTTTTGAAGGAAGATGAGTCAGAGTCTTCAATATCACCATTGATGAAGGGCATAAAATCAGAAAGTAATTCGGAAGGCTCCATCCGATCCTCAAGCATAAATAGTGGTTCTGAAGAGGAGACTTCTTTAGAAGAATCTGAGCCAGATAGAGCAGCCCTAGTACAACTAAAAAGTGGTAAGGCAATGAAAAGAATATAGAAGTTAATGAAAATATCATTTCCAAAGATCCAAAGAAGAAGTCTAACATGGATAAAGGAAACGGTTACAACATCCTATCACACTTGAGAAAGATCCCTACACAATTGAGTGTGTATGAGGCCCTTTTGATGTCGTAGGATCTTCGTGAAACCTTAATTCAGGCTCTTAAGAATCCAGAGAAATATGAGGCATACTTCACCGAGCGGTGTATGACTGAAGTATTACAATCTGAAGACCTTTTGACAATCACTTTCTCTGAGGAAGATCTTATGCTTGGAATATCAGAACACAAATGCCTGCTATATGCCTCTATAGAGAGTGATGGTGTCATAATCAATCGAATTCTAATTGATCCAGGTTCATCTGTCAATCTCATGAGTATAAAAATATTGAATGAATTGTATCTCGACACTCAACATCTAGGATAGGACAAATTGATGATTCACGACTTCAATGAAAAAGGGCAAAAGACTCTCAGATCTTTCACCTTACCACTAAGATTCTAAGAGCTTTACAAAGAAGCCAAATTCCATTTCATTGATGCTGACACCTTGTTCAAGGCCTTATTGGGGCATCCCTGGCTACATGAGTACAAAATAGTCCCATCTACTTTGCACCAATGCATGAAATACATAAGATACAAGGAAGAACACATAATTTTTGGCAATCTTCAGCCATTTGCAGTCCATGGAGCTAAAATCTATAAAGATACAAAATACTATTTGTTGAAGGAGCCCAAGCCTCAACAATCTAAAGCTTGCAAAATAACACAAAGAAGTGAATAAAGAAAAAGGAAGAAAGAAGATGATGCTGACTCTTCCTAAAGCAGCTAGTGCATCATAAAAGTTGAAAAGGCTAGTCCCTCATCTGGGTAGTGACATAGAAGAAGAAGAGGATGATCCTCCCATTGGGCCTAAGGGAGCCAACAAGTCTCTGGTGAAAGGAAAGAAAAATATGGAATACTCGGATCCTGAGTATGATTCTGAACCTACTTATGAAAGTGAAGTTCAGTGTATCTCTCCAAGAAGGATGGTAGACCTATTGATATCAGAAGAATCATTAGTGAGCATTCCAGTTTTGTTTCAACACTTCAAAGATATCACTCCACATGAAGTCCACATTATTGAAGAGTTAAAGACTTTCTATGTGCCTCCTTTACCTGGAAGTAATGAACATGGAATTCCATTTTACAAGTATGAGGAGTACTATCACCAGGATTTTGATTGGCTCATGAAATTTGATGAATCTGATGATATGGTTCTCACAAGAATGCCAAAATGTTATCCTCCAAGGATTCACAAGATGATGCAAAAATTGGGAGTCGATATTGGAACATACAAATGGCAAGCCCACTTCTTTGATACCCTCTGGGGTCTAAAAAGTTCACAGACCTCGTGAAAGTGTGATAATCATACATCTAAAGGTCTTGGATACATCTGATGTAAACACCATTGAAGAAAACCTGTTATGTGATAACAGAAGAAGAGATTGACACTAAGATCGAATGTGAAGATGATCCTTATGAAGTCAATCTTATAAATGATGAGGAGGTAGAAACCAAGCCAACGTCTAAAGAGCTTGAAGATGGTTGACAATCAGCTACTATGGATGAGTTGAAGGAAATCAACTTGGCAATAGAGGATTATCCTCCCAAATTTCATCAGTGCCCTTCTAACTGATGAAAATATTAAAGAAATGAAAGCTCTACTATGTAAATTTAGGGACTGCTTTTCTTAGACATATCTGAAATTTTAGGCTTATCCCCTGAGGTGGTAGTTCATAAACTTGCCATTAAACTAGATGCAATGCCTATTAAGCAAGCTCTTAGGTGAATGAGATTGGAGATTGAAGAACACGTAATTGCAAAACTAAGAAGCTGATCAAAGCAGGCTTTATCTGAAAAGAAAAGTATGCAGATTGGATAACCAACGTCATTTTAGTGAGAAAGAAGAATGGTTAAATCCATATCTGCATTGATTTTCGATATCTGAACAAAGCATGCCCAAAAGATGATTTTTGCTTCCAATATCAGAACTACTAATTGACAATACTTCCAACTATGACATGTTCTCATTTATGGATGGATCATCAGGATATAATCAAATCAAGATGGCTCTTGAAGATGAGAAGCACACATCATTCAGGATGTCAATTGGTATATACTGTTGCACAGTCATGCCCTTTGGATTGAATAATGCTGGAGGTACATATCAGAGGGCCATGACATGCATCTTCGATGAGTTGATTCATTAAAAAGTAGAATGCTATGTGGATGACCTCGTCGTCAAGAGCATAGATCGAAAAGTTCATTTTGATGACCTGAGAATGGTCTTCGAAAGAATTGGGCAGTAAAATCTCATGATGAATCCTCTCAAATGTGCATTTGGGGTTTCGTCTGGAAAGTTCCTTGGCTACGTGGTATGATATAGAGGAATTGAGATCGACCCTAATAAAATTGAAGCGATAGTGGATATGCCACCGCTGAAGAATCTTTGTTAGCTTCATTCCATGCAGGGACATTTGGCATTCATCCGACACTTCATATCAAATCTGTTGGGTATGTGTCAGCCATTTGTTAAATTGATGAAGAAGAATGCACCATTTAAATAGGATAATGAGTGTCAAGAGGCATTCGATAGCATCAAAAGATACCTGTTGAATCCACCAATCCTTGTAGTACCAATTCTAGGGAAGCCCTTCATTTTATATACAACTGCATTAGAAGAATCCCTCAGAGCATTTCTTGCACAACATAATGAAGAAGGCAAGGAAAATACACTATACTATATCAACAAAGATTGATAGAAGCTGAGGCAAAGTACTCTCCAATTGAGAAGCACTATCTTGCACTAAACTTTGCTTCCCAAAAGCTTTGACGTTACATGTTGTCACATAAGATAACACTCATCTCAAAGATCAATCCCTGAAGTTCTTGATGATAAGGACAGCATTAACAGGTCATTTGGCATGATGAGTAGTACTCTTGTTACAGTTCGATATCACATATGTATTTCAAAAAGCTATTAAGAGGCAAATACTAGTAGATTTTCTTGTTGCACATCCTATCCCAATAGATTCAACAGTCAATGATGATTTACTTGATGAACAGATTTTACTTATCCATGAAAGTGAGGAGCTACAGATCTGGGAAATGTATTTCGACGGTGCATCATCTATTAAGTTTGCTCAACCAAAAGCAAGATCTGGCATTGGCCTCATCTTCATAACACCGGAAGGTGGCATATTGAGGCGTTCATATAGGCTGACTGAGCCAAGAACCAATAATGAAGCTGAATATGTGGCATTGGTAGCAGGTCTCAAAGAAGTTGTGGTTATCGACATCCAAAATTTAAGAATCTTTGGAGGCTCTCAATTCATAATCAACCAAGTGTTGGGTCTATATAAGATTAATAAGCTTGAATTGGCCTACTATCACAGGTGAGTGCTTGAGCTCATGAAGCAAATTCCAAACATTAAACTAGCTTGAGTTTCTCGATCGAAGAATAGTAAAGCAGATTGCCTGGCCAAGCTGGAAAAAAAGATGGCGAACATGGATGACGATGATGTGTTGATTGAAGTGTCCACTCATCGAGTTATGCAACCAGTAAATCCATATTCCCCGCAGGTAGAGGGAACATCAAACTCAAGCCAGCAGGAAGTAATTCAAATTGCTCCTCATTCTCCCAAAGAATAACAAGTACAAGAGAGAGAGAGAGAGAGAAACTTAAAAGTACTACAAAGAAATCATGTGAAGCTTTCATAGTGGAAGAGCCTGATGATTGGAGACAACCCTTCATCGATTATTTCAAGGAAAGAAAATTGTCGAGTAATAAATCACTAGCCATGCAGATTAGAAAAAGAATCCTATAATATGCTTATGTCAATGACACATTGTGCCGTAGATCCTTTGAACAAATATGGATGCGATGTTTGGGGATGGATGAAGCCAACAAGGTAATGTCCGAAATTCATGAAGGAATTTGTGGAGCACATCAGTGAAGTCCTAAAATGGTAACAAAAAGTAAGAGGATGGGATACTATTGGTCTTCAATGGAAAAAGACTACATAGATCTTGCCAGGAGATGTCATGAATGTCAAGTCCACGAGAATCTCATTCATCTACCTCTGAACCCTCTACACCCAACAATAGCATCCTGGCCATTCGAAAGTTGGGGCACAGATATAGTTGGACTAATCAATCCTCCATCATTAGTAGGACATCGATTCATTTTAACAACTATTAACTACTTCTCCAAATGGGTTGAAGCTACTCCGTTCAAAGAAGTCACCGTTGATCGAGTTGTTGACTTCTTCACTAATAATGTTGTTAGATTGGATTGCCATGATGAATCATTTTAGAAAATAGTCCAGCTTTCAAGAGTGCGAAGATATACAGATTTGCTGATCGACACAAAATCGATTGGCGGTACTCATCAATCTATAATTCAAGGGCCAACGGTTTGGCAGAGGCTTTCAATAAAACCTTAGTGAAGTTGCTCAAAAACATTCTCATGAAGAATAAAAGAGAGTGGCACACTAAAATGATAGAAGCACTCTGAGCGTACAGAACAACTTATAAAATGCCAACCAAAGCCACTCCTTATGCTATAAAATTTGGAGTTGAAGCTATTATGCCACTAGAAGTTGAGTTACCATCACTTCGAGTAGTTGTCTAATTCAATCTTACTCATGATATGAACACTCTCCTATGAATGGAAGAGTTGGATGCGCTTGATGGTGTCAAAGTCAAAGCTCAACAAAGTTTAGAAATTTATCAAACGAGGATGTCCAAAGCATTCAATAGTTCAGTACATCCTTGGACATTCTAGAAAGGTGAATTGGTTCCAGTGCTGAGAAGGTCAATCATCCCTCATCGCAAGATCGATGGTAAATTTGAAGCTAATTGGGAAGGTCCTTATGTCATAGAGAAGGTGTACGAAGGAAGAACCTACCATCTTATTGATAAGAATGGTCAACGATCGATGCCACCAATCAATGGTCGATATCTCAACAAATATCACAACTGACTATGGATAAGTATATAAATACTTAAATGAATCTTGCACTAGGAAGGCTTTCATGTCAAATACATATGTAATGTCACTTGAAGATTCTCTCATAAAATGAGAATGCATTTTAAAGTTACTGTGAAAGCCTCCCCCTATTAGATAGGGGGCATTTTTATATATTTAGCTATGTTGACATCGTACTATAAGTCGAGATCTTTAGATAAATATATATATAATAATTAGAATGAGCTCCATTATTTATATTAATGAAGCTCAAACTTTATAATGCATTTCTGAACTAGTCTATAATCCCCCTATTAGACAGGGGGCATTTTTATATATTTAGCTAAGTTGACGTCGTACTTCAAGCCGAGATTCTTTGGTAAATAGATATAATAATTAGCATGAGCTCTGTTTATTTATATTAAAGAAGTTTAAACTCTGTAATACATTTTGAACTAGTCTGCAATCCCCCTGTTAGACAGGGGGCATTTTTTAGTTTTTATAAATCAAAGTTGTTCAATCCTTCCCTGTGAAATAGGAGAGCTTCTTGTATATGCATTCAGGTTGACATCGAGCTTTATGTCGAGATCCTTGAATATATCTATAACTATTATTGTTAAAGTTGTAGGTCTTACAAGAACAAAAAGAATCTACTTCAATGCATAAAAAGATAGTCCTAAATGTCAAAAGCTTCCCTCCAAGATTTGTCAAATATTCATGATTAAGTCAGAAGAACTCCTAATTTTGGAAGCTTCAATCAACTAAGTTGAAAAAAAAAACATCAACCTCTACATTTTCAAGTCTAGGACACGGATGGGTTCTAAAGGTCAAACTCAACAAGCCCACAAGTGGCCGAGTTGCTGATGCTCTCCTCACTCAAAAGCTACAAGAAAAGGCCGCAGTGAAAGAGCCCCCATTCATCAATCTAATGATAAGGCCACAAAGCCATCATAGCTTAAGTCCAAAACTTGAGTAGGTTCTAAAGGTTGGACTCAACAAGCCCATAAATGGCCGAGTTGCTGATGCTCTTCTCACTCAACAAGCCGTAAGAAAAGACCGCAATGAAAGAGCCTCTGCTCATCAGTCCAATGATGATAGATATCCAATCTCAAACCAGATCCAGCTTAGTGACTACAAGCAACCAAAATTCAAGAGATCTTTCCACTCGATCGACGGACCAAGACAATCTGAGGAAACTCTCAATTCAGAGTTGCCTCAAATCAATCTATATATTACCCACAAGGTGATATTCTAATCTCTTTTCAAATGATATAACCAAGCACAAAGCACAGATCAAAGTTGATTCCCTCATCAAGTCCACAAAAGTAGAAAGCATAGGACCGAGGAAGCGATTCCATAGTTCACACAAAGGCAATAGCCAAACTAATGGAATTTCATGGTTATTCAGTCTGTTAAAGCACACAGTGCTAGACTGATGACTCAACATTGACCTAATATGAGGAGGAAGGATGGGTCAACTATATAATACTTTCAATGAGTCCATCAAAGTAGCAAGCAAAGGACTTAGGGAGTACATAAACTTCCTGACAAGTCAATATAGACAAATCAGGTCAATCCTTCATCAAAGTCCATCAAAATTAAAGCTAGGACAGAAGGAATTTCAAATCTCAAAATAAACAAACTGATTCCTCCATCCAACTTGGTCAAGCACGAATCTAGGGTCAGAGGAAATTCAAATCTGTGAAGACATAAAAGAAAGAGACTTTCAGTGAACCAATTGAAGCAGAGAGTAGATGGCGGAAGAAGCACTTCAGTGAACCCATGGAAGTTAAAAGCTAAAGTGCTCCAAGACTCATGGCCAGCCTAAAGGGTCAACCAGTTTTCAGCAAACATGATTCACTCCATGCACGAATCATATTTGTTGGGGGGAACTTGTTGACCTCCATGCATGTGCCACAAGTCAAGTTGAGCTCACAAGGTGAATTCAATGAGCTTCAACATGCAAATCAGAGCTAAAATGCACTCGATGGTGCCAAAAATCAGTTGAAATAACCTTCGATCGATGAACGGACTCTTCCATCACATTTAAAATGTTAAAATTGATCAGAATATACATCCCACATAATTTGATGGTTGACCGATCAAGTAGTGCTGCCGATGCACTGACATGCATATCGAGGTCAGAAAGCCACGATGATGCCCAAACAATCTTCATTTGTAAAATTAATCATGTTGTTAGTGTAAAAATGTTAAAACCTATCAAATGAGACTATATGTGCTCAATTCAGACAAGTCTGCGTGAATGTCGAGTGGTTAGAAGCAACAACACAATTTTGAATTGAAATTGACCTGATATTATGTCGACTTGAACCAAATGGCCTTTGATCACAAAATGGACTGCACTATTACATTCAGAATGTTGAAATAACCTAAGATTGATATATATATTAATTTTATGATAGCGTCGATGCAAAAATCAGAATTGAGGATTAATTTTCATTTAAATAAACAACCCTATATATACATCTTAATATCTAACCCTAACCCTAGGATTCCTATTCATTCTATTAGCAGCCACATGCGAGATGCCCCTTCCCTTCTCATTCAATTCTGTTTGATAACCCCTCCCATAGCTGCAAGCCTCTCTCGCGACTCCATTCTTTTTCCCGTTCGAAAGAGCAACCTCTTCGTTCCTTCCTCCCAGCCTATTCGTTCCTATTCCTAGTCGAACCGAAGCCTCTCTTCTCTCATCCATGCGAGTTGAGCAGTTGAAGGAGACTCTTCTCCCATTTCCATAGTTCAGCTAAATCGAATAACAGCTGCCCCTCTTCTTTCCTCTTTCCTGTTCGGACTCCCAGTAGATCAAACCATAGGTTAGCCGCAAGCCTCCTTTTCTTGATTTCCCAAGTCTATTTTTCTACAACCGATAAAAGATCCAACTAAGCACTATCTGCAGCTTCCTCTTTACAAATCATTAGCTATTTCTCCTTTTTATTTACCCAAAGTTTTTATCATTTTTTATTAATTCCTCCCTCACATCCTGCTGCCTTTGATTTCGCCATATACTGATGGCTTTGAGCTGAAGTCATGGATAGTGGAGGTAGAGTAGTTTAGAGTTGGGGTTATTCATTAATTTTTGAGTTTGACAGTGGAGAAAAAGGCTTACATTCATCACATGTGGAGTTCAAGGTGGAGTTTTGTCTTACCAGGCATACTTATCCTATGCTTAAGAAGCCGGCTAACGTGGAACGGAGATGAACTGGGTTGTCTTCTTGAGGGATGCTTATAATGAGGATGGGACATTGATAGAGAAAGGCCCTTTGCTTTTCTGCCACCTCTAACTTCTTGCAATAAATCAAATATTTTTTAGAACTTACAGCTATAACATCTACACAGATTGAATCCTGTATGCAGTGCATTTGACGTGATGAGCGGAACCTGCACGCGCTCTTTGTAGCACGACGGGGAAAACTCGTAGGCGATACTCACGATGTCATAGGAAAATTTACATGATTTGTTTTGTGTAGGTAACCTATACACGCTCTTTATAGCGTGGTAGGGAAAATGAAGACTTAGGCCACTATCATCAACCCTAATGCAAAAGCATAAAATGCTCAATCTTAAATGCACCTAAATTCCTATATGCGATGCATTTGACATGATGAGCGGAACCTGTACGCGCTCTTTATAGCACAACGGGGAAAACTCGTAGGTGGCACTCGCGACACGACAGGAAAATTTATATGATTTCTTTTATGCATGTAACCTATACAAGCTCTTTGTAGCGTGGTAAGGAAAATGAAGACTTAGGCCATGGTTAATACCACTCATACGCACACTTTGTAGCGCAGTGAGTAGGCCTAGCCCCCCGATGCAGCCCCCTATGTGGGGACGACGCCGAGAGGCTGTCAAAATTTTATCTAAATTCTGCACTTATACAAGACTTAAGTAGGATGAATAATACCATTTAAATTATTGAAACACAACATATGCTTAATTTAATTTGAGATTATAAATATAAATGTACTTGAAATGAATTTTAAAGAGACTTGATTACAAATAAAATTATAAATCATATTTCAAATGAGAAAATAAGAATTGAATTCAAGTGAACCTATAAAACTTAAAATAACACTGAATTCCTTTAATATACATGAAATGAACCTCATATTATTTTGCTTAAGATAATCCAAAAAGAGAACCCTAGTGAATCATTGAAGACTTATAGTGGGATTAAAATATAACTTATAAGCATACAAATGTGGTTCAAGTGAGACTTGCAGATGACTTATATTAAGCCAAATAACTCACCATTGGATATGAACAAGTCATCCTGATGAATACTAAACTCTACCATCACTCATTTCAAATGATTTAGAGGTGAGGAAAAGTCTGTAGGAGGCTTGAAATGAATTTAAAGGGCTTGTTGACAAGCATAAGAAATAGTCCGTACTGATCATTATGACTATTTTATGATTCACTTTGAGATGAATAAGAAAGTTTTAGATGAGTACATAGTTTAGTTATCCGAGGTTTATAAGAAACTTAAATGTGCGTTCACAAATTAAAGAGGTTGATTAAGTGGTTCATCAACGAGCACAAATCATAAGTGTTTCTTCCTAATAAATGGTTGAATCATATCACTCATTGAGTGAATTGGAATGAACCTAGTTGAATCCATGATTGAATACTGATGCTTCAATAGCCTCAATGGCTCATTATTGAGTGCAACAAGTTCTATAGTGAATACTAGACTTCCTCATAATTCATTTCAATCAAATTGAGGGTTGTCAAAGAATTCATTAGAAGTATGTGATAAATTTGAAGGTTTATTAATAAGCATAAGAAATAACTATGAATCTCTCACACTAAACTACTAAAGAAGTAAGTATAAATCGTGATATGCCATTTCAAATTATAATATAAGTCACAAATGTCACCGGATTCGCAACACATCGTATAAGAGAACATAAGACATTAATTAAGGCATTCTTAAATACACCCGCATGGGTCTCGATACTATGTTGAGTGCTTAAACTTAGTGTCTGAGGATGCTGCACGGGTTGATTCCCAGTTTGGTCTTAGGATCGGGTCCGGGTTAACAAAACCTAAAATCAAATAATAATATTATAATATTTCCCACTTAATAAAATATCTGAGAAGCTAATTTTATCATATGATAGAGAATCTAATCCTTTATTATTAAATTAATAGAGTTGACGGGATCTGAAATAGCAAAGTAATACATCCTCCCCTATGATGGCTGAGTTGGTTGAATATATCAACCGGAGGGGTCATTTTACCAAAATATCTAAGATATTTATATTTAATAATCTAAAATTCAAAATTCTCAAAGTTTAAATCTAGATCTGATCCTCTATTATTAAATTAATAGAGTCGACATGATGATCTGGAACAACAAAGTAAATGATCAATCAGCGTGATCAGCCCTGATGGGGGGATGATCAGGAAAATCCATTAGGGCGGAGGCTGCCGACTACATATTGTACTTTTGTCGCTCCCTCCTGCCTACCTGAGTAGATTCTTAAGCCTTCACAGCTCTTTCCCTATGGATTTGACCCCGACAGTCCTAGGGATCAATGATCGCAAATCAAACAAGGTTCCAGACTTTAAGCGTCTGTATGCTCTGCCAACCTAGAGCAAGAAAATCCTAAGTCCAACATAGGGCCTCCTGTGCTCTCTATCCGGTGTCTCGTAATATACTGCTGGTGGAGGATAAGCAGCAATCCTCTGATAATCTTCCTTTATGTTCGATGCTAAGAGGGGGTGGAACTTATTGCTGGTCGGAAGTGGAGAGACCTCTCAGGGAGAACCCTCCTCAGCTATATGAGATGCAACATCAAGCTCTCTGGTTGCTTGCTCGTGCTCACACTTAATCTCTTAATTTTAATTATGGTGTTGAATACGAATGAACAAGGTAGAGCGGGTACTAGTACCTACCTCATAAGTAGAAGAGACTATCTCAGAAGCTAAGATAGCCTTCCCCTTCAGGGTAACCAAAGAGGAGGTAGTAGCTCTCGTTGGAGCAATGGTGGGGACAGCTTGATGGGCAGGTGCTGAAACTATCTTAGAACAGGGCATGGGAACCACCACGACCTTCCTCTTCAATGAAGTGTACATAGAATCAGAGGGCATGTCAATACGGATGACTAGCTTATGCCCAACCACCTCATCCTTGCTGACAGTAGTGAGGGTCGCCCCCTCACAAGTAACTCGTGCTCCCTTGAATCCTCAATCAAAGAAAACCAGGTGCGTGGAGCCAGTCTCGAGGAGGCTGGCCCGATCCAAGGCCAAGTTCATGTCGAAGGGGAAAGTAAAAATGAACTTTTGCAAAGCCATGTGTACTAACTGTAAGGACTGTATTGACTGATCTGAGCTATACCTCTATATGTGTTTGAATTGTAACCTGAGTCAGGTTTCTGCTTTAATATTTGTCCCAAGAGAATCATAAGAATTTGGAGTCCTAAACCCACACTCAACAATTTAAATATGTTAAGTGGGGTTCAGTGGAGAGATTTTGATGTGATGAGGAGAGTCTTTGCCATTTGATTTTGATTTTGGAACCCATACTCAGCCAATTTAGGTAGGTTGGGTGGAGTTCAAAAATTTGAGGAGAGATTTTTGGAGATATTTGTATTTTGTATGTCTTGTTTGAAAATGTTGATGATTTGAAAGAGCCTCCACATAGCAAATTTGAGTATTCTAAGAAGAGGTTGTGATTGTGTGTTTCAAAATTTTTTAGAATATCTTTGCTTACAATGTGTGAAATGTTAATTTGAAAATGGGGCTTACTTGACAAATTTGATATGTCAAGTAGAAGCCACATGTGTTATTTATGTTTGAAAATGGTATGTTAAATGAAAGCCAAATGTGATTGATGTATGTTTTGCTTTTCTTTGAAAATGGGACTCTCACTTAACAAATTTGGTATGTTAAGTGAAAGCATAAATGTGATTGATGAATGTTTTGCTTTTCTTTGAAAATGGAACTCTCACTTAACAAATTTGGTATGTTAAGTGATAGCCCAAATGTGATTGGTTTATGTTTTGCTTGATTCCTACTTAACAAATATGATATGTTAAGTGGAGGTCCAAATGTGATATGATTTGTGTTTTGCAAATGGGACTCCCACTTAACAAGTTTGGTATGTTAAGTGGAGGTCCAAATGTGATATGATTTGAGATTTGCAAATGGGACTCCCACTTAACAAATTTGGTATGTTAAGTGGAGGTCCAAATGTGATATGATTTGTGTTTTACAAATTGGACTCCCACTTAACAAACTTGGTATGCTAAGTGGAGGTCTAAGAAGTCACAGAAGTTAACCTGTGTAGTGGTAAAGTTCTACCTGCTAGGTTAGCACCTGAGGATAAGGGTAAACAAGTCATTGGTTCCAGTGAGTAGATAGCCCTTCCACAGGATGCTCCACTTATGGATATGCTTGTGGAGGACCAAGTCAAAGTTGATTACAATGTCATAGCACATCTTAGAAAGTTGATAGCTGAGTAAAGCATATATGTCTTCTCCAAATGAGGGAATCTCTAGTCAAGGCTCTTCTTGATTTAGAGATATGCTTAGCTCAGCTGACAGCTATTGAAGAGGAGGCACACAACTCAAAGGATATCATAGGAGTTATATTTAGTGATGAAGACTTGCTTCTAGGGATGGCAAAGCATAACCACTCTCTTTACATTACAGTGGACGTTGGCAGATTTAAGTTATCAAGAGTTCTATTTGGCCAAGGTGCATTAGTCAACATTATAAGTCTAAAAACCCTTTCCTACTTGAGGATCGACATTTACAAACTCCAAAAGGAGAGTATGATGTTGAGAGGATTCAATGAATAAAGCAAGAGAGCCTTGGCTCCAAGTGTTGCCATTGGAGATGGATGATTGGAAGCGAAGCCAAATTCCATATCATAGACTCACATACATCTTTCAATGCTTTTCTTGGGAGACCATGGATACATGAAAATAATATAGTTTCATCCTCTCTACATCAGTGCATGAAGTTCATGAGAGGTGCAATTGAGTACTGCATCGAAGGAGATCTTAAACTCTTCACAGTTCATGAGGTCAGGATATATGAGGATGCGATTTTTTTCTTCCCCAAAACCAACAAGTTCATTCTCGTGAATCTAGTCAAGATCCCCATGAGGGACAAAGAGAAAGAAAAGAAAAGGAAAAAGAAATAGAAAATGAAAAAAAAAAGAGAAAGTAAAAGAAAATAAAAGAGAGCGAGATATGGACTCAGGGGAAGATATAGAGCCTGACATTAGATTCCACCTAGAGTTCGTTACTCTATTCAAACATATAGGTAGGATGACCCGACCTCCACTAGGTAGACGTAGAGGATAGTTCAGAAGTAGCCCCAGAGGTGGAAAGCCTCCCTATTAGCCACCCAATAGAAGGTATGTCCCAGCCACCAGGAGTACACCTGCTATCCACATAGACTTAGAATCTAGTTCAGAGGATGAGTCTTATGTGGTTAGCACACCAAACAGCTCTTCGTAGCAGCAGATCCCTTTCAAGGTGACACTTGAGCATGATAGTGCTGAAGACTGGGGTCCAAAGTAAAGCATAAATATATCCAAGTCTGCATATGAGACAGTCAGGCATCCGTTGAGAACTTTAGCTCTAACCCCACTTTCTTCACAAAAATTTGAGGGTTTGGTAGTTAAGGAAGCCCATAAGTCATCCATAGATGGGAAGACTCATAGATTTCTTTTGAGAGCGTCATCCTCAAATCAGGATGTTGATGTTGAACTTGAGGATGATTCATATAAAGATTTAATACAATTGCCTTTTGATTAGCATTTATCTTGTGTTCTTAATCTAGCAAAGAAGGGATTAATCACATATACTTGGTCTAAACATAGGTCGAATTACTTTGAAAGGTTATGGGACAACCAAAGCAGACATCCTCAATCAAGACCAGGACTAGAATTCAGTACAGTGGGTCCAATCGATGATGACGATCATTGCCTAGTCATCGTGAATCATTTGGAATCTAATAAGTTTTTTCAAATCAAAACTGAGGAGGTGTGTTTAGAAACTTTAGATACTCTAGATGATTTTAAAGTCAAAGATGCACCACCAGAGTTCGAAGAGGAGATCAGATCAACTATCAATGAGCTCAAAGAAATCAACTAAGGAACTGAAGACTATCCACGTCCGACATACATCAGTTCTTCATTGAATGATACTGAAACTAATGACTTAATTAGGCTATTAATTGAGTTTAAGGACTGCTTCACATGGAGTTATGAATAGATTCCTGGTTTATCTCCTGATGTAGCAGTCTACAAACTAGCAATAGTGCCTAGTGCTAACCTAATTAAACAAGCTCCTAGATGCATGCGATTAGTCATTAAACAACAGGTCATTTTTGAAATCAAGAAACTGATCGTTGCTAGCTTTATTAGGGAAGAAAAATACCCTGCCTGGCTGGCCAGTGTCATTCCAGTTAAGAAAAAGAATGGCCAAATTCACATCAGTGTCGATTTTAGGGATCTAAATAAGGCATGTCTAAAGATGAATTTTCACTACCAATCCTAGAACTGATGGTGGACATTGCCTCATCTCATGTAGTCTTCTCTTTCATAGATGGCTCATCTGGATATAACCAAATAAAGATGGCCCCTAAGGATGAAAGAAACACTATGTTTTGAACCCCGATCAGAATCTTTTGCTATAGGATCATGCCTTTCAGCCTTAAAAATGCTGGTGCTACCTACCAGCTGGCTATGACTCAGTTCTTCAATGAACTCATTCATCATCAAGTCGAGTGTTATGTCGATGATCTCGTAGTCTAAAGTAAAGAAAAGGAAGACCATCTTTTTGACTTGAGAGTTATTTTCAAATGGTTAAGATAATTTAACCTCAAAATGAATCCCCTAAAGTGTGCATTCAGAGTAGCCTCAGGAAAATTCCTTGGGTTTGTTGTCCGGCACCGTGGAATGGAAATCAATCTCGAGAAGATCAAGGTGATATTAGAAATGCCATCCCATAAAAGTGTAACTCAACTCAGATCATTTCAAGGGTGGTTGGCATATCTAAGATGCTTTATTTCTAACCTGTCTAGAAGATGCCAACCATTTTTAGCACTTATCAAAAAGGATGCTAAGTTCAAGTGAGATGAAAAGTATCAACATATCTTTGAAGACATCAAGCACTACCGATGCGCCAATTCTAGCACTATCTCGCAAGCCATTGATACTATATACCTGCATTAGATGACTCCCTTGGTGCTTTGTTGGCCTAAACCAACAACGAAGGGAAAGAGAATGTACTCTATTATCTCAGCTGTCATCTAATCCCTACTGAGGAAAATTATCCATCCATTAAAAAGCACTACCTAGCTTTAATCTTTGCATCCCAAAAGCAACGGCATTACATGCTTTCTCATAAGGTGAACTTGATCTCTAGGATCAATCCACTGTAATATCTCATGATACGACCGATGTTATCCGGATGGTTAGCTCATCGATCCATGATTTTGTTGTAGGTTGATATTACTTTCATACCCTCCTTGCGGTGAAAGGACAAGCACTAGCAGATTTCTCAACAGCATGCTCACTTCCTGCTGATTCTCCGCTGAGTGATGACCTCCCCAAAAAATAAATCATGAACTTAGGGGACACTAGCATTCACCATTGGGAGATGTATTTTGATGGTGGGAATTCCTTTTAAAAGGGGGAAGAACCATGATCTACTCATCCAGAGAAGGAAGGGGTAGGAATAGTTCTCCTAACTCGGCACGATGATGAGATTCTCATATCTTCTATCTAATCTATGCACAACAAAGAAGCCAAATATGAGGCTCTGATTGCTGGTATGGAGTTAGCCATTATGTTATGCATCCAGTGTATCAACATCTTCGGTGATTCTCAATTAGTCATCAACCAAATCATTGGGTCTTATAAAGTTCTAAAGCTTAAGCTCCATCACTACCACAAGTACACTATGGAGTTGTTGGCCTAAATCCTAGAGGTTACGATTTACAAGATTCCTTGAGGAGAAAATACAGTAGCAGATGCATTAGCCAAGCTTACCAAAGAGTTGGCATGTTCGGACTATGAGTATATACCAATAAGGGTCCAAAATAGATAAGTCTTATCCCTTATTAATGTTGAACTCATCGAGAGACTCTCTCTTGAAGGGGAGGTTGTCATTGCTAAAAAGGATGATGATTCAGATTGGAGGCACCTATTCATGGATTATTTAAATATAGGAAAACTATCTCAAGAGAAGTCACTAGCACATCAGGTGAAGCAGAGAGCCCTTTCCTATACCTTGTAGATGGTCCTTCATATGTGATTATGTTGTTTGGACAAACGGCCCAAGATTGTGACTAAGGTAAATTCAGGTATATGCAGAGCGCATCAATCTAGTCCAAAGATGAAAACCAAATTAAGAGACTAGGATACTCTTTGGCCATGATACATAGCTAGAGATGCTACCAATGTCAAGTGCATGATGTGGTCTTACACCACCTAACATTCTACTACGTTGGCTTCATGGACATTTGAGTGTTGGGGTACCGACATAGTAGGTCCGATTGATCCTCCTTCTTCTAAGGGTCATCAGTTCATTCTATCTGCCATCAACTACTTTTCCAAGTGGGTGGAGGCAATCCCCCTCAAATAGGTCACAGCTCAGCATGTGCTCCAGTTTTTTAGAAACCATATCATATATAGGTTTGGGGTGCCTCGATGAATTATATTTGATAATGGTACTGCATTCAAGAGCACTAAAATCAATAGCTTTTCTCAGAGACACAATATAGATTGGAGATATTCTACCATCTATTACCCGAGGGCAAATGACTTAGCAGAAGCCTTCAACAAAACTCTCATCCAAATATTAAAGAAGACACTCGATGACAACAAGCGACAGTGGCATGAACAGTTAGTTGAAGCCTTGTGGGCTTACTGCACCACATACAAAACTCCAACTCAATCTACCCCTTTCTCCTTAGTGTATGGGTCTAAAGCAGTCCTACCATTAAAAGTTCAACTCCCATCACTAAGGATAGCTATTGGTAGCAATATCATAATGGAGTAGAATGTCAAGTTACGGTTAGAAGATCTCGAAGGTTTGAAGGAGAGATGCCTTCGGGCATGCCATAACCTCGAGTTGTACAATGCCAAAATGATTCAATCTCATAACGAGTTGGTCCATCTTATAGCATTTCAAGTAGGAGAGCTTGTTTTAGTTCTAAGGAGACCAATTGTTGCCCATCAAAAGATGGGAGGTAAGTTTGAACCTACTTGGGAAGGCCTTTTGCTATAGAGAAGGCCTAATAAAGAAGATCTTATTAGCTTATAAATTATAAGGAATAGCACCCAATGCTTCCAATCAATGGACTCTACTTAAAAAAATATTATCCATAAATCTTGTTTCAAAATAATTATCAATAAAATTTCTTTTTATCTTAAATTCCATCTCTTCTTCATTGATAAACATCTTTGTTTGCAAATCCATCATGATGTGTTTAAGGTAGGTGTAAGGAACCCAAGCAGCACCCTATCCTTTATCAACACAACACCAACACAAACTACATACAACCACATATAAAACAAACACATATCTTTTATCTCGGGCTACTTTGATATGGGATAAAGCCCCCTATGGTACTCACTCATTAGCTGCTCTAGGTTGGGCTAACATGCTACTCTGCTAATGTCTCACCCTAGTGGTTCCTTGTTTAGAGGATGTAAGTCTATAAGCCTTCTTCTTAACTTGACCATTATAAACTGATGAGCACCTTGTTAGTTTGGTAAGCCTTACTGCGTGGCCAGTCAGCTACCTCATGTTAACTTTGTGTAAGAGGATGTAAGCCTACATATTTTCTTCTTGAGCTAGCCATCGTGCACTGACTAGGTCGAGTATATTTGAGGCTTAGGAAAAGTCCCCTAGTGGCTCCTTTCCTCCTGACTACTTCAAGTATGGGTCTAGTCCTCATACTGCACTCCCCACTTGGTAGTCGCCCTAAGTCAGATAGCATCTATCCTGTCAATGATAGACTATCCCGGTGATCATTTCCATCTATGAAGATATAAGTCTACAAGCCTTCTTATCAGATTGATTGTATAAATAAATAGGAACCTTAGGTTGGTTGGTTCTCGCTATGCTGATAACAACCCACCTGGTGGATACACCACTCATGGTAGATGTAAGTCTACAAGCTTTCTCCAGAGTTAGCCACCGAATACCTATAGGCTTTCTTTTACAAGGTCCAGAATAAAGCCCCTAGCAGCACCTCCCTTATGGGCACGCTATTTGGATCACATCCGTAGTGACTCAATTTAGATACTACTCGGGTTACTCTTGGATTGGATAGTCCTACTTTCCTAGTAGCCACCCTTGTGGTTGGAGAATCCATCTTGCAAATATGTAGATTCTCCCTTGGTCCAATAATTCTAGGATATGACTAGGCTAATATAAGCCCCTTCTCAGCGTGGTCCCTTTCACACCAATAGGGTCCATGCAAACATATAAACAAAATATATATTTTCACTTGTGGATTAGGAGGACACTCACAGTGGTACCTTTTCCCAAGACATCCTATCTTTAGGGCAGTGTCAGCAAACTCTTTATAAGAATCGCCTGACTACTTTTGAGTTGAGATAAGTCCCAAGCGACACTCTCTCAGTAGTCACCTTAAAGTTAGGTTTGACTTGTTGTGCCACCAACAGGTCACCCCGACGGTCATCCTTTCTTTGGAAGATGTAAGTTTATTACGCATTCTTTCTGGCACGATCGTTGCATACCGATGGGCAGCCTTAGGTTGGGTTCAATTTATTATGCTACTAACCGATCACCCCAGGAGTTGCTCCCTACTTTGGAAGATGTAAGTCTACACACTTTCTTCCTAGCACAGTCATTGCACATCGAAAGGCACCCCTTAGGTTGGTTAGCTCTACCCCGTGGCTAGTAGACTACCCTTTTGGATTTGTAAATCTAAGATAGGGCAAGGTTGATATAGCCCTTCTTAGTGAATCCATGGCATACCGATAGGGTCCATTTAAATTAAAATGATATTTTTGGCTACTCTTGAGTTGAGATAAGTCCCAAGCGACACTCTCTCAGTAGTCATCCTTGGGTTGGATAGTCCTACCTGATGGCTGGTATACTTTCCCTTTGGATTTGTAAATTTGAGATAGGCCAAGGCTAATATAGCCCCTTCTCAATAGATCCATCACACACCGATAGGGTCCATGTATCAAATTCACTCTTATCCCTAGTGGATACTTACCCAAGAAAACCAAAGAAATCTAAATCAAATCCACCATATTCCTTCGGTGGATCTGAGCTCATATCTCTAGTAGAGATACTCTTAACTTCTTTTAAACCAAATCATATCATCTTCCCCAGTGGAGCCCCACATCAGATCAAATCAAATTCTCATCCCCTAGTAGATGCCCACAAATTAAATCAAATCAAATTTCTCCCCAGTGAGGTGCATATCAGTTTAGTCCTTATAGTGGAGCCTAGATAATAATCATAAATCAAACCAAATCAAATTCTTATCCCTAGTGGATAATCCGAACATGTTTCCATAGTGGAAGGTTCATGAACCCATCCCCAGTGGATTATAAATCCTAATCCCTAGTGGACCTTCTCTCCTTAATTCATATTTGCAATCAAACTCAAGCCCTTATCCTCTAGGGATAACCTAAACCTGCTTCCCTAATGCAAGGTACATATACTCAATCTCTTAGAAGATTCCTCATCCCTCTCTTATGCCCTTGGCATAAGTTGAGTTGCATTGCACTAAGATAACGATTTTGTTTATGCCTTGAGTTTAGGAATAGATCATTTTCATTAACGCTTGTGATTCCTTTGGATGCTGTTGATCATCTCGGTCAACACCAATATGTGTAGTGTGCCTTATCAGTTACACCACACATATTGGGGATCTTTTTGTTGACCTCATTTTTGGGGTGAGTTCTCAACTTCCTCATCAAATATCTAGGACTCTTATAGACACTACGAGCTCCTTAGTCTTAAGACACTTCTAGTGATTAGGTGAACACTTAACCTAAACTTAGAGACTTATAAGGGTTAGCCATAAGAATAAGTTATGCCTTAGGGACTTAAGAAGACTTGCCTACCCTATAGCCTAAACCCAAGCCATGCTTTCCTTTTCAAACCAAACCCCAAATTCATACCAAATCCAAACCAAAATTCCAAGACTCATAATCAATCTCATGATCAAATTCAAGCTCAAAATTCTCCATGAACTTTATGATTGAATTTAAAACCCTTTCTAAGCCCTTTGATTTCATCTTATAGGCTTAGCCTTAACAAAATTCAAATCAATCCCAATTCAATTGATTTTCTTAAAGATCAACTCAATCTATCAATCATTTATCAAATCCAAATTCAAACTCAATTCCAAATGATTGAAACCTAAAATCAAATCCAAGTTCCAAAATTCCTTCTTATGCCTTATGACCCACTCTCATAAGCTTAGCCAAAGCTTAGCCAAATCTCCACCTAAGCTATGCCAAACTTGATTTGTTTCTTTATAAATCAATTATTCTTTCATTTATATTCACAAATATAAATGAAATCCATACTCAAATGACCAAAACCAAATCAAACTAAATCAAACCAAACCAAGACCCTCTTAAGTCATATGGACCTACCTCCATAAGCTTAACCAAATATTAACCCAAATCAACCCAAAATCAATTAATTTCTTTATAAATCAATTATTCCTTCATTTATATTCATAAATATAAATGAAACCTACCCTCTAATGACCAAAAATAAATCAAACTAAATTTATTTACTCCTTAGCCCTTTTGACCTATATCCTTAAGCTTGGTCAAATTTGCTTCCAAATCACTCCAAACTCATGTGATTTTCGCATGAATCATTTATATATTTCTTATATTTATAAATATAAATGAATTTATAAATCAAAATAGCCAAAACCAAATCCAAAATCAAACCAAAACCCAATTCAAGCCATTTAAGCCATTTTCTTGGTCTTAACCAAAATCCACCTAAACCAAGCCAAAACTAATGAATTTTCTCTTGAATCAATCAATCCTTCAATCATCTATCCAAATATAAATAAAATCTATAATTCTCAAACCAAACTCAAGTCAACCCAATCCCATATTAACCCTTTTAACTTGAAAACTTCAAATGAGCCAAAATCCATCGGACTCTAAATTGATTGATTGATTTATATTTCAATCCTAGGCTCATATGTAAGTTCAACTAAACTTGAATAAAGCCAAAACCCAATCAATTGACCCATTTAGGTCCACTAAGTAGCCTAAAGGTCCTTCTTGAGCCAAGTTCTAATTTAACCCAAATTGGATTGAACCAAGCCCATCCAAGCCTCATGTCATGATCAACAATCACCCTAGTATGATCAACCACCTTGAATTGGGTCAAACCAAGTTAACTTGGCCTTTTACCAAGTCAAATTTTAGCCCAAATGAAAACTAAACTAGCCAAAACTCACCATACACTAAATTGATTGAAACCATTGATTCACACCAATCCATGATCAATGATTAAACTTGACTTGACCCTCAATTGAGCCAAACTAAGTCCAATTGGCCATTTGACCCAAGTTGACTCAAATTGGCCTAAAAGGCCAAAATAGGTCAAATCATAATCTAACCCAAATTGATTATAACTAATGGCTCAAGTTCATTCCAAATTGATTATTGAACCTGACCAAAGTCATAATTGAGCCCAATTTGACCAATTGGTCAACCTGACCCAACCTAGCCCAAATTAACCTAAATGGTTAAATTAGCCAAAATCCAAATTGATTCAAACCAAAATCTACAATCATTTTCAATTAACCAATCAAACTTGAACAAACACCCCACCCAAGCCAATTTGGCCAATTTGATCAATTTGGTCAACTTAGCCCATTTGACCTATATGAATCCAAATGAGCTAAATTAATTGAAAACACTTGAACTAAACTCTTCAAATCATCATTTGAACCTAACCCAAGCCTTGGTTTAACCCAATATTACTAATTGGTCAACCTAACCCAACATGACCCAATATGAACCCATTTGACCAAATAAAGCCAAAACCCATAAAACCAACCCATGGGACCTTGGAGGCTGACCTAACCCAACCCAAACCCATCCTAGATCAGCCCAAAATTAGGCTAAACCCATTTGGAGCCAAGACCAATGCAAATCCCCCATGAATCCTTCTAGCCCACTCTATAAGGTACTAGGACTTACCATGGACCAAAGGGAGGTGAGCCAACTCACCTCCCATGCAACCCAAGCACCCAAGGGATCAAGGAAAGACAATCAACCCATATCCAGCTTAGAGCCTCCTGCCATGGACTCTCCCAATACATACGAGCCACATGGACTTGAGTGCGGCCACTCTAGCACTCTGACAGCAGTTGGCTAGGCGGTTGGCTAGCAGATAAAATGGGAAGCCATACCATCCATACACCTCAACAAATAGAGGGGTATACCCCCTTAATTTGCATAAAAATGAATCATTCGATTCGCCAAGCTTCTAGAGATGATTCTGAGCCTCCTTGTAATCCCCAGAGCGATCACGCACTTCCTATCTTTGGAATTTCTCCTCCCTATGTGAAACTGAAATTGGAGAGGCTAATCCCAATCCAAGCTTGTATGTTTCCCAACCAAAACCAAATTACTCTTACTCACACCTTCCACGCACATCGTCGAAGCCACCCAAGTCATTTTCCAAGCTCCCAAGCCACCGGAGGAAGGACTTTGATCGCCATTGAGCTCCAAAGTGATGCAACTTGTCCCACCGAGTGAACCAAGGGGAATTCGCTTGATTGCTTCTCAACAGGGCCTCATTTCTACTAGATGAAGCTAACTCCATCAATCCCACTGCTAGTCTTGAGCTCCGGTGAGGTAATTGTTCAAAACCATAGAAATGAAAAAATTTTGTTGGAGCTTTTCAAAGGAAATTGCATGTGAGCCCATCTTAGCTGTTGGATCCTTGTGGATCCCTCGCACAAAGTTGTGGGTTGATTTTGGAATGAATCTGAGCTCGGGTGAGCTCAGGTGAGCTCGGATTGAGTGATCCATGGCGGACGACTTCCATCGTTCATTGTTAGTGGGAAGGAGGATTACGGTCCATCCATTTTGCATGATTAGTACAGACAACTCTGATCAAATCATGTTAGATCCATCCATTTTTCTTTCTTTACACTGTGGATTGATCTGCATCGTTCGATCTGAGATCGGATAGTGGAGATCAATACCACATTCACCATCGGCTGACTCAGTGCACGAATGTGACAACTTAAATAGCCAATCCTGCGGCATAACATGGAAAGCATTCCACAACAGTGCGCCACTTGGCGCCAACGGGATTAGGCTTAATTAAGGTTATTTAATGAATTTTTAAGGCTGAAACTTTGATAATTCATAACTAATTGTAGAAAAATCCAAAAAAAAATATAAATAATTGCACATTTTAAAGGTATTTCATAGGGGAATCCATTAAAATTATTCTTAATTAATTTTGAATAGTAATGTTTGGCTTAATTAGGGTTTAATTAAAAATTTAATTAGCCTAATTACTCTCTAATTAATTAGCCAATCAATTTCAAACTTTCTGAGAATGTTTAGGGGAGTGATCTGTGTCTCCCCTATTTTTCTTGGAATTTATTGGTTGATTAATTAAAGGAATTAATTGTTTAACCCGCAATTACTTTTTTAAATTAATTAAGTAATAGTTAAGCATTTTAATAGTAATTAATCAATAAATTGGATTCCTTAGTCATTGTTGAACAGTGGGGAGACTTAAGGAATTGAATTAGGGCCTCCATTCTAATCTTTTCCTTAAGTTTCCTTCTCTTTTTCAACCAAAATGTTGATTAATATTTAATTAACTAATTAGTGGCCTAATTGGTGAATTTGAAATTCAAATCTTTTCAAATCATGTTTAATTGAATGAGGGGTTTATGGAATTAGGTTGGGACCTCTTTCCCAACCTTTTCCCCTTAAACCCATTTCATCTCAATAGATAATTAATTAAATTTGGTAATTAAGAAAGAAAAATGACTTAATGGATTAATGTCTTGATTAACCTAATTAAAAGGGCAATTGCTTCTGATTTTCCTTAATTGATTCATGGGTAGAGCTTTAGGTGTTCAATAACCTAAAGAGAGTTAATAAAATTATGGTTGGCTCACAAGTGTGAGAAAACCATAAAAGTAATTAAGTGAGTATCTTAAGCTTAATCAATTAATGATTTTAAGCTAATTGCATTATGCACTTTCATTTCATAGGAGCATTGCTATTTACTTTTCAATTCATTTGCATATTACATTAGCTCATAATCATTTAATTAATTATCTTAAGGTAATATAGGTAAGGGTTAATTAATTGATTTAATTCACACCTTAAACTAATTAATCCATAAAATCAATCTAATTACTTTTCATTAAATCAAATTAATTCACACATGGGGAATGAGATTAGGACTAACAAACCTTTCTCATATTTACTAAATTAAATAAAAAATCAAATTAAAAATGATATTAAGAAATTTTGGTTTGTTTTAAATAAGCTTATTTAGTATGATTGTCGTTAGGAATTAGTTGGATTGAATGGAATGATGTGCTTATGTCTATTTATTTCTTTCCAAACACGTTAAATGTTGTATGCCACTTGTGATCATGCATTTATCTTTTTTTTTCCAAAATTAATTAAATCAAGTAATTTTTTTATGTTTAGCTTGCATGTGTAGATTTAAATTAATATATGTTTGGCTATTATCATTATTAAATCCAAATCTATTTTCCAAAACTTATAAATGAATGATTATATATGTTGCCAATGCTAGTTATAAATACATAGGAGATGTATGTGATTATAGCTTAAGTGTATGAAGTGAAGTTTTTTTTTTCTTTAATTCATGTATTAATTTATATAAGTAGGAATTTTAATGGGTATATAGCTTGGACATCCCAGGAATACGAGGCTTTAGTTTTTCCCAAGGAGGTCATTTGATTACCTCACTTCCCTAGTTTAACAACGGCATGTTCTTCATTTGATTTCATTCTTATATATTTCAATATTAGAATTTGGATAAGGCTTTACTCCATATGCATAAATGTTTCAATCAAATAAAAATATGACTTTTGTATGGTTTTCCTTCCTTTATTTATGTATACATCCATATGTATTTGAGAAAAGCAAATATTTAGCCTAGACCTCTCGGGAATACGAGGCTTTAAGTAGCCTCAAGGACGTCATTTGATTACCTCACTTCCCTGGTTAACAATGGAATGTACTAGCTTATGTCTCTTATACATGTGTGTGTGTATTTAATTGTGGAATTAAAACCCGTTATCTTCTATCAAAAATCAATGCATTCATGAATGATTAAGTTGGTGAATGAATTAATCATATGACTTGGAGCTCTCTTTTTTATGTTCATGTATCCAAATTTACATATGTTTGAACGTAATGGGAATATAGTTTGGACATCTCAGGAACACGAGGCTTTAACTAGCCCCAAGGAGGTCATTTGAGTACCTCACTTTCCTGGTTAACAATGACACATACCTATTTAATTTCATTCCTATGTATTTTTGTATAAGAATTTAGATAGAGCTTTAAATTAATATGATAAAATAATTCAATCAAAAGGGATATATAAACTCTAAATATACATATATTTACATCCATCATGTAAGTGTGCTAAACCAAATTGCATCTATAGGTATGCTTAAGTTTTAATCATGTGCATGTTACATATGATGGAAAGAAATGAATGTACATGTGTCATATGCTAGTAGTTAATTCCAATTATTTTTAAGATACTTTTCTTATTGAATGAGGTCATTTAAAGTGAACCTAAACTTAGGATTAATTAAAATATGTAATAAGTCATTCACTAAAGAGAATTGATAAATTAATTTGCCATAGATGTGACTTAAGATAGGGATAAAATAGAGTGATCCTCTCTTTTCTTCTCTTTATAACACTTTATTGTTAGGTGTAGATCAAATGGAACAAAAGAAAACATTAAGTAAAATTCCCAAATTAATTAAGTCACTTAAAGTGAAACCATCCTTCATAATTAAATCCTTTCATACATAGAAAATCACAACAAAATTTAGTTAAGGCATACCATACAAGCCTTAGTACACATAGTTTAGAATTAAGTCACCACTTTTAGCTTTATGTTAGGGCGGTGCATGGAGTGATGTATATTTGGTTTATGATGTATTATTTTATACTGGATGTTATGGTGTACACTTTGTAGACTAGATGTTAGGCTGTGGTTAGCCTAATCATATTTTTTGCAGGAAATTATGCTTAAGGGATGCTTAAAATAGATATAAATGCTCTCTTTTGTAGGTTGCTTAACCCCTAAGCATAATCTAAATTAGGACAGGAGAGCTTGGTTACCCATATGAGGGTGCTAAGTCCATATTATTCATATAACTGCTTGGGTTGTATGGTGTGTTTAGCTAACACTTGTTTTGTAGGTGTAGTTAGATTTACTTTTTCTATTTTTAATGTAATTTTGCATTAGGAATTAGGATTAGTGTTATGAGGGATTAGGATGAGCAGTGGCTAGAAGGCTTTATTTTGGGAGGCCTTTTGATGCCTTTGAAGCAAGCGCATTTAAATGAAGAAATGAAGGAGACATGAAGACTCACATAGCATTTATTCATTTATAAAATTATAATTATTCTTTCATGTACCGGGTTGATAATGGTAGAGCTCAGCTACCCATTTCTCTTTTTTGGGTTGTACAGCGGTGCCCGACTGCACTAGCCTTTTATTCTTTTGCATTGGATTTATAAAATGCTTGATGTTATGTTTAAATTTTGGAATAGAAATAGCATGCCTCTTCTTAGTTTCTTACTTATATGGTGATTTAATGTGTGGCCTAGATCCGATTAGGTTCTTAAGGAAAAAAATAAACTTTTCTACCCCAACTACAACTCATAATTAAATTTTCTAAATAATTCATAACCTCAGATAAAGCCTTGGCATTAAATCGAGATAATTAAAAGATTTAGTAATCCTTTAGCTGAATGTTGTATGTTTAATATCATGCATTCATATTGCTTCACTCTTGCTAATAGGGGTTTCCATCCTTGTATGATAGGGGAAGACTTGACCTTTGAGGGTCTCCTCTGTGGTGGAAAACACCCCTCTCTCTCTCTAATTTAGCCAATAATCTCATTTCATCATGCATTTAGACATATAAAAATCCTATGGACTTTGTTAAAATGAAGAGTCTAAAATAAAATAAAAATTGAAAAGATTTGCATTAGACTAAGTCATGGCTCATACCACTCATTCTCTAGTCTCTTAAGGAGTGGGTTTAAGGACTTTAGTCCCTTTCTAAATAATAATAACCTAACTATCTTGCAAAATTATATGACTTGCCTACATGGTTTTAAAGCATAGGAGGAGTTAGCTGGCTGGCATTCCAAGCAGTTATAAGTCCAGCAGTCGGGTGGTTTACCCTCTCTTATAGAGGTAAACCTTATAGCTATTTTCACTTATATTTAGGTCGTGCTTTAACCCTTGCTAAAGCTCGCTAAATTTAGGATCTAAGGTTGCTATTTCATTTGGGATACAAGCATAAATCCTCACCTCTTAAGAATTTTTATGATCTTGTATTGTGAGATTATAAGCCCTAGAAATCTAATAAAATTTCAACTCAAACAAATAACTCTCTTCAATTTCAAACATATAAAGCCCAACCATAGGAAAGATTGGAATGCTCACTAGGTTTCCTAGTATCATGAGCATCCCCTACTCATCTCCTTTGGCTTCGATAATGAGTCTCTCCTTTTGATCTATCCCATTTGATTTTCCAATATAGCCAATTTATTGATAGTTCTTTCTTTGCAAACTTTGGAGACAATAATTTCCTACTTTAATCGAGAGTATTCCTAAGGAATTCACCTTCTTTGGGATGTAATTAACAATAGGAGCTTGCCCCCATAGGGAACTTCAGAACCTGATTTAATATAAATTCTACTTTATTCATCCATGTAAAGTAAGGGAAAACTCTTTGGTATATTCGAAGACCCATCATGCCTTAGGAGTCCTTATTAGGTGATTAGGTCCATTATAGGGTGATGATTTCTATCTTTTGAGATAGAGCACCATTCCTTAATATCATATATGATCACTTTAATAAGTACACCCTCAGATCTGTGTGGTATCCCCATACACATATCAAAAATAAGCACCACACATGCCTTCAATCATCCTCCTAGATATAAATCAAACATACATCCAAATGATCAAAACTAAATTAAACTAAATTAAAATCTAAGCTTAAGCCCTTTGAACCAAATCTATGTACTTAGCCAAATTCCTTCATTTCGAAAACCCAAATTCAATTGATTTTCTCATGAATCAATCATACCTTCAATCATGTTCTCAAATATAAATGAAATCTACAATCATCAAATAAAAATAAAATCAACCCAAGTTAAACCAAACCTAACCCATTTGACTTGAAATTCTCAAATGAACCAAAACCCATTCAAGCCCAAACCAATTGCAATCAAATTTATATATCAATCCCAAATCCATATATAAACCCAACTAAATCAAACTCAACCCAAAATCAAACCAACTAAGCCAAATTGGTCCACTTAACCCAAACTAACCAATTTGACCTATTTGTGCCAAGTTCTAGTCCTATTCAAATTGGATTAAACTAAGCCCCTCAATACCTCCCATCATGATTGATGATCACCTTAGGATAATCAATTGTCATAAATTGGGTCTAACTAAGTCAACTTGGTCATTTGACTAAGTAAACCCCTTAACTTATATGAACCCAAACTAGCCAAAATTCATCCTAAACCAAATCATATGGAACCATTGATTCACACCAACCTATGACCATCAATTGAGCCAAATCCAACCTAATTGGCCCTTTGGCCCAAGTTGACCCAATTTGACCTAAAAGACCAAAATAGATCAAATCATGATCCAACCCAAATTGAAAGCAACCAATGGCTCAAGTTCATTCCAAATTGATTATTGAACTTGATCAAAGTCATAATTGAGCCTAGTTTGACCAATTGGACCTAATTGACCAACTTAGCCCAAATTGACCTAATGGTTTAAATTGGCCTAAACCCAAATCAGCTCAAACCAAAGTTTACAATCATCTTAAATTAACCAATTGAACATGAATATACACCAATTTGGCCAATTTGGTCAAATTGTTCAACTTGGCCCATTTGACCTACATGAATCCAAATGAGCCAAAATCAAAACTAAGCCAAATTGATTGAAACCAATTAAACTAAAACACTTCAAATCATCATTTGAACTTGACCAAGCTTTGGTTTGACCCAATTTGACCAATTGGTCTACGTAAAACCTAGCCCAATTTGACCTATAAAGGTCAAATTGAGCCAAACCCCTTTGAACCAAGCCATGATAACTTGGAATCTGATCTAACTCGACCCAAACCCATCTTGGGTCAACCTAAAGCAACCTAAAATTAAGCTCACCCCAAGGCAAATCCCCCTTGGATTCTCCAACCACATGAGTTTTTAGCCAAATATAGTAAAGTCTTCTCTCCTTTTCCATGTGGCAGCCATCACACACCCCAAATGAGGTCTGACCTAGCCACCTAGCCCAGCCCATGTGGGCTAGGTCAGCCTTGGACCAAAGGGAGGTGAGTTAAATCACCTCCTTCACAAGCTAAAATTCATTGGATCCCAACTTGAGGGCTGCTGCCTTGAGCCATCTCCCAAGTCTACCACCAACCCAATTGAGCCACGTGGAGGCGACAATGACCACTTTGGTGCTCTGGTGATGGCTGGCAGGCCAAAAATGGGGAGGAGATCTCATCCATCTGATCCAAGGGAGGGGGGGATATACCCCATCATTTTAATTCAATTCTCATGCATTCGATCCCTCAAAGCTCCCAAGTGGATTTTTGAACTCCCTAGTGAGCTCCCCAACCTTCCCAAGGCCTCCCCTCACCAAAATTTCTCTTCCTGAGCATTCTCGAAATAGGGCAAGCCTCCCTTGATTCCAACTTCTCTAATTCCTCACCAAACCCAAATTTCCTTTTCCTACACCACCACCACATCCCGTCGAAGCCAACTGAACCTTACCCCGAGCTCCAAGCCCACCAGAGGTAGCACTTCGACCAAAGCTGAGCCTCCAAGCAACAAAACTTGGTCTTCCGAGTGAACGGTGTGGAACCAATCCAATTGCTAATCAACAGGGCTTTGTCTCCACTAGACAAAGCTTCCTCAAGCGAGTTCACCGATGGTCTTTAGCTCCGATGAGGTATTGCCATTAAAACTGAGATTTTGCAAAAATTCATTGGAGCTTTTCAAAGGAAAGTTGAATGTCACATGATCCTAACTGTTGGATCCCTTCAGATCTTCATACGAAGGTGTGGGATCATTTTGGAGTTGATCTGAGCTTGGGTGAGCTCAAATCGTGCGAGCAATGGCAAACATATTTCATCTCTCATCGCTCGTGGGATGATAGATCATGCGTCATCTATTCCGTGTAATTGAAATGGATGGTTATGATTAAATTTCATTAGATCATCCGATTCATTCCCTTAAGAGTCACGAGTTTAATCCTAGTCATTCGATCTTAGATCGAACAAAAAATATTAAAACTGCGTCCACCGCCGCCACCTAAGCGTTGAGTCGGACGTGGGTTAATATCCAATCCCGCGGTGCCATGTGGAAATCACGCCGCATCAGTAGGCTACGTGGCGCTGATGAGATTAAGCTTTTATTAGGCTTAAATAACTATTTTTAATGTCTAAAATTTGTAAAAATCATAATAAATCATAGAAAAATCCAAAAAATGCAAATAAATACTTATTTTAAAGGTAATTCATAGAGAAATTTATTTAAAATATTATTAATTATTTTTGAACAATAATTAGGGCTTAATTATGGTTTAAATTGAAAAATAATTAGTTTAATTACTCTTTAATTAATTAATTAATCCCAAATTTACTCAGATTGTTTAAGGGGATGACCTTTGCCTCCCCTAAGTTTCTTGGGATTTATTGCTTAATTAATTGGGAAAATTAACTAATTAAGCCATAATTAGTTTCTTAATTTAATTAATGGATAATTAACCCCATGAACAGTAATCGATTAATTAATTAAGCTTATTAATCATTGCCCAACAGTGAGTGGATTAATGGAATAGGGTTGGGACCATTTTCCAAGCCTCCTTCCCTAAGTTCACTTCACTTTTCAAGAGAAAATTAATTAATGATTAATTGGATAATTAATTACTTAATTAGCTAATTTAAAATCTAAAACACATCAAATCTTAATTAATTAATTGAGGGGTAGATCTTTAGGTGTTTAATAACCTAAAGACATCTAAGGAAATTATGGTCAACCCACATGTGTGGGAAAACCATAAGAATACTTAATTAAGTTCCTTAATTCAATTAATCATTAATTATGAACCAATTGCATTAGGCCCTTTCATTTCTTAGGACCATTGCTAATTTAATTTTTAATTCATATGCATATCATGTTGGCTCATAATTATTTGGATAATTATATTAAGGTAACATAAGGAATGGTTAATTAATACACTTAATGCATACTATAATCTAATCAAACCCATAAAATTAACTTAATTACATTTCATTAAACCAAATTACCTCACAAACATGGGGATGGGTTAGGATTAGCAAACTTTTTCTCATATTTCTTAAATCAAGTCAAACATGAAGTCAAAAATGATACATAAAAAAGCTTTGGCTTACTTTAAGTAGTGTTATTTAATGTGATTGTTCTTAGAGTTAATCTAATTGAATGAAATCATCTTTTTATGTTTATTTATTCCTTTCCAATCATGTTAAATGTTGTATGGCATTTGAAATCATGCATTCATCTTTTCAAAGTTAATTAAATCAAATGGTTTTCTTTTATATGAGCTTGCATATGTTGGATTAATTTATAATATGTGTGGCTATTATCACTAATAAATTCAAATTATTTTCCAAAGTTTATAAATTAATTCATATGTGGCTTTACATGTATTTGAATGTTAATAAGTATATAGTCTGGACATTACAGGAATATGAGGCTTTAGCTAGCCCCAAGGAGGTCATTTGATTACCTCACTTCCCTGGCTAACAATGACACATACTTATTTGATTTCATTCATATGTGTTCCTATATTAGAATTTGGATGAAACTTTGTTTCACATATATATAAATGTTTTAATCAAATAAAAATGTAATTTTTGCATGATTTTCTCCTTATTACTTGCATATACATTCATGTGTAGTGAGATAGCAAAGTATATAGTATGGACATCCCAGGAATATGAGGCTTTAGCTAACCCCATGGAAGTCATTTGATTACCTCACTTCCCTAGTTAACAAAGGCATGTACTTGCTCATTTCCCATTACCTGTGTATATATGTGTGGCTAAAGAATGAGAATTCCTCTTTTCTACTAAAAAATGCATGCATCCACAATTGACTAAGTGATTGAATTAGTTAGTCATGTGATTTAGAGCTTTCTTTCTTATATTCATGATATAAATTTATATATGTTTGAATGCAAATGGGTATATAGTTTGGACATCCAGGAATACGAGGCTTTAGTTAGCCCCAAGGATGTCATTTGATTACCTCACTTCCCTAGTTAACAATGACATGTACCTATTTAATTTCATCCCTATGTATTTTTGTATAAAGAATTTAGATAGAGCTTTAAATTAATATGATTAAAAAATTTAATCAAATAAAAAAATATAAACTTCAAATACATATTTACATTCATCATATAAGTGTGCTAAAATATGTTGTATGTATAAATACACTTAGGATTAAATCATATGCATGATATTTTTGATGGAAAGGAATGAGTTAATATATGTCATGTGAT
Source organism: Cymbidium sinense (assembly GCA_021442155.1). Classification (NCBI taxonomy): domain Eukaryota; kingdom Viridiplantae; phylum Streptophyta; class Magnoliopsida; order Asparagales; family Orchidaceae; genus Cymbidium; species Cymbidium sinense. The sequence goes on from CM038230.1 coordinate 13,906,763, forward strand.
TGTAATTCAATTAGATTAATCTTAAGATGCCTTTCATATTGAATAGAGTTATTTAAAGTGAATCTAAACTTAGGATTAATTTAAAATGTATAATAAGCCATTCTCTAAAGAAAACTAAACCAAATTAACATGTTTTAGATGTGGCTTAAGGTAGGGATGGAAGAGGGCAATCCCTTCCTTCTCTTTATAACTCTTAGTTGTTAAGTGTATATCATATGAAATAAAGGAAAAACAAATTAAAATTCTCAAACCAATTAAACAACTTCAAGTGAAATCAACCATTTTATGATAATTTGAATATTTTGTACACTTAGAAAATACAACTCTAATGCCTAGTTAAGACACACCACACAAGCCTTAACACACACATTAGAACTAAGTCATCACTTCTAGTTCTATATTAGGATGGTGCATGAAGTGATGTTTGTTTTATTTTATGATGTAGTATTTTAGACTGGATGTTAGGGTTTATACTTCATAGATTGGATGTTAGGTCGTTCTTAGCCTAATCATGTTTTCTATAGGAGATTGTGCTTAAGGGATGCTTAAAATAAATATAAATGCTCTCTTTGTAGGCTGCTTAAACCCCTAAGCATAATCTAAATTAGGACAGGTGGACTTGGTTACCCATGTGCATGGTGCTAAGTCCAAATCATAAATATAACTGCTTGGGTGGTGTGTATGTTTAGCTAAGACTTTTTTTGCAGGTATAGTTAGATTTACTTTTCCTATATGAATATAATTTTACATTAAGAATTAAGATTAGTGCTATGGGAGATTAAGATGACCAGTGGCCAGAAGGCTTTGTCCTGGGGTGCCCTGTGATGCCTTTGAGGCAAGCACATCCAAAACAAAGAAAGAGTGAATCAAATCAAGAAGATATGATGAAATGATGGAAAGAAGACCCCCATAGTATTTAATAAAATTGTAATTATTCTTTTATATCCTGTGTTGTATAAGGGTAGAGCTCGGTTACCCACCTTTTCTCCTTTTGGGTTGTATGATGGTACCCAACCGCATCGACCTCTTATTATTTCATGATAGTTATAGAATTTGATTGATGATTTATTTAGATTGCATATTAGAAATTGCATCTTCATCATAGTTTCTTAAATGTTTGATGCTTTAATGTGTGGCCTGGATGCGATTAGGCTCTTAGGGTAAAATTAATTTTTCTACCCCAACTAACTAATCCTCATAATTAAAATCTAAACAACTCATAACCTCACAATAAATCCTAAGTTTTAAATAAGATAATTAAAATATTTAGCAACCCCTTAGTTGTATGGTTGTATGTCTCACATCATGCATATCATCTTGAATCATGCTTGCAAAATGAGGGCCTCCATCCTTACACGCATAAAGATCGCTTGACCTGTGAGAGCAACCCCTATTGATGAGCTTCACCCCCTTTCTCTTTTGATTTGGCTAGTAACTCATTTCATCATGCATTTAAGCATATAAAAATCTTAAAGCCTTTATCAAAATGAGTGTCAAAATAAGAATAAAAATTGAAAATATTTTTGCATTTGTAGATTAAGTCATATGCTCATACCACTCATACTCTAGTCTCTTAGGGAGTGGGTTTATGATTTAGTCTCTTCCTAATTAAATAACTACCCTAACCATCTTGCAATTCATAAGACTAAACTACATGGTTTTAAAATCATAGGAGGAGTTAGTGGCCATTCTAGGTTATAAGTCTAAAAATTGGACGATTTATTCTCTCTTGTGGAGGTGAACCTTTATGTCCTCTTGTTGCTTAGATTTAGGTCATGCTTTGGTCCTTATTAAAGCTCCATAGATTTAAAATCCAAGGCTGTTATTTCCTTTGGGCTACAGGCATAAATCATCACCTCTTAGGCATTTCCACAACCTTGTGTTGGTTGATTATAAGCCCTAACAATCTAATAAAAATGAACTTGAACATATAAATCTCTTCACTTTCAAATATATAAAGCCCAATTATAGGATAGATTGGAATGCTCACTAGGCTTCCTAGTATCATGAGCATTGCCTACCTATTCCTTTTGTATTCCAAAAATAATTCTTCTCCTTGAACTTTTCCAATTGATTTTTTCAAATATAACCAATCTTTTGATAGTCTAGCCTTAAAATCTTTGGAGACCTTAATTATCTACTTTAACTGAGAGTATTCTTAGGGAATTTCATTCCCTAAGATGTAACTAACTATGGAGGCTTACCTCTATAGGGAACTTTAGAACCTAGTTTAATATAAACCTTATTTTATTCATCCATGTAAAGCAGGTGAAAAATCTCTAGTATATTCTAAGACCCATCATGCCTTAGGAGTCCTTATTAGGTGATTAGGTCCATTGAAGGGTGATGTCTCTATCTTTTGAGATAGTATATCATATCTCGATTTCATACCCGATCACTTTACTAAGTACCCCCTACGTTCAACATGGGAAAATAAACACCACATATATGTTATGTAAAAATGGGAAAAAAAATATCATGTTGAAATATATGACAATATAGTCAGGGGGTTCTCTCCCATCATCTCGACCCATGTTCGAGCGCATAGTGTGCATGAGTTTGTTGTTAATTAGCTTAATGATCTAACAAAAAATATTCTAAAAAAAAAAGATAAAAGAATTTGAGGAGTTTTAGTAATGATAAACTTTATGTACTTGGCCAATATGAATCCAATTCTAACACTATTTAACCAATTAAACTCATGGAGATTTTTGGATTCCTCATCAATATCTCTTAAAGATTTTATCAAATAAATAAATGAAGTTATATGTTAGATTATTAAACTATAATATCCATTACTTGTTTCAAAATTTTAAATGAGTTTGTAAATTAAGCATTTGTGCCTTAAAAAGTCCACAAAGCTATGATCCAAGATTAAATAATACACTTTTGTGCATTATTGTTAAGTAATATGACATCATGGCATCATAAACAAATAACATAGTTAGCAAAGGTGTTAGATGCCTTGCAAGGCAATATAACTTTCAAATGCTCAAGGTGGTTGCATGGCATCTACATAGCTCCTTGCCAAGGTGTGTGAGGCACTAAAAAAAGCAAAACAAATCATAATAAATTAGTTTCAACTATAAGGAATGATTTGAGAAAATGAATAATTGATAAATCAAACTACAATGAGAAAAATAATTAATTTACAAATTAGATTACATTTCAAGTTTTAAATATTCTTAATAAAGTAGAGTACATTATATTTAGGACAATTCAAATTTTGATTGTTCATATCAACTCTTTATTGTAGAAATTTTCATAGACATATTATGCATATAATATATATTTGTGTGCTCAAGAAATAAGATTATTAGTTGCACCTTCTATTTGAATTATTAAATAGCTTGGTTGATGTGTGAACAGTAATGATGACTCTTAAGAGGAACAATCGACTCCAATAAATTAGTGTAAGAATTCCTTCTATAGAGCTAGACTCCTTAGCCTATCATTTATTGGTCATTATTACAAAGAAATATGTTAAAACATCCCTTTTGATTAGTTGGATTTATGGACTTTATGTTGGAAATGCTTGATTGCTATCGAGGAAGAGTGGGTGACATCAATGTCATTTTTCTTTATGATTAACAAATGTTCATGCATTTCTTCAATTTTTATACATTTTTTTGCATATGGGTTTAATATAATTGATATGAGATGAATATGAGATGAATATATAATACAATAAGTTTCACATAAAATTATAAAATCAAGACATTCAAATTTTGGGTTTCAAGAAACTGTAAAGATATATGATGACTTATAATTCATGTACAATTCTTATAATTTATATCTTATTCAAAGGAGTAATAAAATTTTAAGGCCTTATGGGAAATTGTCAATCATAGAACTTGTCTTGGATGCATGTGATATATGTACTAATTTTGGTATATATATCTATTAATTTTTGTAATATATAAGAGGTATGTATCCATAAGTTATTTGCTTAAGTACTCTAAGTCTAACACACACATGCAAGGAGTGATAGTGAGGAGATAGAGGGACATGAAATGAGTGGAGTGAATGAAAGGAGAGATAAAAATTGAATTATCATTAATAAGTAAATTATTTGGTAGTCATCATCAAAATTTTTTGGTGGAAATATAACTCCTTGTTTTCCTTCACCATGAATGTGTACTACAAAGCCAAATCATATATATCACCATCTTTGCATCATATCTTTTTCTTCCTTTGTTCTCTCCTTTTTAAGAATATCAAAGGCAAAAGTCGATTGGCTTATTCCATCTAGTCCTCGATAACTATTATACACATTTTTTCTCATCTTTTTTCTCAAGTTCTAAAGTATTTAGTGCTGAAGAACCAATCCTCATAATACTATCTCTGTTTAGGTGACATCTTCAATCTCCCATCAATAAATTAATTTTTACCATTAATAGGGAGTTACCAAATTATGTGTCAAACAATACTTTGTCATACTCAATTTAGGTTGATGATATAAACTCCACTCTTTCAAATTGAATTAAGTTATAAAGAATATAATACCAATTTTAATAAATAACAATATCAATAATTAAAATATTTTCTTAAATCCTTAAAATATATTCCCTCTTGTTGTGTGCAAGAAGATTTGGGTCTGCAGAGTAGGAGAATTCGATGTCTTAGCATTGCACGAAAGTTCCACACACATAGTAGAAGAGTTTGAGAGACATAAGGATTTTTACATGGAAAACCCAAGAAGGGAAAAACCATGGGGCCAAGCCCACTTAGAAATAATTTTACTATATCAGTAGTTGTTATAATTATTATCTTATCTCCAAAGCTGGAAAAAGATAGTTTACAAGAGTTGGTTTTGTGAGAAGCTTCATTGGATCAGCGAAGAAGGCTTCGCTTGAAGTGGTTGATGATGACAACAACGATCGAGCGATGGTCAGATGGTGGTTGGTAGCAGCTGGCGGTGGTGACTGGCGGTGGCGGCTGGCAGTGATTTGGTGATTATTGGTAGTGACAAGGCTGGTAGCCGGTGGAGCGGTAAAGTGGTGGCCGGTGGCGATGGCAAACAATGATCCCGTGGCGGTACGGCCGGATGGAAGTGATGGTAGTGGCCGGGTGGTAGCCGGTGATCCCAATCATCGGCAATGGCAAATGGCGGGCGGCGGTGGTGCGTGTCGGGCTTGTCGGCGATAGCGTGGTGGTGATTGCCGGCGGTTGCCAACGGTGGTGGAAAGTGGTGGTGGCCAGCGGTGGTCCAACGACGGTCGGGCTATGGCCTAATTATGGCTTGAGATTCTTCAAGTATCAGAGCTCTCTCCTCTTCAGCTTAGGTCCCCTCATGTGAAGAATGAGGGGCTATTTATAGATTATGGGAGTGGCATTTCTATAAATACAGGCAAAATCCAAACCACTCCATCAGATGGCTCAAAATGATTCCTTCGATCATCTAATGTATTTTAAGTATTTGAATGATCAAATGAAATTAAAATTAAGAGATCTTAGGCTTGTTAGATCTGGCTCATCAAGATGCTCAATTTGATTATAAACATTCCATATTTAGAAGCTATTTAGGGATCCGACTAATATGCTAAAGCTTTCAATTATATTTTAACTACTTGATGTGGGCTAGTCTGGACTTAGAATCAGATTGCTCTCGATCTAATCAAGGTGTTTGATAGCAGCTCTATGATGATCAAAAGAGAGTTTGAAAGATTAAGATTTTGATTCTAAGTGATGTTCACATACATCAAGATTCATGCTTCAACTAGGAGATTTTCTAATGACATATTAGTTTCCCCCTATTTTTTGGATGATATAATCTCTATCATCCAAAAATACATGTCAAGTCAATGAATAATTTTTTAATAATTGATTATAATTTTATGAAAATTATGAAGCTTCATTGAGCGAGAGTAGTAAGGCATAGCGCACATAATCGATCATATACATGCATAAGCAGTGATAGTGGCGCCAATGAAAGAAATATCAATTTTTTATATTTCATGCGTTTATTGATTTTCTTTCTATTTTTCACTTTTTTTTAAAGGGATAAAATATATTTGGTGGTAAAATATTTTGATATTTATCAAAATATTTCCAAATTTTATATTTTCCTTATTGTGGATCTTTCCCCTAAAGTTAATAAGGAAATATTTTCTCATATGCTCTAATTTTTTTGGATGAAGTTATCCTAGTTGAAAGGGTAATAAATTTTTTTCTTCTTTTGTCAGCAAGGCTTTGACTTTCTTCTGAAAAGAAGGTTATTTACTTTGTTAATTAAGTTCATAGAGAGAGGCTCTAGTATCCTCATCGGACTGACTAGGTTTGGAGGTGATCAAGGCCCGTAGTTCATATGGTGAGGCTCTAATTTTCCCTCGAAAGAGGCATCAACTATCCTCATTGAACTAACTGGGTTTGGAGATGATCAAGGCCCATAGTTCATATGATGAGGCTCCAATTTTCCCTTGAGAAAAACATCACCTATCCTCGTCGGACCGACCAGTTTTGGAGGCGATCAAGGCCAGTAGTTCATATGGCGAGGCTCCAGTTTTCCCTCGAAAGGGGCATCAACTTTCCTAGTCGGACCGACCAGGTTTGGAGGCAGTCCAGGCTTGTATTTTCTACTTTTCTTTATAGGAAATTGATTCTCTTGAAACTCCAATGGATGGTTCAACAGTTGACAACTACTAAGGTAGTGGGGAAGCATCGATTAGGAACCATTCTTCGAAGAACTCAGAAAATCTAGCAGGTAATTTCAGCATATTATTAGAGAAAAAGAGAGCTTCTTTTATAAATTCATACATATATGTATATTTTTTATCAGATCATAGATGAAAGATTATATCCAAAATTGTCCATGAAAGACAAATTCAGGAGAGGACATGCCCAAGTATAGATGTAGATGAGTTGCTTTATACATTTCTCAAACCTTTATCCCTGTATCCTTTTTTTTATTTCATACTTATTATGCATTTTTATAGGATGATGGTCGAAAGAAGTCTAATAATACAACAGCTACATATGATATATCATCCACTATCACATCTGACAGTTTAATAGTGCTCTGTAAGAAATTTTACTTTCCAAATGATTTGGTGGCTCTTATTGTAAAAAAGTCTGATCGGGCATGTTTTCCCCCACAAGGACATATTACTTTTTCTAAGATGATTCTTCCTACAGGACCGTGATTCCCTTTGGCTCTTGAATTGATTGAGATTTTTAAAACATGCGGTGTAGCTTTATCACAATTTTTATTTCAAACTCTGATGATCATTATCAGTTTGATAGTCTTCTTTAGGGAGCATGGTGTGACTTTGAACATCAAGTACTTATGTAGAATGTGTAAATTCACATGTGATGCTCAAGGGCATGTTTCATATCGAGGTATAAAAAATTGGATAGAATTTTCAGCATAGGATCCATCTAGAAATGGGTCTAATGGGTAGTTTTTTATGAAAAATGAGTGGGGTCTCCCTTTGAGATGGGGAAGATTGAACGACCTTTCAGATCCATTACTGATTGAAGAGAATGAAATATTAAGAACTCTCAATGTCCTTGATGCAGGAAATGAGTTACATCACATGGCAAGTATATAGTTGATGATAGAATGTTCAAGATTGACCTTTTTATTCAAGCAGGGAGGTCTTATGCCCTTCCATTGAAGAGATCAAGTAAAGATAATGAAAGGACTCCTCATATTCATAGAATTCTTTCAAAAAGCTCATTGTGAAGTCATGGTGACAATAATGCTTCTTCTGTAAAGAAAAAGAAGACATATCTAGAGTAATTATGCCAAATAACGATGGAGGTTGTGGAGAGGGTGTTCTCCCCCAGTTGGCCTTTGGGAGTTTAGCTATCTCAACTTATAATGGGGATATTCATCCGTGAAAGTTGCATATTCTAGAGGAGGTGTTAAAGCACATATGCAATGGACATCAACGAGCAGACGAATTAGTATGTTATCTTCACTTTCTCTTTCTTTTCTTCTCTTATTTTTTAAGTCTAATATTTGTGATTTTTATTATAGGTAACCCAAACATTAGGGCTTATGGCTCACTTGGGTGTTACTCTAGATGAGTGAAATGCTGAATTTGTAAAGATAAAATACTTGTAAGGCGAGTACAAGTGAAGAATGAGTGTTAAGGCCAAAGAAGTGATAGCTCTAGAGGATCAACTAATTGGGTGCAGGACTGAAATGGTGAACATGTCAACTTCTCTTTATCTCTAACATCAAGAGGTAGAGCGTACTCATGATAAGCTAATCAAGGTGAGGGTAAGACTCACCAGAAAGAGAAAAGACTCAAGGCAATTGTAGCAGAGAAGAAGGCCCTTGAAATGAAAAAGAAAGCATTACAAGATTGTCTTTCTGAGAAGGAGCTTGTTATGTCAAAAGTGATAGCAAATGTAATTTTCTTAAAGGTAGTGGAAGAGTTTAAGGACTCTCTAGCTTATCGTGAAGCTATCGAGGATCAAATCCAAGATGCTCATAATCATATTCTTGGAGTGCCAATGTTTGGAGGAAGGCTTTATCCGAGGATTCCTAAAAGGAGTTTGCTTAGTACATCATAAAACTATGATTAGTATTGAGGATCTACCTCCTAGCCAAGTATCTGAAGACTCTTTGCTAGATTTAGGAGATGAAGGGGTTGAAAGTGAGTTTAAGGGAGCATCTTCCAGCGGCGAGGAGGATGTTGATATCATGTACTATTATATATATCAATTAAGGAAGCATTTCTTTCCATTTTATTTTTTGTTTCTCTTGTACTCAAAATTTTAATTCTTCCTTATATCATCATTTATAGCTATTAATGGCATTAATAAACTAAAAATTTTGAGTGATTTGCTTCTTTTTTTACCTATCCGAAGTGATTGGTCAGAATACTATTCGACGACATTAACCTGTGCAGAAGAGGTCGTTAGAAGTCTACCAATGACTTTTTGACCTATCATAGGTATTAGTCAAAGTGTTACTTGATGTCTTACCTGTATGGAAGAGGTCAGATCAAATCTCATTGGGATTGATCATGCCCCGATTGAGACACAACATGGGTTGTGCATTTCAGAGGATTGAATAAAGAAGATTATTTATGTGCAACAAGCTTGAAAGAAAAAGCCATAAACTCACTACTTTGATAAGGTTGGTGATACAATATTATCATAAGGTAACTTAATAAGATGAATGAGAGTTAACAAAAGATATGAAGTGGAGAGGAAATAAAAAAATGAGGCAAAATAAAGGCTATAATATTTGTGCACCAAGAATCACTAATAATACTTTTGGTGATTCTCCATGTTATAAGTTCGAGGCAAGGTTTTCATTCTAGATCTTTAAACTTAAATGTTCCTGGCTTGATCATAGATGTAACCACATAAGGGCCCTCCCAAAGAGGTGAGAGCTTATTGCACTGAGGGCTTTGCCAGTAGCTTCAAGACTTCATAAGACCAAGTCACTAACAGAGATGGGATGAGGTTTCACTCTTTGATTGAAGTGATGAGCTACTATTTGGTGGTAGGAAGCAGTTCGAAGTAGGGCCATGTCATGAGTTTCAGGGAGTAGATCTAAGTTGTGATGAAGCTTTTCTTCATTATTATTATGATTGAATGATTGAACTCATGGGCTTGGAATTTCAATATCCACTGGAATAATAGCCTCTGTGTTGAAACATAAATTAGATGGTGTCTCACCAGTTGGAGTCCATGAAGTAGTGTGGTAAGCCCAAAGAAAACTAGGGAGCTCCTCCACCAATTCGAGGTTTCCTTTGAGTATAGTCTTGTTGGTAGCTTTAGTTTGTCCATTAGTTTGAGGATGTGCTACAGTCGTATGCACCAACAGAATGTAAAGATATTTACAAAAAGATGTAAATATTTTTCTAGTAAATTGAGTTCCATTATCGGTGATGATCTTTGTAGGATGACTGAACCAGCATATTATATTCTTCCAAATAAATTGTTTAGTGTTTGCCTCCATAATTTTAGCGAGTGGTTCAACCTCCACCCATTTAGTGAAGTAGTCAACAACTAGAATGATAAACTTTCATTGCCCTGATGCTACTGGGAAATTTTCCATGATATCAATTCCCCATTGAGCAAAAGGCCATGGGCTTTGAAGGGATGAGAGCTATGCAGGTTGTGTATGAGAGAGGTTAGAGTGCAGCTGATAACTTGTATATTTTTTGTGAAATCCAGGGCAACTTGCCTCATCATAGGCCAATAGAACCCTTGCCTTATGATTTTAAGGGCTAATGCCCTTCCTCCTAGGTGTTCTCCACATATTCTAGAGTGAACCTCTCTTAATGCGTAATCAACCTCTGATGATGAGAGGCATTTAAGGTATGGTCTAGGAAAAACTCATTTGTGTAGTTCACCTCTGATAATAATAAAGTTTATTACTTGTCTTCAGAGATGAATTATAGTAGTTGGGTCTTTGAGAAGGATCCCTTCTTACGAAAAGGATAGGATGGGGTCCATCCACGAAGGTTCTTTCATCTCATTAATAGCTTGTATTACCCATGAACCTTGGATACTAGGAAAATATATCTTCTCAATGCACCTTCTCTTAAAAAGATCTCCTGTAGTTGAGGTATCGAGCTTAGAGAGACATCAGCTCAAGTGTTCTGCTCTCTAAGTATGTGAATGATTTGATGTATCTTGATAAGGCAAGAAGCGACCTCGTCAAGCTAAGTTATTGTGCTAGCTGAGGATTATGAGCATTAAAACCTCCCTCAACTTGGGAGGTGACAAGCTAAGAATTAGTGTGGATCAGTAAGTTTTGAACTTCAGAATCGATGGTAAGCCTCCCTGCGATGAGAGCCTAATATTCATCCACATTATTAGTTGCAGGGAACTTTAAGCAAAGTCCATACTCTAAGGTGTCTTGTTGGGGGAAAATAAGTAAGATACCTACTCCGACACCAACATTTCTTGAAGCTCCATCAACAAGAGGGTCCATTGATGAGATGAAAGGGGTGTAGTAGATAGCTCATTTGGAGTAGGGACAATGCACTCAACTATAAAGTTTGTGAGTACTTGAGACTTTATGTCTGGCTTGGGTAGAAAATGAATGTTAAACTCTCTCAATTCTATGTTCCACTTGATTAATCTTCTGGATGCCTCCAGTTTCTGTAGAATAGTCCTCAACGATAAATAGGTATAAACACCGATGGTGTGAGCTTGGAAGTATGGGCACAATTTTCATGCTGAGAAAACTAAAGCCAAAGCCATCTTATCCGTTAGTGAATAATGACATTCTATATCAGAGAAAATTTTGCAAACATAATAGATTGGTCGTTGTATCATATTTTCCTCTCACACTAAAACTGAGCTTATTGCTTAGGAGGAGACTGCGAGATATAAGTATAATATCTCTCTTGGAATAGGTTTAGATGATAAGGGTGGAGATGCTAAATATTCCTTTAGTTGCACAAAAGAAACTTGGCACTCATCAGTCCATTGGAAATTATTAATTTTAGCTCCCTTATCTTAAAGAATGGCGAGTATTTATCTCCAAAATGAGCTAAGAAGTGGGATAAGGTGGCAATCTGTCCATTCAAGCATTGAACTTTCTTGATATTTTTGGAAGAGCCATATCTCTGAGTGCTTTAATTTTCTCGGGGTTAGCTTCAATCCCATGATGAGTGGCCATGAACCCAATAAAATTTCTCGATGTAACCCTAAAGGCACTCTAGATAGAGTTGAGTCACATGTTATAACGTTGAAGAAGGCTAAAGCATATTTCTAAGTCAAAAATATGTTTTGATTCTTCTAATATTTTCACTAACATGTCATCCACATATACCTTCATTGTGTGTCTTAGGATGTCTTTAAACACCTTATTCATGGGGCGTTCATAGGTAGCACTAGCATTCTTTAACCCGAACAACATAACTTTGTAATAATATAAACCTTAATCTATTTGGAAAGATGTGGCTTCGTCGTCCACCAGGTCCATTTTTATTTGGTTGTAACCTGAGTAAGCATCTAAGAAACTGAGCATGTTATGCCTAGACATAGCTTCAACCAATTGATCAATCTAGGGGAGGGGAAAATTATCTTTCAGGCAAGCTTTGTTGAGATTAGTATAATCAATACACATCCTCCAAGTTCTAGTTACTTTCTTAATCATGACAATATTTGCTAACCATGTCGGGTAATGTACTTCTCGTATGAATCCCGCTTCTAAGAGCTTGTTAATTGTTTATTCAATAGCTTAGAGGTGGTCTAGTGCAAAACTTCATTTCTTTTGGATGACTGGTTTAAATGTTAGATCAATCTTGAGGGAGTGCATAATTACATCAGCGTCAACCCCAAGCATGTATGCCAGACTTCAAGCAAAGATGTCGTGATTCTTTCACAAGAAGTTTATATATTTTACCCTCTGTTCGTCTGAGAGTAGAGATCTAACTTGCACCATTTGTAGAGGCTGGTCATTTGATAATGAGATAGGGAGCAAGTCTTCTACAAAAAATGCCTCTGAGGTACTTCTTCATCTTGAAAGTTAAAATTGTCAATGTTGAAGGTCATCGAAGGGCGTGGATGAGCTTATCTGAGGTAATATGATTGTGTTATTTATTGATTTCTACATACCACTCTAACTCCAACAATATAAAGGGTGATTACCACTATATGGCGTTGTATAGAGGGGCCTTCTAAAGATGGCGTTGTATACTGAATCTGACTTGCCACTATGAATTCAAATGAATGAGTCACTTGTCAAGAAAATTATCCGAGAATAATAGGAAGGGTGATTTGCCCCTCTACTCATACAGGGCGATTATCAAACCCATATAATAGTTTTGCAAGGGGTTGGAGCTTTTCCCTAACTAGGCCCATGCTCAAAAAAGTAGAGTAAAATAAAACATCAACAAAACTCTCATTATCAATCAAAACTCTCTTAACATTATAACATTGGTCACCAATCCCCGCACCGATGATAAATGGATCTTGATATGGAACTTGGACTCCTTATAAGTCTGAGTCATTAAAAGTGATGGAATGATCTATACAAATTTCTTTAACTCTGTCTCTTCAGAGGTGGTGAGGAAGACTTGATTAGATAGTAGTGGTCCTTTTGCAATTATGTTAATTTCTCCAACTATTTTGTGAGTATTTTATTATTTCTACGATGGTTGTCCTTGTTGCCCCCAGTTGGAGTTATGTTTGCTTGAGTTGTTTGGTTTTGCACAAATCGACCTAGATATCCTTGCTTAATGATCCTCTCAATCTCTTCTTTGAGTTGTTTACATTCCTCTATAGTATGTCCACAACTTCGATGGAAGTGATAATATTGCTCCCAATTTCTTGAATTTGGTTTTAATAGATGTGGCCACTTAATGGTCTCTTCATCTCGAATGGCCATCAAGACGTTAACACGATATGTGTTCAGTGGTGTGTATTCTTTTTCTAGTTGTGGTTCATGTTGTTGGTGTGTGGGATGTTGTTGGCCTCACTTTTGGAGTGAGTTCTCAATCTCCTCATCTTAGACTTAGGAGTCTTCTAGACACTAAGGCTTTCTTAGTCATAAGACACTTCTAGTGATTAGGTGAACACTTAACCTAAACCTAGAGACTTAGATGGGTTAATCATAGGATTAGGCTATGCCTTAGGATAGAGACTCACACTTTCTCTAAATCACCTATGTTCATCTGCTCAAAACCAAACCTCAAACTCAATTTAAACATTCAATACTAAATTTAAATTCATATTCAAATTCCAAATCAAATGATTGAAATCTATAACCAACTCTAAACCAAATAAAATCAAATCAAATCAACCTAAGCCTTATGATTTTATTTTATTGACTTCGCAAAATTCCATTTAATTTAAGAACCCAAAATCAACTGATTTTCTCATAAAGCAATTATTCCTTCAATTACCATCACAAATATAAATGAAAATCTACAATCATCTAGCCAAATCATAATCAACCCAAATCAAACCAAGCTTAGCCCATTTGACTTGAAATTTTCAAATGAACCAAACTCTTTTGAACTCAAGCTAATTGTAATTGGATTTATATATCAATCTTAAATCGATATATAAAGCCAACTAAATCAAACTCAACCCAAAATCAAGTCAACTAAATCAAACTCAACCCAAAATCAAGCCAACTAAATCCAACTGATTCACTTGACCTAGAGTGGCCAATTTGACCTACATGAACCAAAATCCAATTCAATCCAAATCAAAGTGAATTAAGCCAATCCAAACTTCATGACATGATTGTTAATCATCATAGGTTGATCAATTATTCTAAATTGGGTCAAACCAAGTCAACCTAGCCCTTTGACCAAGTCAACACTTTAACCCATATGAACCTGAACTAGCCAAATTGCAACCTAAGCCAAATCTATTGAAACCCATGATTCATACAAACCTAAAATCAACACGTGAACATGACTTGACCTTCAATTGAGCCAAACCTAACCCAATTGGCCCTTTTGTCCCAAGTTGACCCAAATTGACCTAAATGGCCAAGATGGGTCAAATCAAAATCTAAACCAAATTGATTGCAACCAATGGCTCAATTACATTCCAAATTGACTATTGAACTTGACTAAAGCCTCAATTGAGCCCAATTGACCCACTAGACCCAAATGACCTATTGAACCCAACTTGACCTAAAGGGTCAAACCAACCTAAAACTCATATCAAATATAAATTGAACTTAACCAATGCCTACAACACATTCCAAATGATCAACCAAACCCAAGACAAGCCATGACCCAAGCCAATTTGCCTAATTTAGTCAAATTGGTCAACTTGACCCATATGACCCAAATGAATTCAAATGAACCAAAATCAAATCAAAATGAAATTAAATCAAACTAATGACACCAACACATCCCAAATGATCGTATGAACTGGACCCAACCCTTGGTTTGACCCAATTTGATCGATTTGTCAACTTAACCGATTTGACCCAATTTGACCTAAATGGGTCAAATTGAGTCAAATTGAACTTAATGAACTCCAAATGACTTGAAATTTGGCCCAACTCACTTTTGACTCATTTCAAATCTGACCAAAATAAATCCAATGCCAAATGACCATTCTACCTTGGGTCAAGGGTATCACATGAGATAAATCACCTATATAAGTGGTCATTTTTGTTCCTTGACCACTTGGCACCCTCCCAATGGTCCACCTAGGCACCTAGGACACTTGCCAGCCTGATCCAAGAGGTGGTTGGGTCGATCATGACTCATGGGGAGGTGAATTCACCTCACCTCCCCCATTAGACACCCACTAATCCCTCTTGGCAACCACCTCCCAAGCCTTGGCCAACCAAACCAAGTCACCTAGGATGATTTCCTGTCATTCCTAACCACCACCAGCCATAGGACACCCACTAGGAGCCAAAAAATCACCATTATAGGTGTTCAGCCACCATTAAGCACAAAGAAAAAGAGGAACCTTAGGGATTAAATTTATGCATTAGAGATGTTCTAGGAACTCTAGTGAGGGAGAGAAACCCATTGCCCACTTCCTTTCGATGAAAAACCATTAAATTTGAGCGAATTCTGGTGAAGAGAGGTGAAGGTTGGTGATCGTGACATTCTAAGGCTAGGCAAGAGTCCAGATTCATTCGAAAGCTTCATCTTGCATCCAGGAACATGTTCGAATCATCTCTGTTGTCAAAAATCATCCCCGGTGAGGTATTTTTCAAATTCCATAGCTGATCGTAGGATTGCTTATTTGAAATGATGTTTGCCCAATTTTAGAGGAATTCCTTAGGTATCCCTTGCATTCCTCATTTCACTTGATCCCAATGCAAAAATAGAGCTTTTTGGAAAGAATCATCGCAAAATTGAGACTGAAATGGACCCTCAACATTCGGTTTCCCATTCGTTTGCCCATTTTAGGTATTACTACTAGGAAGAAGATGACACAACAACCATCTAATCTCCCTTTAATAGGGATGAACGGCTGAGATTACAAGCAGATGCACCTATTTTGTCCCTTAGATCATGGGATTCGATCTAGACCGTCTGATCTATGATCAGACGGTCTGATCAAAACTTGACATTTTCCTGCTCAAAGGCCACACTGTGCGTGGCCCAATCGCATAGTGACGTGTGGAACCACGTGGTTCAGTCAGCGCGATGTGGCACTAACTGGGTTAAGTAGGAAAATCGAGGTTTTTCCAATTTTAAAAATTATTTAAATTGCTTGAAACTTCAAAAATTCATAACAAATAAAATACTCAATGAAAACTGCAAATAAAGCCTCGTTGGATTTATCTTTCTAGGAGGAATCCAATAAGCTCAAAATCTTCAATTTCTAGTGGGTATTTTGAGCTTAATTTAGGTTTTAGTGAAAATTATATTTTACTAATTAAGCTAAAAATACACATTAGATTGCTTTAAAATTTTAAGTGTTGAAATTGAAGTTAAAATAAATCTACCATAAAAGTTTCAAGTCAAAAGAATTTCTGGATTAGGAGATATGGAATTTTGAAGGTTAAATAGTCTATTTTAGTAGAATAAATTAATAGACTTTATAAAAATTATGAAAAATTATTTAAATTAGCTAAAACTTTGAAAAATTATTTAAAATAATAAAAATGAAAATAAATATTCATTTTAAGGTATTTCAGAGGAGAATTTATTAAAAATATTCTTAATTAATTTTGAATAATAATTAGGGCTTAATTAAGTTTTAATTATAAATTTAATTAACTTAATTACTCTTTAGTTTCTTAAGTAATTAACTCCAAACTTTGTGTGTTAATTCAATGGGATGACCTCTACCTTTCATAACTTTATTGGGATTTATTGCTTAATTAATCAGGTAAATTAACTAATTAAGCTCTAATTACTCTTTTAAAATAATTAAAAATTAATTAATCCCATGAACAGTAATAAATTAATTAATTTAGTGGTTAATTATTGCTTAATAGTGAATGAACCCAAGGGATAAGATTAGGGCCTCCTTCCTAATTTATTTCCCTAAGTTTATTTCATTAATTAAATTAATCAAGGCTTAATCAATTAATCAAATAATCAAATTACTTAATTAATCAAATTGAAATTATAATCACATGGAATCTCAATTAATGAAATCTTGGGTAGACCCTTAAGTGTTCAACAAACTAAGGAAATCATAAGTAAATTATAATTAGCCCATATGTGTGGGAGAATTATAAGAGTACTTAATTAAGTTCCTTAACTTAATTAATAATTAATCATGAGCAAATTACATTTAGCCCCTTTTATTTCTTAGAATCATTTCAAATTTATCTTCCATTTAGGTGCATATCATGTTGACTCATAGTTATTAGGTTAATTAGATTAAGGTAACATAGGTAAGGGTTAATTAATGGATTTAATGCATATTACAACCTAATTAATCTATAAAATCAACTTAATTACATTTCAATAAGCCAAATTAATTCATAAACATGGGAATGGGTTTGGATCATCAAACCTTTTCTCACATCATTAAATCAAATTAAAACATGGAATTAATAATGATAGTAAAGAAACTTTGGTTTACTTTAAATGATTTCATTTAATGTAATTGTCCTAAGGAATTAGTTGGATTGAATGAATTATGTGCTTATGTTTAGTTATTTCTTTTCAACTACATTAAATGTTGTATGCCACATGAATTCATGCATTCAATTTTTTTCAAAATTAATAAAATCAACTGGTTTTCCTTTATATTAAGTTTGCATGTGTTGACTTAACTTAATATGTGTGTCTATTATCACTAATAAATTCAAATTTATTTTTCAAAGTATATAAATCAATTACATTGATTATAGTGATATTAGTTATGAATACATATAGGTTTTCATGTGCTTATAACTTAAATGTCTGAAATGGAGTTCTCTTTTCATCATTCATATGTATTTCTATGTTAGGATTTGAAGGGAGCTTTAATTCACATATGTAGATAAATCTAACTAAATAAAATACAACTTTGCATGTCTCTCTCTCTCTCTCTCTCTCTCTCTCTTTTAGTTATTATTCATCTATATGTATTTGAGAAAAGCAAGTGTTTAATTTGGACATCCTGGGAATACGAGGCTTTAGGTAGCCCCAAGGAGGTCATTTGATTACCTCACTTCCCTGGTCAACTCTGACACATACTTATGTAATTCCATTCTTATGTATTTGGTATTAGAATTTAGATAGAGCTTTAATTTATATGTTTATGTGATTCAATCAAAATGAAAATATAAAATCCCAAACATAAACATATTCATCATCATTCAAGTGTGATTAAAACATGCTACATGTATAGATATATTTGGGATTAAACCATATGCATATTGTATGTGGTGTAAAGAAATATTTGGCATGTGTCATGTAGTAGTAATTCAATTTGACTAATCCTAAGATGCCTTTTACATTGAATGGAGCTATTTAAAGTGAACCTAAACTTAGGATTAATTAAAATGCTTGATAAGCCATTCACTAAAGAGAATTAAATTAAATTAACATGCTTTAGAAAGTGTCTTAGGGTAGGGATGAAAGAGAGAAATTCTCTTTCCTCTCTTTATAACACTTAGTTGCTAAGGGTAGGTCACATGAAACCAAACAAAATATAAATTAAAATTTTCAAATCAATTAAATAACTTGAAGTGAAATCATCCTTTATGGTTAAATTAAATCTCTTTCACACTTAGAAAATATAACGCGAATGCTTAGTAAGAAATACCACACAAACCTCAACACACACACTAGAGTTAAGTCACCACTTCTATTTTTATGTTAGGATGATATATGGGGTGATGTAATATTTTAGACTATATGTTAAGGTGTATGCTTCGTAGACTAGATGGTAGGCCGTGATTAGCTTAATCATATTTTCTACAGGGGATTATGCTTAAGGGACCACTTAAAATAAATATAATGTCCTCTTTGTAGGTTGCTTAATCCCCTAAGCATAATCCAAGTTAGGATAGGTGGGCTTGGTTACCCATGTGCAAGGTGGTAAGCCCAAATTATAAATATAACTGCTTGGGTTGTATGTATGTTTAGCTAACCTCTATTTTGCAGGTATAATTAGATTTACTCTTCCTATTTTTAATGTAATTTTACATTTGGAATTAGTATTAGTGTTACGGGGAAATAATGATGAGCATTAGCTAGAAGGCTTTGTCCTGGAAGCCCAAATTATGATATAACTGCTTGGGATTGTATGTATGTTTAACTAACATCTATTTTACAGGTGTAGTTAGATTTACTTTTTCTATTCTTAATGTAATTTTGCAATTAGGAATTAGGATTAGTGTTATGGGGTTTAGGATGAGTATTGGCTAGAAGGATTTGTCCTAGGGTGCCATGTGATGCCTATAAAGTAAAGCAAATCAAATCAAATGAAGACATGGGGATGAAAAATACATAAAGACTTGAAGGTTTAAAGATCCCCCCCCCTAGCATTCATTCATTATAATTTGTAATTAATATTTTATAATTCCGGGTTGTATAAGGGTAGAGCTTGACTACCCATATTTCCTTTTCGGGTTGTACGATGGTACTCGACTGCACCAATCTCTTATTCTTTTATACTAATTTTATAAAATTGATTGATGTTATATTTAAATTGTGTATTAGAAACAACATGTTTTCATAGTTTTTTATGATTAATGCTTTAATGTGTGGCATGGATGCGATTAGGCTCTTAGGATAAAAATAAATTATATACCCAACTACAACTCATAACTAAAGTTTCAAAAAATTCATAATCTCACTATAAAGCCTAGACATTAAATAAAATAATTAAAATATTTTAGAACCCCTTAGCTAAATGGTTGAATGTTTCATAACATGCATATCATATTATTTTGCTCTTGAAAATATGGGATTTTCATCCTTGCACGATAGGGGAATGCTTGACCTATGAGGGCATCCCTTGTGATGGAATACACCCCTTCCATGCTAATTTAGCCAATGATCTACTTTCATCATGCATATTGGCATCAAAATCCTAAAGCCTTTGTCAAAATGAAGTGTCAAAATTAGAATAAAACTTGAAAAGATTTTTGCATTAGATTATGTTATTACTCATACCACTCATACTTTAGTCTCTTACAGAATGGTTTTAAGCTCTTTAGTCTCTATCTAAATAAATAATAGCCCAACTATCTTGTAATTTCATATGACCAGATCACATGATTTTGAAATCGTAGGAGGAGTTAGCTGGCGGCCACTCCAGGAGTTTATAAGCCCAATAGTCGGGTGATTTATCATCTCTTCTGAAGGTGAACTTTATGCCCATCTTTACTTAGATTTAGGTCATGCTTAGCTTATGCTAAAGCTCCCTAGATTAAGGATCTGAGGTTTCTATTTTCTTCAGGCTACAAGTAGAAATCCTCACCTTTTAGGCATTTCTGCAACCTTATGTTCATGGATTATAAGCCTTAGTAATCTAATAAAATCTTAACTCAAAACATATATATTTCTTGAATTTGAAATATATTAAGCCCAATTATAGGATAGATTGAAAACCTCACTGGGCTTCCTAGTATCATGAGCATTTCCTACTCATTCCCTTTGGGTTCCAAAATAAGTCTCTCCATTTGATCTATCCCGATTGATTTTTCAAATATAGCCAATCCCTTGATAGTCTAACCTTGAAAACTTTGGAGATAATAATTGTCTACTTTAATCGAGAGTATTCTTAGGAAATTTCATTCCTTAAGATTTAATTAACTATGGAGGCTTGCCTCCAAAGGGAACTTTAGAACCCGATTTAATATAAACCCTGATAAATTCATCCATGTAAAGGAGGGAAAAAATCACTGGTATATTCGAAGACCCATCATGCCTTAGGAGTCCTTATTAAGTGATTAGGTCCATTGAATGGTCATGCCTCTATCTTTTGAGATAGTACATCATACCTCAATGTCATACCCAATCACTCCAATAAGTACCACCTACGATCTGCATGGTGTCCCCCCTCCCCTACACATCCAAAAATAAACACCACAGATTTTTATGGCGACTCTGCTGAGGATGGTTCCTCTCTCCATCTTTAGTTGACAATTATTATCTCCAACTATCGATAGTAGACTTATATTTTATATAAGCTCGACACTATCTTTCTATCCATTGGCACTTAGCTTATTTCATCCTTAAGCAAAGCTAGTCAACATCCTTTAGGTTTTAGGACCTCACTTCATGTAGGTCTTGAAAACCCTTTTGGGTCACCAATAGGTTAAAAATAAATTAACTAATGAAAGGAGATGACCAAACTTAGAACCTCTTTACCACTAGCTTGGTGAGGAAAGGTTCATTCCATATTCAAGAAAGTTTCAATAAAATTAAAACTAAAACAAGTAAAATCTTTTGCAAAATTTTTCAAAAGCATCTTTACGAAACAAAATTATTTTGGAATCCCCTTCACCTAACATAAAGTTTGCAAGACATAAACTTATTTTCAAAATAATAAAGATAACCAAACATCATTTAACATATCAAAAAAATTTAACAAACTAAAATTTGTTAAAAGAGGGTCCTTTTTTAAAATAAAAAAAAATCATGTTCACTTTTCAATAAATTTTTAAAAGCACACTCTTCAAAATAAAATGAATCAAGCAACCCCATTTAACATACCCAAATTTATTAAATGGAGCTCTATTTTCAAATCAAAATACAAGTCAAAATCAACATATCATTGAATCTCACTTAACATACCCAAATTTGTTAAGTGAGGGTTCCCTCTTTTCAAAAGCAAATATCACACACAAAATCAAAGAAACATATTTGAACTCCATTTGACTTATTCAAATTTGTCAAATGAGAGTTCCATGTTTGGAAAATCAAAACAAATTGAATTCTATTTAACATACCTACATTTGTTAATAGAGTTCCTCTTTTCCAAAATCTTAAAAATCAAAACACATTTGGACTCCATTTTACATACCCAAAATTTTCAAATGAGAGTTCCTTTTTCAAAATCATTATCGAACAATAACACATAAAACAAATTGAACTCTATTTAGCATACTCACATTTGTTAAATAAGAGTTCCCCTTTTTCAAATAAAATCAAGACAAACATGTGAAGAACATTTGGATCATACTTAACATACTTAAATTTGTTAAGAGTTCAATTTTCAAAATAAACATATCAAACACATTTGAGCCCTGCTTAACATACGTAAATTTGTTAAGTAATGGTCTCATGTTCAAATCAGATCAACAAAAATATCCAGCACAATTGGGTCTTGCTTAGCATACCTAAATTTGTTAAGTAAAGATTCCATCTTCAAATCAAATCAAACAAATCAAGCAAATGAACAACAACCCTCACAAATAAAATGTTTTCAAAGATTTCCAAACATACATTTGAATCTCATTTAGCATACTTAAATTTGCTAAGTAGATTCCAAAATCAAATTTTCAAACAAAGGATAAAAAAAAATTCATCTCCAAAGTCTCTCTAAATGAACGAACCCCATCCAA
The DNA here is from genome assembly GCA_021442155.1 of Cymbidium sinense. Lineage (NCBI taxonomy): Eukaryota > Viridiplantae > Streptophyta > Magnoliopsida > Asparagales > Orchidaceae > Cymbidium > Cymbidium sinense. The sequence continues at coordinate 13,929,132 of CM038230.1, forward strand.
CATACCAAATTTGTTGGATATGGGATCCAAATCAAAATCAAATTCTATGGCAAAGTCTCCCTTCACATTCTAAAATTTCTCCAATGAATCCCACTTAGCATACCTAAATTTGTTAAGTGTAAATTCAAATTTCAAATCGATATAAAAACTTAATACTTGAAAAAAAATATCAAAATAAGGGTTTGACTTAGTTATGTTTCAACAAATGTAGAGGTATCGGCATTGTCAGTTCCTTCCCTGTCCTCAGTTCAATTACTATGACTTCTGGAAAGTTCATCTTTTCTTTCCCGCCAGGTGTGGATCTAGCCTTAGATCAAGCCATACACTCCATGGCCACCACTCATTTGATTCAGTTTGTCCATGGTTTGAGGCTATCAGGGTCACTTGTGAGGGGACAGCCCTCACCACCATTAGTAAGGAGGAGGTGGCTGGACAAAAGCCACTCCTTTACTTTGACCTATAGTTTGAGTCTGAGTTTTCCTCTCTGAAGAGGAAGGCTATCAAGGTCCCTACAGTATCATCAGTTTTAGTTCCTTCTGTGCCAGCTCCAGTAGTGTTAGTGGTTCCCAGGCCAGTGTAGTCTGTTGTTGTCCCTACTGTAGCCTGGTGTGAACTATCACCTCCTCACTAGTTTCCCCCACTTTGAAGGGGAAGACTATCTTGGCCTCTAAGATAGTCTCCCTTATCTTTGAGGTAGGTTCCAGCTCTCAGTCCACCCTGTTCACCTGCACTCAACACTGCAACAAGAATAGGAAGATCAAGCGGTACCATGAGCAAGCAGCCAGGGAGATTGATGTTGCCTCCCATGTCGTTGAGAAGGGTTCTCCCCGTGAAACCTCTCTGCTCATGAGCGGTAGTAGGTTTCACCCCCTCTCATCCTTGGATGGAGAGGAGGATTACAGGAGGATTGCTACATCGCCTCCACGACCAGCTCAATTTGAGGTACCAACTAGGGAGAGGAGGAAGCCCTATGTCGGCCTTAAAACAGTTCTTCGCCAGGTTGGCAGAGCCCACTGACGCTCAGAGTCAAGCACATTATTTGATTTGAGGTCCTTAATCCCCAGTAGTGTCAGTGATCAGATCTGTAGGGAGAGAATCACCGAGGCTCGAGTATCAGCCCAAGCAGGGAAGGAGAGGAGGAGGTATACTAGGCAGTCAGCGAGCTCCGCCCTTGTTGATTTTCCAGATTGGTGGGCTACCCGTGCCAATCATATAGACATTATAGTATTGACAAGCACCACCAGTTGTAGGAGGAGGTTTCTGGTAGCAAGGAAGTTGGTGTCTCTATAGCCACACCGTTCCACTCCTCGTCCATAGCCATACCACTTCGTTCCCCATCCACCATCACCCATCTAAGTCCCTCCTTCCTCAGTCCCTACCAAGGTCCAAAAGTCTGCATCTAGGGAGAGGACATCCCCATTGGTGATCTGACTATGGCCTAAACATCCCACTCCATCTATCCCACTAGCTGAGGTGAGGTTGAGCTCTCTCATTTGACCTCCCACTTCAGCCATAGTAAAGAAGGAGTGGCGACCCAAAATTTTCATGGTCGAGCCACCAACGCAGCCATCAATAGTAGCAGAGGAAGGGGAGGATGCTAGTGCAGTCCCTATGGCAGTTGATCCCCTGTGATGTTTATTTCTATTCATCAAACTCTTTGGGGAAATTTGAAGAATAAAAATAAATTATTTGTGTATATTATTGGGACACCACGTAGATCCACAGATATTATTATTAGGGTGATCAGGTGCAACATTGAGGAATTATGTACTATCTCGAGAGACAGAAGTCACCATCCTACAATGGACCTAATCACCTAATAAGGACTCCTAAGGACAATGAGTCTTTGAATGTACCAGAGATTATACCTCTACTTTACATGGAAAAGTAAAGTAGGGTTTATTTTAAACTGGGATCATTAAGTTCCCTATGGAGGCAAGCCCCCATAGTTAATTACATTTTAAGAAATGCGATTCCTTAAGAATAATCTCGATTAAGGTAAATGATCATTGTCTCTAAAGATTTCAAAGATAGGACTATCAATCAATTGGTTATTTTTAGAAGATCAAATGGGATTGATTAAAAGGATGGAGTTATTATCAAAACCAAAGAGAGATAAGTAGAAGATGCTTATGATGCTAGGAAGCCTAGTGAGCATCCCAAACTATCCTATGGTTGGGCTTTATATTTTTAAAATTAAAGAGAATTACTTGTTTGGTTGAATTTTTATTAGAAATCTAGGGCTTATGATTCCACAACACAAGGTTGTAGAAATGCCTAAGAGGTGAGGATTTATGCTTGTAGCCTATAAAGGGAAACAACGACCTCAGATCCTAAATCTAGGGAGCTTTGGTGAGAGCCAAAGCACAACCTAAATCTAAGGCAAAAATAGGCATATGGTTTACATCCACAAGAGAGAATAAACCACTCAAATGTTGGAGTTACAACCGCCTAGGGGTGGCTGCCAACTAACTCCTCTTACGATTTTAAATACATATATGTAAGTCTTATACTTTTGTAAGATAGCTAGGCTATTATTTATTTAGAAAAAGACTAAGTCCTCAAACTCACTCCCTAAGAGACTAGATCATGTAGGGTATGAACTCATGACTTAATCTAATGCAAATTTTATTAGGTTTTAATTTTTAGACATTTTGATTTGACATAGGTTATGGGATTCATATGCCTAATGCATGAGAAATTAGTTATGGGCCAAAATCAGTAAGAAGGATGTGTGTTTTCACCATGGCTCTCAAAGGTCATGCCATTTTCTTTGGCAAAGGTGGAAGCCCACCATAAGAAAGAGTGAAGCAAGATGATTTTATGCATAATGTGAAACATACAACATCCAGCTAAGGGGTTGCTAAATCTTTTATTATCTTGATTTATGTCCTAATCTTTAGTTGAGGTTATGTGTTGTTTAATTTTAATTTTGAGTTGAATAATAGGATAGAAAATTTATTTTTTCCTGGGAGCCTAATCGCATCCAGCCCATTCATCAAACAATAAAGAAACTAGGAAAATCGTGCCATCTTAATGCACAAGCTAAATAAACATCAAATAATTTTATAAAACTAGCACAAAAGAATAAAAGGCCTTTATGGTTGGGCTCCACCGCACAAACCTTAAAAGAAATGTGGGTAGCCGAGATCTATCCTTTTGCAACCCGGATTACAAATGAATAATTGCAATTTAGAAGGAATTTATGTTATGGGGGTCTTCATTCTTCATTTCTTCATTTCTGATTTGTTTCTTTTCTTTCTTCTTCTTGGTTTGGTTGGAATTTGGTTACCCCAAAGGCTTCACATGGTACATAAGACATGGTCTTATGATCAATGTTCACCTCCATTCCCCATAACATTTATTCCAAATCTTAATTGCAAAAATTACATGAAAATGGGAAAAGTAAATCTAACTAAACCTGCAAAATAGAGATTAGCTAAACATACTACACAACCAAAGCAATTATATAGATAATTTGGACTTAGCACCTCACACATAAGTAACCAAGTCCACCTATCCTAGTTTGGATCATGCTTAGGGGTATAAGGAACCTTCACAGCAAAAGCATTTATATTTTTATTGTAGTGCCCCTTAAGCACAATCCCCTACAGAAGACATGATTAAGCTAATATCGCCCTACCGTTCAGTCTATGCACAATCACCCTAACATCTAATCCAAAACATTATATCACAAAATAAAATCAGACATCAAACCATGCACTGCCCTAACATAGAGCTAGAAATGGTGACTTAGTCTAATGTGTGTGCCATTTTAAGGCTTGTGTGGCACGTCTTAGCTAGGCTATAAGGTTGAAATTTTCTAAGTATGAAAGGATTCAACTTAGAGGGTGATTTCATTTTAAGTGATTTAGTTGATTTGTCAATTTTATTTGATGATTTGATATGGTTTGAATGATCCTACATTTAATTACTAAGTGGTGTAAAGAGAAGAAAAGAGAAGAAAACTTCTCTTTCATTCCTACCTTAAGTAATTTCTAAGGTAGATTCATTAATGATTTTTCTTTAGTGAATGTTTTGTTATGTGTTTTAATTAACCCTAAGTTTAGATTTTCTCTAAATAAACCTATTCGATAAGAAAGGCATCTTATGATTAATTAACATGAATTACTATCACATAACACACAACCATTTATTTCTTTCTAACATGTGTATCATGCATATGCATAAATCCTAAGCATATCTATACATATAATGCAAAATCTTAGCACACCTTAATGATGAATGCAAAGAGATGTTGTTTAGGGAAATTTGGATATTCCATGAATGCATGTTTTTATAAGTAGAAAAGAGGGATTCTTTTATCCATTAATCAGATGCACATTTACATGTATGAAAGATATAAGTGAGTACGGCGCCATTATTTTTTATACCAGGGGTGTAAGGTACAGGACCTACTTAGGGCTACTTAAAGCCTCACAACCCCGGGTTGTCCAGACTAATATACCACTTTTTTTAAATACACGTGCATGTACAAAAAGAAAACAAATGGATGAAGAATCATGCAAAGAATTTTTGTTTGATTTATTTATGCAATTTATATGTGTAAATATGAAGATTATTCTTAATTCATAACATAGAAGTGCATAGGAATAGATTTAGGCAAGTGTTGTGTTCTTTTTAAATGAACTATACACTTTGCAAATCCTATCCAAATCCATGTTAAGAGAAGAGAAGAAAATTACATAACACACATCTTGTACTATAATCACATGCAAGCTTATAAGTACTCATAAGTAGCTTCACCTCATTTGTAATATTTGATTTATAAGTTTTGAAAATAGTTTTTGATTTAATAATGATAATAGCCCCTCATATTCTTACTTTAGCCAAAACATGCAATTTGGCATAAAGGAAACATTTTTTATTTTAATTGATTTTTCAAAAGATATGAATGCATGATTTCATCTTCCAACAAACATTTAACGTGCTTGGAAAGGAATAAAGTGATGTAAGCATATGACTTCATTCACCCTAATTAATTCCTAAGGACAATCCTATAAGATAAGATTATTCAAAGTGAATCAAAATTCTTTAAAGAGATTTTTATTTTTGGGTTTGATTTGAATTAGGGAATGTGAAAAAGAGTTTGCTGGTCCTAACCCATTTCTCCCATTAATTTTGGAATAATTAGATTGATTTTATATTTTATTTAGGTTAAGGTGTGAATTAAATCCATTAAATACCCCTTACCTACACCACTTTAACATAATTATTCAAATAATTATGAGACAACATATGATATGCAACCACATGAAATTTAAATCAGTAATGCACCTAAGAAATAAAGGGGTCTAATGCAATTGGTTCACAATTATTGATTAATTAGGCTAAAGGGTTTAATTAAGTACTTTCATAACTTTCCCACACATGTGAGATGGATATGATTTCCTTAAACTTACCTTAGGCTTTTGAACACCTAAGGATCTACCCAAGATTAAGATGATTTAGTTGAATGATTTGATTTTGAATTTTGATTAATTTAATTTATTAATAAAGTGATTAAGCCATTAATTACAACTTGATTAATTTTTTTTTCCAAATGGAGTGAACTTAGGGAGAAGAGATTGGAAAAGGAATCATAATCTCATTTCCTAAGCCCATTCCCTATTTCATAGTGATTAGTAAACTTAATTAATGGATTAATCACTATTTAATAGGTTAATTAATCACTAAATTAATTAAGGGAGTGATTAGGGATGAATCAAGCAATTCCCTGAATTAATACAACAATTAATTCCAAGAAAATCATGGGAGGTAGAGGTCATCCCACTAATCAACCGTAAGAAGTTTGGAATTAATTGTTGAAGTAATTACAGAGTAATTAACATAATTACATTCTTAATTAAACTTAAATTAAGTAAGATATACTATTCAAAATTAATTAAACTTAATTTTATATTATTCCCCTTTGAATTATCATTAAAATGAATTTGAGTTTGTATTTTTTGAATTTTTCTACATTTAATTATGAATTTATGAACTTTCTATGTTTAATAGGAAATTAAATAGCCTAATTAAATAACTAATCCCATCGATGCCACATGGACCTCCGACGCGGCATGCACTTTCCACGTGGCATGACGGGATTGGTTATTTAAGTTATCACATCATGGACCACGTCAGCTGGCGGTGCGATGCACTTTCCCTTGGGCCGTCCGATCAAAGATCGGATGACCAGGGTTAATCATGTGGTTTCAAAGGATTAAAATTAGAGGATATAATCATTTTAATCAGGACCGTCCATACAAAACACGAGGGATGGATGGCCCATGATTCATCCCTGCCTAAGATGCTGGAGACAGAGGCCATCCGTCCTCCATGGCTTGATTCGAGCTTACTTGAGCTCGGATTAGGCTGAGATTCACCTCACACCATCAAGAGGTGTAGAGAAGAACATCCAACAGTTGAATTCCAATGGGATGATAATTCTCTTCACAAAAGACCAAGCAATTTTCAATGGAGGATCAATTTTGAGTCATACCTCACTGGAGGCTATCACCGGTGCTTCCAACGCAGGAAGTAGGTTTGTCTAGTGGAGATGAAGCTCTGTTGAAGGTTTCAAGCTTTAATTTGAAGTGGATCTCCCAATTGACTAAGCTCCCCTTCAATGGCTTGCAGCTTCAATCGAACTCCCCCTTCCCGTGGCTTGGAGAGTTGGGAAAAGCTATGGGTGAACTCGACTTGCTTCCTTGATGGTTCTTGCAAAGTGAATTGAGGTTTGGTTGAGAATTGAGCAAGTTGGAAATTCCTTAGGCCTCCCTTGTTTCTACTATGAAGAAACTCGAGAAAGGAAAATTTTTATGAGCTTGGGAATGTTGTGAGAAACTTGGAGAAGCTTGCCTTTGATCCTTTTAGCTCAATCGAATGCAAGGAAGGTGGTTTGAGTGGGAATGAGGGGGAGTATATCTCCCCCTCCTTGGATCGGATGACCTAAAGCCATCTTGCCATTTTGATCAAATTGAGGAGATTGAATGGGTTGTTTAGGTTGTTAGGAGCTCCATGTGCTTCCATTTTGGCAGAGGATTGGAATGGAGGAGGTGCACATGTGCTAGGTGAGTGTAGGAGGTGATCTAATTGAAGAAATTCCATTGGAGGGGTCAGTTTGGCCTTGGGTTGGGTCATGGCTGACCCAAACCCATTAGGTCATGTTCACCATCCCCCTTGGTGTCCAAATGGTCCACTAGGAGGATGCCAAGTGGCCATGAGAAAGAATTGGCCAAGTTTTAAGTTAAATTGGCCATAGGTTACCCTTTGACCTAAGGGTTGAATAGTCATTTGGCCTTGATTTTGATTTGGGCAGATTTGAAATGATAGAAAAATGGGTTGTGCTAATTATCAATGAATTTGGAGTTTATTTGATATGTTTTGGCTCAAGTTGACCCATTTAGGTCAAAATGGGTCAACTTGGGTCAAGTTGACAAATTGGTCAAATTGGGTCAAACCATGGGTTAGGTCAAGTTCAAATGATCATTTGGAGCCTATGGGTATCATTAGTTTGGTTCAATTTGATTTATATTTGGTTTTGGTTCATTTGAGTTCACTTAGGTCAAATGGGTCAAGTTGACCTACTTGACCCATTTGACCTAATTGGATTTCGCCATGGGTTGTTTTAGGTTTGGTGGATCATTTAAAATGTTTTGCAAGCTTTGGTTTCAATGAATTTTGATTTGGTTTGATTTCAAGCTGATTTTCCCTTTAAGGTCAAGTTAGGTTCATAGTCAATTTGGCTAGGTTGGATCTAGTTGGCCAATTGAGGCTTTGGTCAATTTCATCAAGTGATTTAGAATGAATTTGATTCATTGGTTGCAATCAATTTGGCTTAGATCAAGATTTGACACATTTTGACCTTTTAGGTCAACTTAGGTCAAGTGGCCAATTAGGCTAGGTTTGGCTCAAATGATGACTTGGTCATGTTCAATCATTGGTTATGAATTGGTTTAGATCAATGGTTTCAATCAATTTGGCTTATGGTGGATTTTGGCTAGTTTAGGTTTTATTTGAGCTGAGTGTTGACTTGGTCAAAGGCTAGGTTTGACTTGGTTTTACCCAACTTGGTTGATTGATCATCTTAAGATGATCGTTGCTCACAATGTGAGGCTTATATGGGCTTAGTTCAATCCAATTTGGGTTGAAATAGAATTTGGCTCAAAAAGGTGTTTTAGGTCACTTTGGGTCAAGTGAGCCTAAATGTGTCAATTAGCTAGATCAAGGCTTGATTCAAGTTTGGTTGAACTCACATATGGACTCATGATTGAAATATAAATCAAATTGCAAGTAGTTTTGGAGTCAAATGGGTTTTGATTCATTTGATAATTTCAAGTCAAAAGGGTAAATATGGGTTTGACTTGGGTTAGTTTGATTTTGGTTTGATGATTGAAGTTTATGTTTATATTTGGGTTTATGATTGAAGGATTGATTGTTTGTAGAGAATATCCAAAGGTTTGGATTAATTTGAGAATGATTTGGCTAAGTTCAAGAATTTGACTTGAAAGGGTGTATGTTGGATTTAGGTTAGAATTGGATTTGAATTTTAAATTGATTTTGGTTTTTTGAATTTATATTTCATTTATATATGTGAATATAAGTGAGAATATAAATAGATTATGAGAAAATCTTTTGAGTTTGGAGTGATTTGGATTTGATTTGAGCTAAGTACATAAGATGAAATCAAAATGGCTTAGGAAATATTTTGGAATTGGATTTGAGTTTTGGATTTAGTTTTGGTTATTTGAATTTATATTTCATTTATATTTATGAATATAAATGATAATATAAATGGTTTATGAGAAAATATTTTGAGTTTGAAGTGATTTGGATTTGATTTGGTTAAGTTCAAGAATTTGACTTGAAAGGGTATAGGTTGGATTTGGGTTTGATACAGACTTGAGTTTTAAATTGAGTTTTGGTTATTTGAATTTATATTTCATTTATATTTGTGTATATAAATGAGAATATAAATGAGTAATGAGAAAATCTTTTGAGTTTGAAGTAATTTGAATTTGAGAAAATCACTTAAGTTGAAATTGATTTGAGATTGAAGTTTATTTGAATTTGAATTTGATTTGAATTTGGAGTTGGTTTGAATTTGAAGTTGATTTAAATTTGAGGTTGATTTGAATTTGAAGTTAGTTTGAATTTGAAAATTGGACTTGAAAGAAGAAAGTAAGGATTTGGTTCAAGCTATAGGCTAGACAAGTTTTCCTAATACCCCTAAGGCATAACCTATTCCTATGGCTAACTCTTCTAAGTCTTTAAGGTTAAGTTAAGTGTTCACCTAAGCACTAGAAGTGTCTTAAGACTAAGAAACTCTTAGTGTTTAGAGGAGTCCTTATGCCTAGGATGGAGAAGTTGAAAGCTCACTCCAAAAGTGAATTCAACAAAGGGGGCCCAATAAGTGTGGTGTGACTGACAAGGCATACCGCAGGTATTGGTGCTGACCGAGATGATCAACAATGCTCGAATGATCGTAAGCACTAATAGAAATGATCGACACCCAAATTGAGAATGTAGAAGCAATCAAGAGCTTAGTACAATGGAACTCTACTTATGCCTAAGACATACGAGAGTGAGGGAGGAATCCACTAGGGATTAAGTGTGTGAGCCTTCCACTAGGGGAAAAGGCTCAAGTCAACCACTGGGAGATGAGAGGTTTAATTTGATTTGCATCTCACTGGGGAGAGAATTGATTTGAATTATTGATTTATGATTTGGTGCTCCACTGGGGATGAAAATATGAGCTTTCCACTAAGGGGACAAGTTCAAGTCATCCACTAGGGATAAGAGGTTGTGAAATTTGCTGGGGGATTAGAATTCGGGATCCGTTGGGGATGAAAGTGTGAATTCTCCACTAGGGGAACACATTCAGGTTGGATTGACTTCCACTTGGGGAATTAGAAAGATTTGCATCTCATTAAGGAGAAGCTAATTGATTAGATTTGTTTGTTTGGTTTGAGTCCACTGGGGAGGTTGATTGGATTTGTTTTGTTTGTTTAGTTTGACTCCACTGAGGAGGAAGGTTGAATTTCTTTCAGATTTTAAATTTTGAATTTTGAGATGGATCAGGTTGGTTTGCGATGGACCGCACTAAGTAGTGGCCATGTTTGCCTTGGTTTGGCTCAAACTTACCAATCCAAAGGGGTAGTCTACCAACCACATAGTAGCACTATCCAACCAAAAGGGGTTGCCTTTTGGGGTGGAGTGGCTATACTACTAATAAAGCGTAGCAGACTTACATCTTCCAAAGTTGGGATTAGTCGCTGGGGTGATCAGTTGGTGAGGCAACAGATCAAACCCATCCTAAGTTTGACTACTGAGTGAATGTTGTTGGGGGACTTAGATCATCTCAAAGATAGTCAAAATTAGTTTCAATTTTTTTATTTGTATTTGATGGATCCCATCAGTTTGCAATGTACTGCACTAAGTAGGGGCCATGTTGGCCTTGGTCTAGCTCAGATTTACCAATCCAAAGGGAGTAGTTTCCCGGCCTAGAGGAGAATTATCCAACCAAAGGGGTACCTTTCAATTTGCAGCGGTTGATTCAGGGAAGAAAGCACGGGGACTCACATCTTTCCTGAATAAAAGACCACTGGGGAAACATATTAGCAAGGCAACATGTCAACCCAACCTAAGGTTGCCCATCGGTTTGTGACAGTCATGCTAGAAGAATGCATAGTAGACTTACATCTTCCAAAGCGAAATGACTGCTGGGGTAACCTGTTTGTGGAAAAATAGATTGAACCCGACCTAAGGGCGACTATAGAGAGAGTGCCGAGCCAGGGACTTATCTCAACTCAAGTGTAGTTAGGCAATTCTTATAGGGAGTTCTGCTGACACTGCCCTAAAGATAGGATTCCTGCTTGGGAAAGGGGCCATTGAGAGCTTGAATTCCTAATCCACAAGCAAATTAATTTAGTTGTTTTATTTGTTTCTTTATCATGGACCCTGTTGGTTTGCGAGGGATCACACTGAGAAGGAGCTTATATTAGCCTAGACCAATCTCAATTTTATTGAACTAAGGGAGAATCTATGCTTCCGCTAAATAGATTCTCCAACCATAAGGGTGGTTACTAGGAAAGGGGGACTATTCAATCCAAGAGTAATCTGGGTAGTGTCTAAATGGGGTCGCAAATGACGTGATCCAAGTAGAGTGCCCACAGGGAAAGGGGCCACTAAGGGCTTTATCCAAAACCCTGGAGAATATAATTTCTATAGGTATTCGATGGCCAACTCAAGGAGAAAGCATGGGAACTCATATCTCCGAAGAGTGGTGTATCCACCGGGTGAGTTACAGTCAGCATAGTGAACATCAACCAACCTAAGGTACCCGTCGGTTTGCAATAATCAGCCTAGGAAGAAAGCATCGGGGACTCACATCCTCCTAGGAACCGATTGGAGAGATAGTATTTGCTCGAGATTCCACCTAGGGCGGCTACTGAATGAATGCCACTGGGGGACTTATATCAATTTAAATGTAATCAAGAGGAAAGGAGCCACTGGGGACTTATCCTAAACCTTAGATATATTCGACCTAGTCAATGCATGATGGCTAGTTCAAGAAGAAAGTGTGTAGACTTACATCCTCTTCAATAGAGTCAACATGAGGTAGCTTATTGGCTGTGTAGTGAGGTCTAACAAATTGACAAGATGCTCATGAATTTGCAATGGTCAAGTCGAAGAAAGCACGGGGACTCACATCCATCGGACAAGTGACTTGGGTGATGTACTAGCGAGGTAGTATGTCGGCCTGACCTAGAGCAGCTAATGAGTGAGTGCTACAGAGGGCTTGCTGTCACATCAAAATAGCCTAAAATAAAAGATATGTGTTTATTTTTGTGCTTGTGTTAAAGGGAATAGGATGCCTCTCGGGTTATCTCACACCTACCCTAAACATTCTTTAGGAGTTGATGAAATGGTTCCATGAATGCAATTGTGATTCCGCCAAGAAAAGATGTCGCCTGGGTTCTCTTACACCTAACTTAATTGTGCTAGTCAAAATATGATGCCTCTGCATTGGGGAATCATGTTCAACTTTTGTTTGTGTTGTGAAAGAAGGATAGGACGCCTCTTGGGTTCTCTTATACCTATCATAAACACGTCATGGTGGATTCGCAAATTAGCAAACAATGTTTCGAATGAAGAGAATATTTTGATGAATTGGAACTGAATTTTTGAAGATAATTATTTTCAAACATGATTTTAGGGGTAATATTTCTTCAAATAGAGTCCATTAATTGGAAGCATCGGGTGTTCCTCTTTACAATCAATCAGCTGATAAGATCCTCCTTGGTAGGTCTTCTCTATGACAAAAGGGCCTTCCTAAGTGGGTTCAAACTTGCCTTCCATCTTTTGATGGGCAACAATTGGTCTCCTTAGAACTAAAACAAGCTCTCCTACTTGAAAAGCTCTAGGGTGGACCAGCTTATCGTAAGCTTGAATCATTTTGGCTTTATACAACTCAAGTTTCTGGCTTTCCCATAGGCGTCTCTCCTCCAAACCTTCAAGCTCTTCTAACCGCAACTTAGCATTCTATTTTGTAGTAATTTTACTACTCAATGCTATCCTTAGTGATGGGAGTTGAACTTCTAATGGTAGAACGATTTCAGACCCATTCACTAAGGAGAACGGGGTAAATCTGGTTGGAGTTTTGTATATGGTGTGGTATGCCCACAATGCTTCAACTAACTATTCATGCCACTATCGCTTATTATCATCGAGTGTCTTCTTTAGTATTTGGATGAGAGTTTTGTTGAATGTTCTGCTAGGCCATTTGCCCGGGGTAGTAAATAGTGGAGTATCTACAATCTATATCATGTCTTCTGGCGAAGCTGTTGATCTTGGTGCTTTTGAATGCAGTACCATTATTGGACATAATTCATCAAGGCACCCCGAACCTATATACGATATGGTTCCTGAAAAACTGGAGCACATGCTGAGCTGTGATCTCTCTGAGTGGGATCGCCTTCGCCTACTTGGCAAAGTAGTCGGTGGCAACTAGAATGAACTGATGCCCCTTGGAAGAAGGACGATCGAAAGGACCCACAATGTTAGTACCCCAACACTCGAATGGCCATGAGGCCAAAGTAGGATGTAGAATGTTGGGTGGTTGATGTAGGACCACACCGTGTAATTGACACTGATGGCATTACCTAGCTACATCCATGCAGTCTGTGATCGTCGAAGGCCAGTAGTATCCTAGTCCCCTGATCTTTGCTTTCATCTTCAAATTGAATTACTATGTTCTGCATAGACTTGAATGTACCTCGGTCATGATCCTATGGGCTTCGTGTCTGTCTAAATAATGTAACCACATTTGATCAAAAGAATGTCGATAAGGTGTCATCCATGAGAGCATAGGAGAGAGCTCTCTACTTCATCTGATGGGCTTGTGATTTCTCTTGAGGTAGTTTGCCTCTAGTCAAGTAATCTATGAATGGTTGCCTCCAATCCAGCTCATTATCCTTTTCAACAATGACAACCTTCCTTTCAAGAGAAAGTCTCTCGATGAGTTCAACGTCAATAAGGGATAGGACTTGTCTAGTTTGGACCCTTATTGGAATGGACTCATCTTTTGGACATGCCAATTCCTTGACAAGTTTGGCCAAAGCATCTACTATTGTGTTCTTTGCTCAAGTGACCTTGTAGATGGTGACCTCAAATATTTGGGCCAACAGCTTCATGGTGTACTCGTGGTAGTGATGAAGCTTAGGTTTTAGAATCTTATAGGACCTGATAATCTGGTTGATGAACAGCTAAGAGTCCCCATAGATGTTGATGCTTTTGACACACACTATAATGGCTAACTCTAGACCAGTAATTAAAGTCTCGTACTCGGCTTTGTTGTTGGTGCATGGATTGGAGAGATAGTATGAGAATCTCATCACATCGTGGTTTGCAGTTAAGAGAACTATTCCTACTTCTGTCTTTCTTGAAAGAGTAGATTGTGTTTCTTCTCCTTTGTGATAGGAAGCCGCACCATTGAAATTCATCTCCCAACGGCAATTATCAACCTCCCCTAAGTTCATGATTTGTTCATCAGGGAGATCGTCACTAAGTGAAGAGTCAGCAGGAAGTGGGTGTGCTGCTAAAAAATTTGCCAGTGCCTATCCATTCACCACATGGAGGGGTACGAATGTGATATTGAATTGTGAGAGAATCATGGACCAACGTGCTAACTATCTGGATAACATTGACTGTGTCATGAGATATTACAGTAGATTGATTCTTGAAATCAAGTTCACCTTATGAGAAAGCATATAGTGTCATAGCTTTTGGGATGCAAAGATTAAAGCTAGGCATTATTTCTCAATAGGTGGGTAATTTTCTTCGGCAGGGATCAGACGATGGCTGAGATAGTAGAGAGCATTCTCCTTCACTACATCATTGGTTTGAGCTAACAAAGTGCCAAGGGAGTCATCCAATGCAGCAGTGTAGAGGATAAGTGGCCTGCCCGGGATAGGGACTACTAGAACTGGTGACTTCACCAAATACTACTTGATATCTTCAAAGTCATGCTGGCACTTGTCATCCAAGTTGAACTTGGCATCTTTTTTGACAAGTGTTGAAAATGGCTTGCATCTCCCTAAAATATTGGAGATAAAGCGCCTTCGATATGCCAACCGCCCTTGGAAAGATCTTAGTTTAGTTAAACATTTAGGGGCTTGTATTTCTAAGATAACTTTGATCTATTCTAGATCTATCTCTATTCCCTGGTGTCAGACAACAAACCCAAGGAACTTCCCTGAAGCTACTTCGAATGCACACTTCAAGGGGTTCATTTTGAGGTTAAATTATCTTAACCATTCAAAAATTACTCTCAAGTCAAAGAGATGGTCTTCCTTTTCTTTTCTTTTGACTATTAGATCATCAACATAGCATTCAACTTGATGATGAATGAGTTCGTTGAAGATTTGATTCATGGCCCATTGGTATGTGGCACCAGCATTTTATGGCTGAAAGGCATGACCTTATAACAATATATTGCAATCGGGGTTCAAAAAGTAGTATTTTTTTCATCCTCGGGGGCCATCTTGATTTGGTTATAGCCAGATGACCCATCCATTAAGAAGAATACTGCATGAGATGAGGTGATGTCCACCATTAATTCTAGTATAGGAAGTGGAAATTCGTCCTTAGGACATGCCTTATTTAAGTTCCTGAAATTGACGCATATGTGAATTTGGCCATTCTTTTTCTAAACTGGTATGACACTGGCTAAACAGGTAGGGTATTTTTCTTCCCTGATGAAACCAGCATCGATCAATTTCTTGCCTTCAGAAATGACATGTTGTTTGATTTCTAATCGCATGCATGTGGGAGCTTGCTTGGCAGGGTTAGTGTTAGGGTCTATTGCTAGTTTATGGACTACTACTTCAGGAGATAATCTGGGCATCTCTTCATAACTCCATGTAAAGAAGCCATTAAACTCAATCAATAGCCTAACTAAGTCATTGGTTTCTTCTTCGTTCATTAAAGAATTGATGTATGTAGGGCGTGGATCTTCTTTTATCCCGAGGTTGATTTCTTTGAGCTTGTCGATTGTTGAATGGATTTCCTCTTCAAATTTTGGAGGAGCATCTTTGATTTAAAGATCATCTGGATTATCTAAAGTTTTTAAACACATTTCCTCATATGAGTTAGTGTAGTTTGAGAAGAAGTTATCAGACTCCAGATGATTGGTGACAACTAAACAGTAACCATAGTCATCGACTGGACCTACTGTACCGAATCCTTATCCTGATCTTGATTGTGCATCCCTGCCTTTGTTATTCCACATCATTTTGAAGTACTCTGAACTGTGCTTGGACCATGTATAAAGAATCAAACCTTTCTTTGCAAAATTAAGAACACAAGGCGAGTACTAATCAAAAGGAAATTCCATTAAGTCTTTATATGAATTATCCTCAAGTTCTACATCAGCTTCGGGACTTGAGGATGATGATCCCAATAGAAATCTCTTCGGCTTGGTATACATTCAATACTTAGGGGCTTCCTTGGCTACTAAACCTTCAAATTTTTGAGAAGAAAGTGAGGTTAGAGCTAAAGTTCCCAAATACTGCCTGATGGTTTTACATAAATCTGATTCGAATACATTCATACTTTGCTTGGAGGCTTGGTCTTCATCACTATCTAGCTCAAGTTTCATCTCCAATGAAACCCACTAAGAGGGGTTGGCTGGTATGCTAATCACATGAGACTCATCATCCGAGCTGGATTCCAAGTCTATATGAATAGCAGGGGCACTCCTATGAACTGGAACATAACCCCTGCAGGCTCCTAGCCAACTAGGGGGTCTTCCACTTCTAGAATTTCCTCTGTGTCTGCCTATGCCTCTGCCTGGTGAAGGTCGAGTCATCCTACCCATATGTCCATATGATGGAATGAACTATGGGTGGAATGTGGCATGCAGCTCTACTAATTCCTTGATTTCCTTTTCTCGTTCACTTGTATATTCTTTCTTCTTTTCTTTTTTTCTTTCTCTTTTTATTTTTCTTCTTTTTCTTTTTCTTTTATATTTGAATTTTGACCAAGTTCATGAGAAAAGGTGTTTTAAGGAAGATAGTAGGTCGCATCTTCATATATCTCAATCTCTCTAACTGAAAATGACTTTTCATCTCCTTTGACACAAACTTGATGCACTAGTGGAGGGAGGATGGAATCATCTTGTTCTGGTGTATCCAAGGCCTACCGAGAAAAGCAGTGAATGAAGTATTTGAATCAATTATGTAGAACTTAGCTTTAGTCTTCCAGTCACTTATTTCCAAAGGTAACACTATAAAGCCTAGAGCCCTCTCACCCTGTACATTGAATCCTCTCAACATCATCTGATCTCCTCAGAGTGTAGAGATGTCAATCTTTAAATAGGCAAGGGCTTTTAGACTCATAATGTTCATCAATGTAATAGGATCAACCAAAACACTAGAAAGTCTAAATCTTCTCATATCCACTATGATGTAGAGGGGACAGTTGTGCTCCATGTCCCCCAGAAGAAAGTCTTCGTCTGTAAATGTGACTCCATAGGATTCTTTTGAATAATGTACCTCCACTCTAACACTGGTCAGCTGAGCTAATCATATCTCTGGATCAAGAAGAGCCTTGATTAATGATTCCTCATCTCTTTGGATAAGACAAGAGCATCATATATGCTTAACTTAGCTAGCAACTTTCTTAGGTGAGCGAGGACATTGTAATCAACTATAGGTTGATCCTTCACAAGCATATCCATGGGTGGAGCATCCTGTGGAGGGGATTCTTGCTCATTAGTACCAATGACTTATTTTCCCTTATCTTGAGGTGCTGCACTAGGAGGTAGAACCTTGCCACTATGGAGGTTAACTTCGATGATCTCTTGTGATAGTTTAGTGGATGATTCCATCTGCTCATCAGGCTCACCTACAACTTCTCCTGTAGGACCCTCAGAATCAGATGATTCCAAGTCTATCTCAAGAGGTGAACCTGTATTATTCAGAGAAGGAAAGTCCATCTTTAAATCAGAAAGAAGAATATCAAAGTTGTTATAGTTAGTATTTAGACTTGAAGAGTTTTCTAAAAGAGTAGAATCGGACAACCCATCAAAAGTGCCATAGATGTAATTCAAACTAGCTTTATTCCTCAATTTCTTGGATTTAGAAGGAGGTACATAGTAGAAATCTAATAAAGTAAGTGGGGTGAGGGATTTGATGCCCCATCTGTCGATATAAGATGTCTACTAGAAGAAGAACTAGTAAGTAGAAGTGTTGGCTGAAGTAGTAGTTGCAATAGTGGACTGGAGGATGGACTCAGTCGGGAGTTGCAATACTTGGCTATCCTGGTATGGGCTGCTGCTGCTGCTGCTGAGCTCCCACTTTCCCCAAGTTATCTTTGGCAACTTGTAAACCTTCCTTGATGTTAGACGTTCGAGCTGCCTTAGGCATCTGCAAGGAAAGTTTTTTTATTTTTGAAACAATCTTTTTAGAGATTCGGGACAAAGAGATATCCCAACCTTCTTTGGTTTTGAGAGGATTGCATGTATCCCCAAGGATTACCCTAACATAACTGGATGGTTGTTCCACTAGGTATTCCTTTGGGGTAACTATAGTGCCTGACTTGTAGCTATGCTCAAGCCAGTCCTTGAATGTAAAGCAATCATCCAAAACATGCTCTAGCATGCGGTGGTAGGGGAAAAAGTTAGGATCATTTCTCCTGCCCACTTCCTCCAGCTTTCAAGGCTCGGGTAGTTGAAAATTGGGTTCCTTTAAGAGGTTCTTAAAGATTTTCTGGACTACCTTCTTCTTAAATGAATAAGGTTTGTTTAGTTTATCCAAAAGAGTAGGTGGATGGTATCTACCTAAGGGGGGGGTATGTGTATCGTTGTTTTGAGTATGGTGAGGAAAGGGTGGAGCTCTTGTGGTCAGAATGGATATGGGTGGTGGTAAAGAAGGCATAAGTGATAGCTGTGGAGCTCAAGGTCTCTCATATTACTCTCTGGCCGGTTGCTTCCCCTTGTCCACTGTTGTTACTACCCCTGGCTGATCTTGAAAAAGCAACTGTTTGGCCTCTCCTTGTAGACTAGTCGCCTTGTTGATTAACTTCTCAAATATTTTGATGGTAAAACCCTTGAGCATGAAGGCGACAGGGCCATGAATATTCTTTAGTAGAATTTCAATGGCATGCTTTTTAGATAGTGATTCACATTTCATACTCAAATTATGCCATCTGAGAATATATTCAACGAGGGACTCACCGGGGAGTTGTTGTGCTACAACGAGATCTCCCACAGTCACCCTTTGCTGAGCTCCAGCAAACCTTTTAATGAAGAATTGCTCCAACTTAGCAAAAGTCTTCACTAAACTATTGGGGAGTTCAGCGTACAATCAAAGGCTATGCCTGCTAAGCTATTGATAAAAAGATGGAAAAATAACTCATCGCTGCCACCAGCATTACAACAGCTGGCCCTAAAGTGCACTATGTGTGGCGTGGGTTCTCGCTTCCATCAAAGCTCTTGAAAGAAGGTGGCACAAAACCCTTAGGATACTGGATAGCATCAAATTCTTCTGGGTAGGGTCTACCCTTTGGAACCAATGATCCTCCTCGGGCTTGCACCAGTACTTCTCTCACTTACTGCTCATCCATGAGTTTAATATCATTTTCTTATACAAAGGTATTGTCCACTACCTTCTTATACAAGCTAGTGCTGCACTGCTCTACCATAGGTAAACTCTTGGCTTGATCCAAGACATGCAACAAGTCAGGCTGATAGGACTCTACAATGGTAGGATGTGCTGCTGGGGATTAGTTCTGAAGTGCTAAAACTGCTGCTAGCAAATCTTCAAGCCTCTTTCCCATCTTGTCAATTTGTTCATCCTTTTGTTTAAGTTGTTGAAGGAGGTGTTGTTGGGTGGTAGTATATCACTTCGTCGTAGCACCTTCCAAACTCTACTGATCCTGAAGGAGATAACCCCTGGTATCAACCATATGCACTCCTGCTAAGTCCTCCAACAAATCATCTTTGTTAGGATCAAAACTAACCTTCTCCTCCTATAAGTCAGACTAGTCATACCCTAGGATTTTCTTCTTCTCAACAAGATACTATGCTACAATATCATCTAGGGAGCAGTCTAACTGTGTAGACACAAATGATCATGGCTGACCGGTGGTGGGATCACTATCATGAATAGAGATACATCTAACCTCCCCTATTGTTGGAGAGCTAATCTTGTGAGGACTATGCTCACTGGAGGATACCTGCTCATGACTATCACTCGATCTAGGTGGAGTGGTACTCCTGGGAGGATCTATAGCCATGGGGATAGTTGTACTATCTCCTTTTCCTCGGCTGCTACTATTTCCATGATCTGCTAAGGTGGTGGTGGTGATGGCACAACTAATATACTCCATGGTCGCCATTCCCTCATCACCGGAACTGAAGTGGGAGGTCGAGCAGGAGAGCTCGGCCTCATATCAATCAGCGGTGTAGATTAAATGGGATCTCTTTGTCACATTCAGATCACCAGTGGGGATTTCTTTTCCCCAGATGCTGCCTTCATGGCTTTTGATGGAACTGTGGAAGATAGAACTTGTACTGAAGATGGTGGACATGGAGTGGAGCAGTGTGATGAAAGCACCACTGACCCTCTCTGTACAAGAGGACTCCTCCCATGATGAGTAGTATTGATCAATACAATACTGTCAGTATGACTAGCATGGGTAGCGCACCAATCGGGAAAATCCATGAGGGCTGAGGATGCTGACTGCCAGCTGTACCTCCACCTCTCTCAGCTAGTAACTTGTACTGATACATGGGACTCCCTGGCCCTCTCCTATCGGATGAGATCGCCTACGCTGTGAGGGATGACTGATCATAAATCAAATTGGGCCCCAGACTTTGATCATCTATAAGCCCCGCCAACTCAGCACAGAGCTGATCTAAGGCCGACATAAGTCCTCCTCCTATCTCTGATAGGAGCCTCATACTACACTATAGGTGGAGGTGAAATTGAGATCATCCTAACATCTTCCTATCCATCAGATATAAAAAGAGGGTGAAACTTGTTTTGTGTGATCAGAGGAGAAATTATCAAGGGTAACTCCTCTACTGTAGATTGAGAAACTACCTCCAGCTCCTTAGCTATGCATACATGATGTCACTTGATCTTGCGCCATCTATTGCGGCACTGAGTTCTATTAGGAGGAGAAGCACGGGAACTAGACCCTACCTCATAGGTGGGGGAGACTATTCCTGAAGACAGGGTAGCCTTCCCCTTGGAAGAAGCCAACAAGTGGGTGCTAGCCCACTAGCATAATGGGAACCGAATGCCACTAAAACTACAAGCTATAACTGCCCACCTTCCTCTTGGTGAGGGAAACTTCAGTCGACGACATCACAACATGGATGTAGTAGTATTGTATTGGCCAAATCATCTGGTGGCATCGCCCACCATACTCCTGGCCGTTTTGTGATTGCCCCTCTCAAGTGATTCTAGCCCGCTCAAATCCTCGACCGAAGTGAATCAAATGGGCAAAGTCAGTCTATGGGAGGTTGGCCCGATCCAAGGCCAAATCCATCCCGAAAGGAAAAGTGAAGGCATATTTTTGAGCATCCATTACAACTGAACTGAACTTGAGAGAAACTGACTGAAACTAAATTGAGATTCTACAATTTTTTAAAATAAACTCACATCAAATTTATGCTTTGGTATTTTGCTATCTTTTGAATTTTGATTTAGAATTTGAACCCACACTCAACAATTTGAATATGTTAAGTGGGGTTCTTTGAATTTAGGAGAGATTTTTGAATGGATTGGAAAGGAGATTTTTGAATTTAGAATCCATTTTCAATAAATTTGTGTGTTGAAAATGGGTTCTAATCTTTTTTAGAGATTTTTGATGCTTCTATTGGATCTTATTTAAATTTGATATTTATGTTTGGGGACCCTTTATTTAACAAATTTGAGTATATTAAATAGAGGGTCAATTGATTTTTTGTGGGATTACTCATTTAGCAAATTTGGGTATGTTAAAAGAGGTGTTTGAAAATAATTTCCTTCTTTTGCTTGTTTGCTCATGATGTGAATCATGTATGAATTTAAAAATGGAATCTTTACTTAGCAATTTTTTGTATGCTAAATAAAGTCCAAATCTAATCTTTTGTTTTAATTTTTAAAAGGTGGGATCATTACTTAGCAAATTTGGGTATGCTAAGATAAAGCCCAAATGTGTTTTGCATTTTGTTTTGAAAAAGAGGATCTTTACTTAGCAAATTTGTGTATGCTAAATAAAAGAATCCGAATGTGTTTGATCTTTTGATTTTGATTTTTGAAAAGAGGATCTTCACTTAGCAAATTTTTGTATGCTAAATGAAGAATCCAAATGTGCTTAATTTTTGTGATTTTGATTTTTTTCTAAAAGAGGGTCTACACTTAGCAAATTTGTGTATGCTTAATGAAGAATCCAAATGTGTTTGATTTTTATGATTTTAAAAAGTACATTTCCATTTAACAAATTTGGATATGTGAAATGGAAGTCAATTATATTTTATTTTTCAAAGATGAAATTTTTGTGTGTGATTATTGCTTTTTGAAAAGAAGGAAATTCTAACTTAACACATGTGGGATGTGTGGAATTTCAAATGGTGTGATTTTGCTTAAAAATGAAACATCCATCCAACACATTTGGATGTATTGAATGGAAAGGCTCATCCTCAAATTTGAACTTTTAGAAAAGAAAGAAATTCTAATTCCAACTTATGTGAGATATGTTGAAATGGAATTCCAATATTATGATATAATTCTATTTGGAAATGAAATCTTCATTCAATAAATTTGGGTATATTGAATGAGGATTTACATATTCAAATATTTGCTTTTTAGAAATATGATTTTTTTTATTTTGCTTGGAAATGAAATCTTCATTCAATAAATTTGGGTATATTGAATGAGGATGTACATATGTGCTTTTGAAAATATGATTTTGATTTTGTTTAGAAATGAAATCTTCTTTCAATAAATTTGAGCATATTAAATGATGATGTTCATATGTGCTTTTTGAAAATATGATTTTTGATTTTGTTTGGAAATGAAAACCCTCATTCAATAAATTCGGGTATATTGAATGAGGATGTTCATAAGTGCTTTTTTTAAAAAATGATTTTTGATTTTGATTTTTGAAAAGGTCCTACATGTAATAATCTTGAAGATTGTTAGATGAGGTGCAAATATTTTATTGTGAGAATTTTTTTTGAAAGTGCTTTTGGAAAGTGATATTTTATAAAGGATTTATTCTTCTTTATTTTTGGAATGAGCTTTTACCTTACCATAAAAATGGTAAGAAAAAGTTCTTTAATTATTTCTTTATTAAATTTTGTTTTCACCTATTGGGGATTGGGTTTTAAGACCTGGTGAGGTCCTAAATGATGAGCTAGCTTAAGAATGAAATAAACTAACTGCCAACGGAAAAGAAGGATAGTTTCGGACTTATATGAAATACAAATCCACTATCGATACTTGGAGACTACGATCATTTACCAAAGATGGAGAGAGGAACCATCCCCAGCGGAGTCGCCAGAAAAATTTATGGTGTTTATTTCCATTCCTCAAACTCTTTGGGGGAATTTGAAGAATCAAAATAAGTTATTTGTTTATATTGTTGGGACACTATGAAGATCTATAGATTCTCTTATTAGGGTGATCGAGTGCGACATTGAGAAACGATGTACTAACCCGAGAGACAGAAGTCACCATCCTACAATGGACCTAATCACCTAATAAGGACTCCTAAGGACAATAGGTCTTCGAATGTACTAGAGATTCTTCCTCTACTTTACATGGAAAAGTAAAGTAGGGTTTATTTTAAATTGGGTTCATTAAGTTCCCTATGGAGGCAAGCCCCATAGTTAATTACATCTTAAGAAATGACATTCCTTAAGAATATTCTCGATTAAGCTAAATGATCGTTGTCTCCAAAGATTTCAAAGACAGGATTATCAATCAATTGGTTATTTTTAGAAGATTAAATGGGATTGATCAAAAGGAGGGAGTTATTATCGAAACCAAAGGGAGATAAGTAGGGGATGCTTACAATGCTAGGAAACCTAGAGAGCATCCCAAACTATTCTATGGTTGGACTTTATATTTTTGAGATTGAAGAGAATTACTTGTTTGGTTTTAATTTTTATTAGAAATCTAGGGCTTATGATTCCACAACACAAGGCAGTATAAATGCCTAAGAGGTGAGGGTTTATTTTTATCGTAAAGGGAAATAGGGACCTCAGATCATAAATCTAGGGAGCTTTGGTGAGAGCCAAAGCACGATCTAAATCTAAGGTGAAAATGGGCATATGGTTTACCTCCACTGAGACAATAAACCATCCATGTTGGACTTAAAATCGCCTGGGGGTGGCTGCCAATTAACTCCTCCCACGATTTTAAATACATGTAGGCAAGTCTTTTATGTTTTTGCAAGATAACTAGGTTCTTATTTATTTAGAAGTCCTTAAATTCACTCCCTAAGAGACTAGATCATGTAGGGTATGAACTCATGACTTAATCTAATACAAATTTTATTAAGTTTTAATTTTTGGACATTTTGATTTGACATGGGCTATGGGATTCATATGCCTAATGCATGAGAAATTTATTATGGGCCAAAATCAGCAAGAATGAAGTATGTTTCCACCATGGCTCTCAAAGGTCAAGCCATTTTTTTTTAGTAAAGGTGGAAGCTCTCCATAAGCAAGAGTGAAGCAAGATGATTTTATGCATGATGTGAAACATACAATATCTAGCCAAGCGGTTGCTAAATCTTTTATTATCTTAATTTATATCTTAAGCTTTAGATGAGGTTATAAGTTATTTAAATTTAATTTTGAGTTGATTGATTGAATAGAAAATTTATTTTTTCCTAGAAGCCTAATCGCATCCAATCCATTCATTAAACAATGAAAAAATAAGAAAAATCATGCCATCTTAATGCACAAGCTAAACAAACATTAAATAATTTTATAAAGCGAGCGCAAAAGAATAAAAGACCTTCGTGGTCTGGCTCCACCGCAAAAACCTGAAAAAAAATGTGGGTAGTCGAGCTCTACCCTTATACAACCTGAATTACAAATGAATAATTACAATTTAGAAGGAATTTATGTTATGGGGGTCTTCATTCTTCATTTCTTCATTTTTTATTTGCTTCTTTTTCTTTCTTCTTCTTGGTTTGGCTAGAATTTGGCTACTCCAAAGGCTTCACGTGATACATATGACATAGACTTATGACCAATGTTCACCTCCATTCCCCATAACATTTATTCCAAATCCTAACTACAAAAATTACATGAAAATGGGAAAATTAAATTTAACTAAACCTGCAAAATAGATATTGGCTAAACATACACACAACCCTAGCCGTTATATGGATAATTTAGACTTAGCACTCCATACATGGGTAACCAAGTCTACCTGTCCTAGTTTGGATCATGCTTAGGGGTACAAGCAACCTACACAGCAAAAGTATTTATATTTTTATTGTAGCGCCCCTTAAGCACAATCCCCTGTAAAAGATATGATTAGGCTAATATCACCCTACCAATCAATCTACGCATATACACCCTAACATCTAGTATACAACATTACATCATAAAACTAAATCAGGCATCAAACCATGCACCGCCCTAACATAAAGCTAGAAATGGTGACTTAGCCTTATGTCTGTGCCATTTTAAGGCTTGTGTGGCATGTCTTAGCTAGGCTTTAAGGTTAAAATTTTCTAAGTATGAAAGGATTCAACTTAGAGGGTGGTTTCATTTTAAGTGATTTAGTTGATTTGTCAATTTTATTTGATGATTTGATTTGGTGTGAATGAGCTTACATTTAATTACTAGGTGTTGTAAAGAGAAGAAAAGAGAAGAGAACTTCTCTTTCATCCCTACCTTAAGTAATTTCTAAGGTAGATTCATTAATGTTTTTTCTTTAGTGAATGTTTTGCTATGTGATTTAATTAACCCTATGTTTACATTTGCTCAAAAAAAAACTTTTTCAATAAGAAAGGCATCTTAAGATTAATTAAGATGAATTACTATCACATAACACACAACCATTTATTTCATTCCAACATGTATATCATGCATATGCATAAATCCTAAGCATATCTATACATGTAATGCAAAATCTTAGCACACCTTAATGATGAATGCAAAGAGATGTTGTTTAGGGAAATTTGGATATTCCATAAATGCATGTTTTTATTAAGTAGAAAAGAGAGATTCTTTTATCCATTAATCAAATGCACATTTACATGCATGAAAGACAAAAGTGAGTACGATGCCATTATTTTCTATGCCAGGGGTGTAAGGTACAGGACCTACTTAGGGATACTTAAAGCCTCGCAACTCCAGGATGTCTAGACTAATATACCACTTTTCTTAAATACATGTGCATGTACAAAAAAAATAAATGGATGAAGAATCATGCAAAGAATTTTTGTTCGATTTGGTTATGCAATTTACATATCTAAATGTGAAGATCCTTCTTAAGTCATAACATAGAAGTGCATAGGAATAGATTTAGGCAAGTGTTGTTTTCTTTTTAAATGAACTATACACTTTGCAAATCCTATCCAAATCCATGTTAAGAGAAGAGAAGAAAATTACATAACACACATCTTGTCTATAATCACATGCAAGCTTATAAGTACTCATAAGTAGCATCACCTCATTTGTAATCTTTGATTTATAATTTTTGAAAATAGTTTTTGATTTAATAATGATAATAGCCACTCATATTCTTACTTTAGCCACATGCAGGATTTTTTATTTTAATTGATTTTTCAAAAGATATGAATGCATGATTTCATATGGAAACCAACATTTAACATGCTTGGAAAGGAATAAAGTGATGTAGCATATGACTTCATTCACCCTAATTAATTCCTAAGTATAATACTATAAGATAATATTATTCAAAGTGAACCAAAATTCATTTTTGGATTTGATTTGAATTAGGGAATGTGAGAAAGAGTTTGCTGGTCCTAACCCATTTCTCTCATGTGTGAATCAATTTAGTTTAATTTTAGAATAATTAGATTGATTTTATGTTTTATTTAGTTTAAGGTGTGAATTAAATCCATTAATTATCCCTTACCTACTCCACTTTAACATAATTATTCAAACAATTATGAGCTAACATAAGATATGCAACCACATGGAATTATAATCAGCAATGCACCTAAGAAATAAAAAGTCCTAATGCAATTGGCTCACAATTATTGATTAATTAAGCTAAATGGTTTAATTAAGTACTTTTTCCATAACTTTCCCACACATGTGAGATGGATACGATTTCCTTAAACTTACCTTAGGCTTTTGAACACCTAAAGATCTACCCAAGATTAAGATGATTAAGTTCTGGAATGATTTGATTTTGAATTTTAATTAATTGAATTTATTAATGAAGTGATTAAACCATTAATTACAACTTGATTAAATTTTTTTCCAATGGAGTGAACTTAGGAAGAAGAGATTGGAAAAGGAATCATAATCTCATTTCGTAAGCCAATTCACTATTTCATAGTGATTAGTAAACTTAATTAATGGATTCATCACTGTTTAATAGGTTAATTAATCACTTAATTATTTAAGGGAGTGATTAGGGATGAATCAAGAAATTCCCCTAATTAATCCAACAATTAATTCTAAGAAAATCATGGGAGGCATAGGTCATCCCACTAATCAACCATAGAAAGTTTGGAATTAATTACTGAAGTAATTAAGGAGTAATTAACATAATTACATTCTCAATAAAATCCAAATTGAGTAAACTATACTTTTCAAAATAAATTAAACTTAATTTTATATTATTCCCCTTTGAATTATCTTTAAAATGAACTTGAGTTTGTATTTTTTTGATTTTTCTACATTTAGTTATGAATTTATGAAGTTTTTATGATTAATAGGTAATTAAGTAACTAATCCCATCGGCATACGTGAACTGCTGGCGCGGCATGCGCTTTCCATGTGGCACGATGGGATTGGTTATTTAAGTTATCACATCGCAGACCATGTCAGCTGGTGGCGCGATGTGCTTTCCCCTGGGTCATCCGATCA
This sequence comes from Cymbidium sinense, assembly GCA_021442155.1. Classification (NCBI taxonomy): domain Eukaryota; kingdom Viridiplantae; phylum Streptophyta; class Magnoliopsida; order Asparagales; family Orchidaceae; genus Cymbidium; species Cymbidium sinense. The sequence goes on from CM038230.1 coordinate 13,956,718, forward strand.
AAGATCGGACAATCAGGGTTAATCATGTGGTTTCATAGGATTAAAATCAAAGGATCTAATCATTTTAATCAGGGTCATCCATCCAAAACACACGGGATGGATGGCCCATGATTCATCCATGCTTAAGCTGCGGGAGACAGAGGCTGTCCATCCTCCATGGCTTGATCTGAGCTCACTTGATCTCAGATTAGGTTGAGTTTCACCCCACACCATCAAGAGGTGTAGGGAAGAACATCCAATGGTTGAATTTCAATGGGATGACAATTCCCTTCACAAAATATCAAGCAATTTTCAATGGAGGATCGGCTTTGAGTCATACCTCACCGGAGGCTGTCACCGGTGCTTCCAACATAGGAGGTAGGTTCTTTTAGTGGAGACGAAGCTATATTGAAGGTTTCAAGCTTTAATTTGAAGTGGATCTCCCAATTGACCAAGCTCTTCTTCAATGGATTGCGGCTTCGATCGAACTCCCCCTTCTTGTGGCTTGGATAGTTGGGAAAAGCTATGGGTGAGCTCTACATGCTTCCTTGATGGTGCTTGCAAAGTGAATTGAGGTTTGGTTGAGAATTGAGCAAGTTGGAAATTCCTTAGGTCTCCCTTGTTTCGACTATGAAGAAACCCGAGAAAGGGAAATTTGAATGAGCTTGGGAATGCTTTGGGAAACTTGGAGAAGCTTGCCTTTGATCCTTTGAGCTCAATCGAATGCAAGGAAGGTGGTTTGAGTGGGAATGAGGGGGAGTATATCTCTCCCTCCTTGGATCAGATGGTCGAGAGCCATCTTGCCATTTTAATCAAATTAAGGGGATTGAATGGGTTGTTTTGGTTGTTAGGAGCTCCATGTGCTTCGCTTTTTGCATAGGAGTGGAATGGAGGAGGTGGACATGTGCTAGGTAAGTGTAGGAGGTTATCCAAGTGGAGAAATTCCATTGGAGGGGTCAGTTTGGCCTTGGGTTGGGTCATGGCTGACCCAAACTCATAGGTCATGTGCACCACCCCCCATGGTGTCCAAATGGTCCACTAGGAGGATGCCAAGTGACCATGAGAAAGAATTGGTCAAATTCCAAGTTAAATTAGCCATAGGTTACCCTTTGACCTAATGGTAGAATGGTCATTTGGCCTTGATTTTGATTGGGGCAGATTTGAGATGATAAAAAATGGGCTGTGCCAATTCTCAATGAATTTAGAGTTTATTTGATATGATTTGGCTCAAGTTGACCCATTTAGGTCAAAATGGGTCAACTTGGTTCAAGTTGACAAATTGGTCAAATTGGGTCAAACCATGGGTTAGGTGAAGTTCAAATGATCATTTGGAGCCTATGGGTATCATTGTTTTGGTTCAATTTGATTTATATTTGATTTTGGTTCATTTGAGTTCACTTAGGTCAAATGGGTCAAGTTGACCAACTTGACCCATTTGACCTAATTTGGTTAGGTCATGGGTTGATTTAGGTTTGGTTGATCATTTGAAATGTTTTGCATGCTTTAGTTTCAAACAATTTTTCTTTGGTTTGATTTCTAGCTGATTTGACCTTTTAGGTCAAGTTGTGTTCATAGTCAATTGGGCTAGGTTGGATCTAGTTGGCCAATTGAGGCTTTGGTCAAGTTCAACAAGTGATTTAGAATGAATTTGATCCATTGGTTGCAGTCAATTTGGCTTAGATCAAGATTTGACATATTTGACCTTTTAGGTCAACTTGGGTCAACTTGGGTCAAGTGGCCAATTAGGCTAGGTTTGGCTCAAATGATGACTTGGTCATTTTCAATCACTAGTTATGAATTGGTTTAGATCAATTGTTTCAATCAATTTGGCCTAAGGTGGATTTTGGCTAGTTTAGGCTTTATTTGGGCTATGTGTTGACTTAGTCAAAGGTTAGGTTTGACTTGGTTTGACCCAACTTGGGTGATTGATCATCTTAAGATGATTATTGCTCATAATGTGAGGCTTAGGTAGGCTTAATTCAATCCAATTTGGGTTGGAGTATAATTTGGCTCAAAACGGTACTTTAGGTGACTTTGGGTCAAGTGAGCCTAAATGGGTCAATTAGCTTGATCAAGGCTAGATTCAAGTTTGGTTGAACTCACATATGGACTAATGATTGAAATATAAATCCAATTACAAGTGGTTTTGGAGTCAAATAGTTTTGACTCATTTGACAATTTCAAGTCAAAAGGGTAAATATGGGTTTAACTTGGGTTAGTTTGATTTTGGTTTGATGATTGAAGTTTATATTTATATTTGGGTTTATGATTGAAGGATTGATTGTTTGAAGAGAAAATCCAAAGGTTTGGATTAATTTGAGAATGATTTGGCTAAGTTCATGAATTTGACTTTAAAGGGTATAAGTTGGATTAAGGTTAGATTTGGATTTGAATTTTGAATTGATTTTGGTTATTTGAATTTATATTATATTTATATTTGTGAATATAAGTGAGAATATAAATGGGTTATGAGAAAATATTTTGAGTTTGGAGTGATTTGGATTTGATTTGAGCTAAGTCCATAAGATGAAATCAAAATGGCTTAGGAAAGATTTTGGATTTGGAATTGAGTTTTGGATTTAGTTTTGGCTATTTGAATTTATATTTCATTTATATTTATGAATATAAATGAGAATATAAATGGGTTATGAGAAAATTTTTTAAGTTTGAAGTGATTTGGTTAAGTTCAAGAATTTGACTTGAAAGGGTATATGTTGGAGTTGGGTTAGATTTGGACTTTAGTTTTGGTTATTTGAATTTATATTTAATTTATATTTGTGAATATAAATGAGAATATAAATACTTTATGAGAAAATCTTTTGAGTTTGAAGTAATTTGAATTTGTGATTGAAGTTGATTTGAATCTGAATTTGATTTGAATTTTGAGTTGGTTTGAATTTGAAGTTGATTTAAATTTGAAGTTGATTTGAATTTGAAGTTAGTTTGAATTTGAAGTTTGACTTGAAAGAAGGAAGTAAGGATTTGGTTCAAGCTATAGGGTAGGCAAGTTTTCCTAATACCCCTAAAGCATAACCTATTCCTATGGCTAAGTTTTCTAAGTCTCTAGGGTTAAGTTAAGTGTTCACCTAATCACTGGAAGTGTCTTAAGACTAAGAACTCTTAGTGTTTAGAGGAGTCCTTATGCCTAGGATGGAGAAGTTGAAAGCTCACTCCAAAAGTGAGGTCAATATCCCCCTAGGGAGAGTGTCCCATCAGTAGGTAGTATCCGGTGTATAGATTCAGATGAGTATAGTCTTACAGTCAGCCATCAGTGGATGTTTGTATCGATTCAGCCAGGCAGAGCAAAAGATCATTCACTAGATGATATTCTAGAAAACTACTTTGTTAAGAAGAAACAACTTCTTGGGAGTGATCATTCGGATCAAGAAGAGGGTAAGGTAGCCTTCGACCTCGATGAGGATGACCTATTAGAGGATTCAGCGGGAGTCCATATTATTGATACTCGAGGATCCCTCCATAGAGACCATCAAAGTCAGAAAAGTGTTGTGATCAAGGAAGGAGACACCTCTCACTCGACCCAGCACCTCCTTTAGCAGCTTAGGTAGAAGGACAAGTAGATCAACAGAATGGAAAGGAGGGTTGAGGATTTGTTGGGAGCAGTTCTAGCACTCCAAAACTAGGTTTCAGTTTCATATCCCAGTCATATGGAGGTCGATTAGCCCAAACACTTACATGTCTTAAATCCTCCCAAGAGTGCCTCTCTCGTGTATCAGGATAGTGATAATTTCCATAGGAAGGTCATAGACAGTACCTCCGTGCATGAGACAGACATTAAGCAAATGGTGGAGCAACAAGTGAGGGAAGCATTGGCGCAAGCCCAGGGTAGCTCATCCATTCCAAAGGGTAGACCTTACCCAAAGTAATTCGATGTAGTCCAATACGCCCAAGGGTTTGTGCCACCTTGCTACAAAAGTTTTTATGGCAGTGGGAACCCGCGATAGCACATGGCACATTTCAGAGCCGGTTGTTGCAACACCAGTGGAACCATCACACTTCTCTTTCGCTTGTTTGTTAGCAGTCTATCAGGGGTTGTACTCAATTGGTACATCAAACTGTCTAATGATTTAGTGAAGACTTTTGTTGAGTTAGAGCAGCTCTTTGTTAAGAGATTTTTTGGAGCCCAGCATAGGGTAACTGTGGGCGACCTCATTATAGCCAAACAAAATCTCAATGAGTCCCTTGTTGATTACATTCTTAAGTGGCATAACTTGAGTACGAAATGTGAACCATAACTATCTGAACAGCATGCCATCAAAATTCTTCTCAAGAATATCCATGGCCTGGTTGCTTTCATGCTCAAGGGCATCACAATCAAAACCTTTGACAAATTAATCAACAAGGTAGGCAGTCTATAAGAGAAAGTCAAACAACTACCTTTTCAAGACTAGTCATCCAAGCCCAAGCTACAGAAAGTATTTGAGAAGAGTCGGGGATAGTTGTGTTAGTAGACAAGGGGAAGTAGCCAGCCAGAGTTCAATTTAAAAGACCACGAGCTCAACAGCCACCCTCGTCACCTCCACTTCCACCACCTCGGCCTTCATACCGATCGCCACAGCTACCACAACGGTCACCACCACTGCCTCCACAGTAGTATGCACAGGAGCGGTATTCATATCCATCGCCAGGTAGCTACTACCCACCTACTCTTCTGGACAAATTAAACAAGTCCTACTCATTCAAGAGTGAGGTAATTAGGAAGATCTTAAAAATCTCCTAAAGAAGCCTGATTTTTAGCTACCATAGCCTAAGAGGCCAGAGGAAGTCAGCAAGAGCGATGATCCTAGCTATTTCCCCTACCACCGCATGTTAGGCCATGTCTTAGAGGATTGCATCACCTTCAAAGATTGGCTTAAGCACAGCTACAAGTCGGGCGCGATAGTTATTCCTAAGGAATACTTGTTAGAACAACCATCTAGCTCTATTAGAGCAATCCTTGGGGATACATGTGATCCTCTTAAGACAAAAGAATATTGAGATATCTCCTTATCCCGAACCTCTAAAAAGATCATTTCTAAGATCAAGAAACTTTCCGTGCAGGTGCCTGAGGCAGCTCAAACCTCCAACATCAAAGAAGGTTTGCAAGTTCTCAAAGATAAGTCAAGGAAGGTGGGAGCTTAGTAGCAATAGCAGCAGCAGTCTACACTTGCCCGAGATAGCTAAGTAGTGCAACCACCATCCCAGTCCAGCCTTTCCTCCACTATTGTAGCTACTACCACTTCATCCAACTCTTCTTCTACTAGCAAAAATATTTTATCTACGGACGAGGGAACTAAACCCCTCACTTCACTTACTTTATTTGATTTCTATCATATACCTCCGCCTAGAAAGAAATCAATGAAGAAAGCAGATTCCACTTATATCTTCTCTACTTTTGTTATTATTGATGATCTCATTTCAATTGAAAGCTCTCTAACTATAAATAATAATAATAACATAAATAATTATAAAAAGAAAAAGAAAATACATTCTCAATCAAGACCACAACTAGGATTTAGTACAGTGGGTCCAATCGATGATGATGATTATTGATTAGTCATCACCAATCATTTGGAACCTGGTAGGTTCTTTTCAAATCACACTAACTCATATGAGAAGGTGTGCTTAGAAACTTCAGATGACCTAAATGATTTTGAAGTCAAAGATGGACCGCCAGAGTTTGAAAAAGAGATCAAGTCAACCATTGATTAGCTCAAGAAAATCAACTTGGGAACTCAAGATAATCCACATCTGACATTCATCAGTTCCTTATTGAATGAAACTAAAACCAATGATTTAGCTAGGCTATTGATTGACTTTAAGGACTGCTTCACATGGAGTTATGAAGAGATGCCTGATTTATCTCCTATTATTATAGTCCACAAACTAGCAATAGAGCCTAGTGCTAATCCTATCAAGCAAGTTCCTAGACACATGCGATTAGACAACGAACAACAGGTCACTTTTGAAGTCAAGAAATTGATCGATCCTAGTTTCATCCGGGAAGAAAAATATCCTACTTGGTTGGCCAGTGTCCTCACAGTTAAGAAGAAGAATGTTAAAATTCACATATGCATCAATTTTAGGGGCTTAAATAAGGCATGTCCAAAAGACAAATTTCCACTACCGATACCAGAATTGATGGTGGACATTGCCTCATCTCAGGCAGTCTTCTCCTTCATGGATGGCTCATATGGATACAAACAAATAAAGATGGCCCATGAAGATGAGAAGAACACTACTTTTTGAACCCCGATCAAAATTTATTGCTCTAAGGTCATGCCTTTCGGCCTTAAAAATGGCAGTGCTACATACCAGCGGGCTATTACTCGAATCTTCGATGAACTCATTCAACATCAAGTCGAGTGCTTTGTCGATGATCTTGTAATCAAAAGTAAAGAAAAGGAAGACCATATCTTTGACTTAAGAGTAGTTTTTGAATGGTTAAGATAATTTAACCTCAAAATGAACTCCCTTAAGTGTGCATTCAGAGTAGCTTCAGGAAAATTCCTTGGGTTTGTCGGCCGACACTATGGAATTCAGATCGATCAGAGAAGATCAAAGCAATATTAAAAATGCCACCCCTAAAAATTTAACTCAACTCAGATCATTTCAAGGGCGCTTGACATATCTAAGATGCTTTATATCCAACTTATTAGAAAGATGCCAGCCATTTTTAGCACTTATCAAAAAGGACACCAAGTTCAAGCGGGATGACAAGTGCCATCATGCCTTTGAAGACATCAAGCAATACTTGATGATGCTATCAATTCTAGCAGTCCCTATCCCAGGCAACCCATTGATTATATACACTACTACATTAGATGACTCCCTTGGTGCTTTGTTAGCTCAAGCCAATGATGAAGGGAAAGAGAACACTCTCTACTATCTCAATAGTCATTTAATCCTAAGAAACTATCACCCATTGAAAATATTGCTTACTTTTCCATCCCAAAGCATGAAGGTGAACTTGATCTCTAGGATCAATCCACTACAATATCTCATGACAGGCCAACATTATTTGAACGGTTGGCACGTTGGTCCATGATTTTGTCATAGTTTGATATTACTTTTGTACCCCTTCATGTGGTGAAAGGAAAAGCACTAGCAGATTTCTTAGCGGAGCACACACTTCTTACTGACTCTCTACTTAGTGATGACCTCCCTGATGAACAAATCATGAACTTAGGGGACACTAACATTCGTGACTGGGAGATGTGTTTTCATGGTGCAGCTTCATCTCAAAGAGGAGAAGAATCACAATCTACTATTTTAGGAAAGGTAGGGGTAGGAATAGTTCTTCTAACTCTGGACTGTGATGTGATGAGATTCTCATATCACATGTCTAATCCTTGCACTAACAACAAAGCTGGATATAAGGCTTTGATTGCTGGTGTATAGTTAGTCGTTACTATAAGCATCCAGAACATTAACATTCTTGGGGATTCTTAATTAGTCATCAATTAAATTGCTAGGTCCTATAAGGTTCTAAAGTCTAAGCTCCATCACTACCATAAGTACACTATGGAGTTGTTGGCCCAAATCCCAGAGGTTGCTGATTATAAGATTTCTCAAGGAGAAAATGCTGTAGCAGGTGCTTTAGCCAAACTTGCTAAGGAATTGGCATGTCTGGAAGATGAGTCCATATCAATAAGGTTCCAAAATAGACAAGTCTTATCAATTATTAATATTTAACTTATCAAGAGATACTCTCTTGGAGGGGAGGTTACCATTGCCAAAAAGGATGAAGAGACAGATTGGAGGCAAACATTCATGGATTACCTAAATAGAGACAAACTACCTCAAGAGAATTCACTAGCACATCAGGTGAAGTAAAGAGCACTTTCCTACACTCATGGATGGCACCTTATACCGGTGGTCCTTCGATCATATGTGGTTATGTTGTTTAAACAAACACAAAGCCCATAAGATCGTGATCGAGGTACACTCAGGGTTATGCATAGTGCACCAATCCGGTCCAAAGATGAAAGCCAAGATCAAAAAACTAGAATACTGCTGGCTGTCAATGATTACAGATTGCATGGACGTAGCTAGACAATTCCATCAGTGTCAGGTACATGATGTGGTCCTCCACCAACCACCCAATATTCTACAACAAACATTGGCCTCATGGCCATTCGAGTGTTGGGGTACCGACATAGTGGGTCAGATTGACCCTCCTTCTTACAAGGGTCATCGGTTCATCCTAGCTGCTACCAGCTACTTTTCCAAGTGGGCGGAGGCGATCCCACTCAGAGAGGTTACAGGTCAACATGTGCTTCGGTTCTTTAAGAACTATATTATATATAGGTTCGGGGTGCCTTCAACAAAACTCTCATCCAAATACTAAAGAAGACACTCGATGAAAACAAGCGGTAGTGGCATGAGCAGTTAGTTGAAGCCTTGTGGCTTACCGCACCACATACAGAGCTCCAACCCAATCTACTCCTTTCTCCTTGGTGTATGGATTCGAAGCTATTCTACCATTAGAAGTTCAACTCCCATCACTAAGAATAGCTATGGGCATCAAGATCACTACGGAGTAGAATGCCAAGTTGCGGTTAGAAGAGCTTGAAGGTTTGGAGGAGAGATTCTTACGGGCATGCCAGAACCTTGAGTTGTACAAAGCCAAAATGATTCAAGCTCACAACAACTTGGTCCATCCTAGAGCTTTTTAAGTAGGAGAGCTTGTTTTAGTTCTAAGAAGACCAATTGTTTCCCGTCGCAAGATGGGAGGCAAGTTTCAACCACTTGAGAAGGCTTGTTTGCCATAGAGAAGGCCTAAAAAGGAGGATCTTATCAGCTTATTAATCATAAAGGACAATGCCCGATGCTTTTGATCAATGGGATTTACCTAAATAAATATTATCCATAAATCATGTTTAAAAATCTTCATCATTAATGAAAATTTTATTTCAAAATTAAATCTTCTCTTCCATGTTTGAAGCATTCTTTATTTGCAAATCCTCCACGTTGTGTTTAGGATAGGTGTAAGAGAACCTGAGCGACATCCTTTCCTTCATCAACACAACACAAACACAAACTACACACAAAGACATATCAAACAAATACAAATCTTTTATCTCAGACTACTTCGTGTTAGGATAACGCCCCTAGCAATACTCACTCAATAGTTGCTCTAGGTCAGGCTGACGTGATACCCTGCTAGTGTGTCACCCTGGTGGCTTTTTTGTTTTGGAGGATGTAAGTCTGTTATGCTTTTATCCCTTACTTAGCCACTACACACCGATGAGCACCTTGTTAACATGGTATGCCTTACTGCACGGTCGTTAAGCCACCATCATGATGGCTTCATTTAAGAGGATATAAGTTTTCTACGCTATATTCTTAAACTAACTATCATGCACTGACTTGCTCACATATATTCGAGGATTAGGGTAAGTCCCCGAGTAGCTCCTTCCCTATTGACTACTTCAAGTCTGGGTCTAGTCCTTCTTTGTGACTCTTAACTTAGTAGTCGCCCTTAGGTCGGTTCGATCTGTTGTGCCAACAATGGGTCACCCTAGCGGTTGTTCCTTGCTTTGGAAGATGTAAGTCTGCTACACTTTCTTTCTAGCACATCCATTACACATCGGGCGATAGGTGGATACTTTGTCATGATGATGACTATCCGTGATGTTCCACTTTAGGGAGATATAAGTCTACTCTTTTCCTAGGCGTTGTCCACCGGTCACCTTAGGTTAGTTATGTTCTCTATGTTGACGGATGAGGTTGATATACCACTCATGGTAGATGTAAGTTTTCTATATTTTCTCCTTGATTTAGCCACCATATACTTGCAGACTTTCTTATTTATAGGGTCTAGGATAATGCCCCTAGTTGCACCTCTCCTGTGGGCACTCTACTTGGATCACGTCCTTTGCGACCCCATTTAGACACTACTCAGGTTACTCTTGGATTGGATAGTGCCCCTCTCCTAATAACCACCCCTGTGGTTGGAGATTATGTTCAACAGATGCGCAGATTCTCCCTTGGTCTAGTAAATCTGAGATAGGTCAAGTCTGACATAGACCCTTCTCAGTGTGGTCCCTCGCACACCAATAGGGTCCATGATAAAAAACAAATAAAATATATATTCTCTTGTGGATTAAGAGAACACCCTAGTGGCACCTTTACCAAGTAGGCATCCTATCTTTAGGGTAGTGTCAGCAAAATTCCCTATAAGAATCGCCTCACTACTTTTGAGTTGAGATAAGTCCCCGGTGGCACTCTCACAATAGTCGCCCTTAGGTCGAGTTCGACTTGTTGCGCCACCAATAGGCACCTGGCAGTTGTTCTTCACTTTGGAATATGTAAGTCTTCTACACATTCTTTCCAGCATGACTGTTGCACACCGACGGGCAGCCCTTGGTCTAGTTCGATCTATTGTATATCAATGGGTCACACCAGAGGCTGGTCCCTGCTCATGAAGATGTAAGTCTGCTACACTTTCTTCCTAGCACAGATGTTGCACACCGAAAGGCAACCCTTAGGTCGAATAGTCCTACCTTGGGGCTAGTAGACTACCACTTTGGATTGCTAAATCTGAGATTGGCCAAGGCGACATAGCCCCTTCTTAGTGTGATCCATCACACATCGACAAGGTCCATCAAATTAAAATGAAATTAATCCTAACTACTCTTGAGCTGCATAAGTCCCCAGCGGCATTCACTCAATAGTCACCTTAGGTCGGATTTGATTTGTTGTGCCATCAATAGGTCACCCCGATGGTTGTTCCTCGCTTTGGAAGATGTAAGTCTGCTACGCTTTCTTCTTAGCACAGTCATTGCACACCGAAAAGAACCCCTTAGGTCGAATAATCCTACCTTGTGGCTTGTAGATTATCCCTTCGGACTTGTAGATCTGAGATAGGTGAAGGCTGACATAGCCCCTTCTCAGTGGGTCCATCGTACACCAACAAGGTCCACAATATAACAAACCAAATTAAATCAAATCATATCAAATTATATTATATTAAATCAAATAAAAGTAAAATGAAATTAATTTTGATTGCTCTTGAGTTGAGGTAAGATCCTCAGTGGCACTCTCTCAGTAGTCACCTTAGATCGGGTTTGATTTATTGAGCATCTAATAGGTCACCCCAGTGGCTTTTCTCTCCTTTGGAAGATGTAAGTTTGCTACACTTTCTTCCTAGCACAGTTGTTGCACACCGAAAGACAACCCTTAGGCTGGATAGCCCTACCCTATGGCAGGTGGACTACCCCTTTGGACTTGTAAATCTAAGACAAGCCAAGGCCTCCATGGCTCCTTCTTAGTGAGGTCCACCACACACCGACGGGGTCCATAACAAACCAAATTCAAAACCAACCTCCCTAGTGGAGTCAAATTAAACATATCAGACAAAACAAACTTCTCCCCAACGAGGTGCAAATCAAATTAGCCTCCCTAATGGAGTCTAATTAAACAAATCAAAGAAATCCAACCAGACTTTTATCCCCGGTGGATACATCCCCAAACAAATCATATTTGAAATCAAATTCTTATCCCCAACAGATAGCTCGAACCTATTTTCTTAGTGGAAGGTTCATGTACTCAATTCCCCATGGATTTCTCCTTCTGGCTCTCTTATGCCTTTGACATAAGTTGAGTTGCATTGCACTAAGATCATGATTCTATCTACCTTCTTGGGTTTAGGTATAGATCATTTCTATTAGTGTTTGTAATCTTTTGGACATTGTTGATCATCTCGATCAATGCCAATACGTGCGGTGTGCCTTGTCAATTATACCACACCTATTGGGGGTCCTTTTGTTGACCTCACTTTTAGAGTGAGTTCTTAATATCATCATCTTAGACTTAGGAGCCTTCTATAAACTAAGACTTCCTTAGTCATAAGATACTTCTAGTAATTAGGTGAACACTTAACCTAAACCTAGAGACTTAGAAGGGTTAATCATAGGATTAGGCTATGCCTTAGGGATTAAAGAGACTCACCCACTCTATAACCTAAATCTGACCTATGTTCACCCACTCAAAACCAAACCTCAAATTCAATTCAAACATTCAATACCAAATCTAAATTCATATTCAAATTTTAAATCAAATGATTGAAATCTATAACCAACTCCAAACCAATCAAATCAAATCAACCTAAGCCTTATGATTTTATCCTATGGACTTAGCCAAATTTTATTTAATTCCAAAACCCAAAATCAACTGATTTTCTCATAAATCAATTATTCATTCAATTATAATCACAAATATAAATAAAAATTTACAATCATCAAGCTAAATCAAAATTAACCTTAGTCAAACCCAACTTAGCCCATTTGACTTGAAATTTTTAAATGAACCAAACCTCATTTGAACTCAAGCCAATTATAATTTGGATTTATATATCAATCTTAAATCCATATATAAACTCAACTAAAAGAAACTTAACCCAAAATCAAGCCAACTAAATCCAACTGGTTCACTTGACTTAAAGTGGTCAATTTGACCAACATGAACCAAAATCTATTTCAATCCAAATCAAAGTGAATTAAGCCAATCTAAACTTCATGACATGATTTTTGATCATCCTATGTTGATAAATTATCATAAATTGGGTCAAACAAAATCAATCTAGTCATTTGACCAAGTCAACCCTTTAACCTATATGAACCTGAACTAGCCAAATTGCAACCTAAGCCAAATCTATTGAAACCCATGATTCATACCAACCCAAATTCAACACTTGAACATGACTTGACCTTCAATTGAGCCAAACCTAACCCAATTGGCCCTCTTGACCCAAGTTAACCCAAATTGACCTAAATGGCCAAGATGGGTCATATCAAAATCTAAACCAAATTAACCAATGGCTTATGTTCATTCCAAATTGACTATTGAACTTGATCAAAGCCTCAATTGAGCTCAATTGACCCACTATACCCAAATGACCTATTGAACCCAACTTGACTTAAAGGGTCAAACTAACTTAAAACCCATATCAAATCTAAATTGAACTCAACCAAAGCCTATAATACATTCTAAATGATCAACCAAACCCAAGCCAATTTGGTCAATTTGGTCAAATTGGTCAACTTGACCCATTTGACCCAAATGAATTCAAATGAACCAAAATCAAATTTAAATCAAATTAAACCAAACTAATGGCACCAACACATCCCAAATGATCATATGAACTTGACCCAACTCTTGGTTTGACCCAATTTGACCAATTGGTCAACTTAACCCGATTTGACCCAATTTGACCTAAATGGGTCAAATTGAGTCAAATTGAACCAAATAAACTCCAAATGACTTTAAATTTGGCCCAACTCGCTTTTGACTCATTTTAAATCCTCCCAAATCAAATCCAATACAAAATGACCATTATAACCTTGGGTCAAGGGTATCACATGGGACAAATAACCTATGTAAGTAGTCATTTTCATTCATTTGCCACATTGCACCCACCCAATGGTCCACCTAAGCACCGAGGACACTGCCCAACTTGACCCAAGAGGTGGTTGGGTTGGCCATTACTCATGGGGATGTGAATTCACCTCAGCTCCCCCATTGGAGCATTTGAAACCCATAAGACACCCACTAATCCCTCTTGGCAGCCACCTCCCAAGCCTTGGCCAATCAAACCAAGCCGCCTAGAATGATTCCCTGTCATTCTCAACCACCACCAGCCATAGGACACTCATTAGGAGCCAAAAAACCACCATTAGTGGTGATTTTTGGCCACCATTAAGCACAAAGGAAAAGTGGCACCCTAGGGATTCAATTTTTTCATTAGAGAAGCTCTAGGAACTCCAGTTAGAGAGAGAAACTCATTCCCCACTTCCTTTTGGTGGATACCATTAAATCCGAGCAGATTCTATTGAAGTGCGGTGAAGGTCGGTGACCGCAATGTTCCAAGGCAAGGCAAGAGTCCAGATTTATTCCAAAGCTTCATCTCGCATCCAGGAACATGTTTGAATCATCTATGCCACCAAAAATCATCCCCGGCAAGGTATTTTTCAAATCCTGTAGTCGGTCGTAGGATTGCTTGTTTGTGATGATGTTTGCTCGATGTAGAAAAATTCCATAGAAATCCCTTGCATTCTTCATTTCACATGATCCCAATGTAAATATAAGAGTTTTCCATTATATTTTAAGTGCTTTATCTGGGCTAGTCTGGACTTACAATCAAATTGCTCTTGATCTAATCAAGGTGTATGATAGCAGCTCTATGATGATCAAAAGAGAGTTCGAAAGATTAATATTTTGATTCTAAGTGATGTTCACATAAATAAAGATTCGCGCTTCAACTAGGAGATTTTCCAATGATATATCACCTCTATTTATCAATCATACCATGATCACAACATCAATTTTAAAATTTTGTTAACTTAGACAAAAGCAAGAAATTTCTTCATGCCACAATAGCTAAGGTCTCTACAAAAAAAATAGTGATCATAACCTCCTAACATGTTAATCTGTTCAGTCATCCAATAAAGTTACAAGTATTTGAAATATTTAATTATTTAATTACAGTTATAAATGTTTTCTTTAGCAGTGAATAAGATGCGACATATTATATTTTAGATATTTATATATTTATTTAGAGAAGTTGAACACTAATGATAATTATATTAAAAATTAATGATTAGCATATTGATTTGAACTATTTATAAGTGAATTAATTTTTTTTGTATATACTTTTATTTTATTTTATTTTAATAGATTGTGATTATGGGTCATTATTAGGAGTGCGCATTCGGTCGGACTAGAAAGATTAGCTTTAAAAAATTTTAAACGATCGATTTGAAATCTGGAATCTGAAAAACTGAATTGTTTAATGATTAATGTAAATCTAATAGATTCAAATTGATTTTTCTTTTTAGATTTTTTGTTTGGGTTAGGAGAAATCTAAAATTAGATGTAAATAGAGCAATTTGAATAGTTTTTAGCATTAAAGTATGAAGTGGCAAGACCAAAATATGAACAGTAGCATGAAACATGTTAGTACGACAATGGAGAAAGATAAACAAAGATAATGACAAGTTAATTTGGGCATTAATATAAATACTCCTTAATTCTCTTTCATTAAAATAAAAGATGATAAACAATAGTAATGATCCTTTTATGTTACTACTATTATACTATTAATACAGAGTTTTTTTCTTTAGATTTCTTTTTTATTTTATTTTTTTGATATGTTGCTTTAATTATTAAGATTGAGGTAAGATGAAATAAACTAAATGAGAAGAATACTCTGTTGACCTTAATTTCTACTACATAAGTTGAGTCGGCCCACAAGTCAAATTCGAGTAACTTCAGATACAATAATACGCAAATCGAAGCTGAAATACACTCGACATCACCAAAACTTGTCGAAATGATCTCCGATTGATGAACGGACTTCACCATCATATTCTGAATGTCAAAATTGATCATAATATATATATTGCACAATACGATGGTCAACTGATAAGAGGGAAATTTATTGATGTGTCTACATGTATATCGGAGTCAGAAGGCTGCGATGATGCCCAAATGACCTCTGATTATGAAATTGATCATGTTGTTATCATCAAAATGTCCAAACCTATCAAATGAGACCATCTACACTCAATTCGGATGAGTCTGTGCAAATTTTGAGTGGTCGAAAATAACGATGCGCATATTTGAACCAAAATTCACTCGATTCGGCGCCAACTTTGATCAAACGGCCTCCGATCGTAAAATGGATTACACCGTTGAATTTGGAACGTCAAATTTACCTAGAAATGATACCCATATTATGTGGGTTTAATTTCGGCAAGATTCACAAGAATTTGATGTGATATTGCGAAAATCAAACATCCAATTTAATTAAACACAGTTCGATTTAATTTTAATAATTAAATCATGATATGATTAAATCAAGATTTTCATATGAATAGATATTATTGATCAGATTAAATATTTTCCATAAATGCTTCTCAATCACATTCAAAATTTCATTCATAATTTTATTGAGATTTATTGCTTAATTAATTAGGGAAATTAACTAATTAAGATCTAATTACTCTTTTAAATTAATTAATAATCAATTAATCCCATGAATAGTAATAAATTAATTAATTAAGTGGTTAATTGTTGCTTAATAGTGAATGAACCCATGGGATAAGATTAGGGCCTCCTTCTTAATCTATTTCCCAAAGTTTATTTCAATTAAATTAATTAGGGCTTAATCAATTGATCAAATTGCTTAATTAATCAAATTGAAATTATAATCACATAGAATCTCAATTAATGAAGTCTTGGGTTAGGTTGAAGTATATATAAGGAAATTATAATTAGCCCACATGTGTGGGAGAATTATAAGAGTACTTAATTAAGTTCCTTAAGTTAATTAACTATTAATCATAAGCCAATTGCATTAGGCTCCTTTTATTTCTTAGGATCATTATAAATTTATTTTGCATTCATGTCTATATCATGTTGGCTCATAGTTATTTGGTTAATTAAATTAAGCTAACATAGGTAAGGGTTAATTAATGAATTTAATGCATATTACAACCTAATTAATCTGTAAAATTAACTTAATTACATTTCATTAAGCTAAATTAATTCATAAACATGGGAATGGGTTAGGATCAGCAAACATTTTCTCACATCATTACATCAAATTAAAACATGGAATTAAAAATGTCATAAAAGAAACTTTGGTTTACTTTGAATGACTTCATTGCAAATTTATTTTGCATTCATGTCCATATCATGTTGGCTCATAGTTATTTGGTTAATTAAATTAAGCTAACATAGGTAAGGGTAAATTAATGAATTTAATGCATATTACAACCTAATTAATCCATAAAATTAACTTAATTACATTTCATTAAGCTAAATTAATTCATAAACATGGGAGTGGGTTAGGATCAGCAAACATTTTCTCACATCATTAAATCAAATTAAAACATGGAATTAAAAATGTCATAAAAGAAACTTTGGTTTACTTTGAATGACTTCATTTAATGTAATTGTCCTTAGGAATTAGTTGGATTGAATGAATTATATGCTTATATTTTATTATTTCTTTCCAACTACATTAAATATTTTATTCCACATGAATTAATGCATTCATCTTTTCAAAGTTAATTAAATCAAATGGTTTTCCTTTATGCTAAGTTTGCATGTGTTGACTTAACTTAATATATGTGTAGCTATTATCACTAATAAATTCAAATTTATTTTCCAAAGTATATAAATTGATTACATTGATTTGAGTGATATTAGTTATGAATACATATAGGTTTACATATGCTTATAACTTAAATGTGTGAAATGGAGTTCTCTTTTCTTCGTTCCTATGTATTTCTACATTAGGATTTGAAGAGAGCTTTAATTCACATATGTAGATAAATCCAACTAAATAAAATACAACTTTGTGTGGCTCTCTCTCTCTCTCTCTTTTAGTTATTTATACATCCATATGTATTTGAGAAAAGCAAGTGTTTAGTCTGGACATCCCAGAAATATGAGGTTTTAGGTAGCTCCGAGGAGGTCATTTGATTACCTCACTTCCCTGGTCAATAATGGCACGTACTTGCTTATGTTTCTTATACATGTATGTGTGTATTTAATTAGGAATTAGAACCCCTTTTTCTATTAAAGATAAATGCATCCCATAATCACTTAGGCAATTAGCATATGTTGCCTGTAAGTTAATATATATATATATATATTTATATTTACATAGGTTTGAAATGTTAATTAGTATATAGTCCAGACATCCTGGGAATACGAGCCTTTAGGTAGCCCCAATAAGGTCATTTGATTACCTCACTTCCTTGGTCAATAGTGACACGTACTTATGTAATTCCATTCTTATGTATTTTAGTATTAGAATTTAGATAGAGCTTTAATTTATATGTTTGCGTGATTCAATCAAAATGAAAATATAAAATCCCAAACATAGATGCATTCATCATCATTCAAGTGTTATTAAAACATGTTGCATGTATAGATATATTTAGGATTAAACCATATGCATATTATATGTCGTGGAAAGAAATAATTTGACATGTGTCATGCAGTAGTAATTCAATTTGACTAATCATAAGATGCCTTTTACATTGAATGGAGCTATTTAAAGTGAATCTAAACTTAAGCTTAATTAAAATGCTTGATAAGCCATTCATAAAGAGAATTAAATCAAATTAACATGCTTTAGAAAGTAACTTAGGGTTGGGACGAAAGAGAGCAATTCTCTTTCCTCTCTTTATAACACTTAGTTGCTAAGTGTATGTCACTAAAACCAAACAAAACACAAATTAAAATTCTCAAATCAATTAAATAACTTTAAGTAAAATCATCCTTTATGATTAAATTAAATCTCTTTCACACTTAAAAAAATATAACGTTAATGTTTAGTAAGACATACCACACAAGCCTCAGTACACACACTAAAGTTAAGTCACAACTTCTAGCTTTATGTTAGGATGATATAGTGTGATGTATATTTTATTTTATGATGTAATATTTTAGACTAGATGTTAGGTGTATGCTTCATAGACTAGATGGTATGTCGTGATTAGCCTAATCATATTTTCTGTAGAGGATTATGCTTAAGGGGCCACTTAAAAATAAATATAAATGCTATCTTTGTAGGTTGCTTAAGCCCTTAAGCATAATCCAAGTTAGGATAGGTGGGCTTGGTTACCCATGTGTAGGGTGCTAAGTCCAAATTATGATATAATTGCTTGAGATTATATGTATGTTTAACAAACCTCTATTTTATAGATGTAGTTAGATCTGCTTTTCCTATTCTTAATATAATTTTGCAATTAGAAATTAGGATTAGTACTCTGGGGTTTAGAATGAGCATTGGCTAGAAGCCTTTGTCCTGGGGTGCCATGCGATGCCTATAAAGTGGAGCAAATCAAATCAAATGAAGACATGGGGACAAAAAAGACATGAAGACCTGAAGGTTTGAAGACCCCCCATAGAATTCATTCATTATAAATTATAATTATTATTTTGTAATTCTAAGTTATATAAGGGCAGAGCTTGACTACCCATCTTTCATTTTCAGGTAGTAGAGCGGTACCAACCGCACCGGCCTCTTATTCTTTTGCACTAGTTTTATAAAATTAATTGATGTTATGTTCAAATTATGCATTAGAAATAATATGCTTTTCATAGTTTCTTATGATTGATGCTTTAATGTGTGGCATGGATACGATTAGGCTCTTAAGATAAAAATAAAATATCTACCCAAGTTTCAAATAATTCATAACCTCACCATAAAGCCTAGGCATTAAATAAGATAATTAATTGATTTAGCAACTCCTTAGCTAAATGGTTGAATGTTTCAAAACATGCATATCATATTATTTCGCTCTTGAAAATAGGGGCTTTCCATCCTTGCACAATAGAGGAATGTTTGACCTGTGAGAGCATCCCTTGTAGTGGAAAATATCTCTTTTTTGCTGATTTAGCTAATGATCTACTTTCATCATGCATATAAGCATCAAAATTCTAATGCCTTTATCAAAATGAAGTGTCAAAATTAGAATAAAACTTGAAAAGATTTTTGCATTAGATTAAGTCATTACTCATACCACTCATGCTCTAGTCTCTTAGGGGCTTAAGGACTTAAGTCTCTTTCTAAATAAATAACATCCCAACTATCTTGTAATTTCATATAACTAGACCACATGATTTTAAAATCATAGGAGGAGTTAGCAAGCGGCCACTCTAGGTAGTTGTAAACCCACCAGTCACGTGGTTTATCCTCTCTTGTGGAGGTAAATCTTATGCCCATCTTCGCTTAGATTTAGGCCATGCTTTAGCTTATGCTAATTCTCTCTAAATTTAGGATCTGAGGTTGTTGTTTCCTTTGGGCTACAAGCATAAATCCTCACCTTTATGTATTTTCATAACATTATGTTAATGGATTATAAGCCCTAGTAATCTAATAAAATCTCAACTCAAAACATATAAATTTCTTCAATTTGAAATATATAAAGCTTAATTATATGATAGATTAGAATGCTCACTAGGCTTCTTAGTATCATGACCATTTTTTACTCATTCCCTTTGGCTTCCAAAATAAGTCTCTTCATTTGAACTATCCTGATTGATTTTCCAAATATAGCAAATCCATTGATAGTCTAACCTTAAAATATTTGGAGATGATAATTGCCTACTTAATCAAGAGTATTCTTATGGAATTTCATTCCCTAAGATGTAATTAACTATGGAGGCTTGCCTCCATAGGACACTTTAGAACATAGTTTAAAATAAACCCTGCTTTATTCATCCATGTGAAGTAGAGAAAAAATCTCTAGTATATTCGAAGACCAATCATGTCTTAGGAGTCCTTATTAGGTGATTAGGTCCATTGAATGGTGATGTCTCTATCTTTTAAGATAGTACATCATTCCTCAATGTCGTACCTGATCACTTCAATAAGTATCCCCTACGATCTACCTGGTGTCCCCCTATATACACCCAAAGACAAACACCACAGCCATTGAGTGAGATCACAGTTGTCTTGTTGCTTTTTTCAATGGGATGGTTGATCAGTGTTCCCTGGGGTACTCTTATATTTTCCTGTGGATTGTTCAAATTATTTTCGATGAGCATTAATAGCCTCATCAGCAGAAATTTGTGCTTCCATATGATGAACTAAGTTGGCATACAAGCGAACTGTATCACGCATTAATGATGAGTAGAAAGGCCCAAGATGAAGCCCTCCAAGGAAACTCCTCTTAGTAATTCAGGGTCTACCCATAGTTTTTGGTGAGCTTCTAAGCAGAATCTCTGGAAGTACTTATTAAGTGATTCAGCTTCATTTTGATGAGATGAGAGGAATCTTTAATGATCCTTCAGTTCACAATAAACTGTTCTACAAAAATCTTAATGAGTTCATCAAAGGTATGGATAGATCCCCTTGGAAAAGAGTAAAACTAAGTGCGAGCCTGACCCTTGAGGGTGACTAGGAAAAATTGACAAAATAATGTGTCAAGGGCTCATTAGATGTGCATTATAGTTCTGTAATGGTAGATGTGTTCATATGGGTCGGTTGCCCCATCATAGGAGTCGATGCTTGGAAGCTTGAAACCTACTGGATTATGATGTTGAAGAATTGCTTCAACTAAAGGTGAATACTCCTGATAACCACAGTGAGAGAGAATATGATTTATATCTTTAAGGTGAAATTATTCTCGCATTAAACATTGTAATTCCATACATATAACATGACAGTTGGAATCAACAAGGCAAGAATGTGTCAAGCCATCGACAATAATTAATAGGTTAGCAATCGATTGATCCGCAAGTGATGGATGAGTAAAACTAGCAGTGTCAAAGAGGTCGATATCATGGTTTAGAAGTAGAGGAACTTCAGTTTGATGGTGAGAAGGCCCCGTGTAAGCATTTTGACGTCCCCTGACTAATGATCGATCTTGGGGAAGATGTGTTTGTTGCAGTAGTAGCTGTCATGTTTCTCATAAAAGTTGAATTATCTCATTTTGAGACTCTTCCATTCGGTGAACACGATCTTTTAAAGAGGTTCCTGTTGCACCTTCACTGATAGGGTAACGTCTATCAGGGGGAAATGAGGCAGAAGCTTGGTGCCCTTATTTTAAAGATTGGTTTCGGGAATGATGGGAGTTGGAGCGGGAGGCTCCATTATTGCAAGTATTGCGCTTGTTGGCCATAGTGCAAGTGTTCACGAAGATTACGATTGTTGGATTCCTTTCCCATAAACGGTGCCAAACGATTGTGTGCAGGAAGATTTGGGTTAGTAGAGTAGGAGAATTTGATGTCTTAGCATTACACAAAAGTTCCACATAAACATTAGAAGAGTTTGAAAGATATAAGGATTTTTACGTGGAAAACCCATGAAGGGAAAACCACAGGGTCAAGCCCACTTAGAAATAATTTTACGTTATCAGTAGTTGTTATAATTATTGTATCTCCAAAGTTGGAGAAAGATAGTTTACAAGAGTAAGTTTTGTGAGAAGCGTCACTGGATCAACGAAGAAGGCTTCGCTTGAAGTGGTAGTCTAACGATCTGACGACAACGATCGAGTGATGGTCGGATGGTGATTGGTAGTAGCTGGTGGTGGTAACTGCGGCGGTGGTTAGAGGTGATCCGGTGGTAAAGCGTGGCAAATGAGATAGTGACCGATGGCGGCGGCGGCGATGCATATCATCGTGATGGCGGGCGATGGTGACCTGACGGTGGCGGCGGTAGTGGCCGACGGCGGCAACCGGCGGTGGTGGCTATCGATGGCGGCTGGCAGTGGTGGCCAGCGGTTGTCCAACAACGGTCGAGCGGTGGCCTGATTATGGCTTGAGATTCTTCAAGTATCAGAGGTCTCTCCCCTCTTCAGCTTAGGTCCCCTCATGTGAAGAATGATGGGCTATTTATAGATTATGGAGTAATATTTCTATAAAAATAAGCAAAATCCAAACCACTCTATCGGATGGCTCAAAATGATTCCTTTGATCATGTAATGTATTTTAAGTATTTAAATGGTCAAATGAAGTCAGAATTAAGAGATTATTAGATCTGGCTCGTAAAGACGCTTGATTTGACTATAAACATTCTATATTTATAAACTATTTAGGGATCTGACTGATATCCCAAAGTTTTTAATTATATTTTAAGTGCTTAATCTGGGTTAGTCTGGACTAACAATCAGATTGCTCTCGATTTAATCAAGGTGTTTGATAGCAGCTCTATGATGATCAAGAGAGAGTTTGAAAGACTAATATTCTGATTCTAAGTGATGTTCACATAAATCAAGATTTGTACTTCAACTAAGAGATTTTTCAATGACATATCACCTCTATTTATCAATTATACTATGATCACAACATCAATTTTAAAATTTTGTTAACTTACACAAAAGCAAGAAATTTCTTCATGTCACAACAACTAAGGTCTCTAAAAAAAGGGAAAAAAATAGCGAACATATCCTCCTGACATGTTAATCTGTTCAATCATCCAATAGAGTTACAAGAATTAAATTCCATATTTAAAATATTTAATTATTTAATTTTAGTTATAAATGTTTTCTTTAGCAGTGATTAAGATGCCACGGATTATATTTTAGATATTTATATATTTATTTAGAGAAGCTGAACTCTAATGATAATTATAATAAAAATTAATGATTAGCATATTGATTTGAACTATTTATAAGTGAATTAATTTGTTTGTATATACTTTTATTTAATTTTTTTCATAGATTGTGATTATGGGTCATTATTAGGAGTGCACATTCGGTCAGATTAGATGGATTAATTTTAAAATTTTTTAAATGATTGATTTGAAATCTGGAATCTGAAAAATCAAACTATTTAATAATTAATGTAAATCTAATAGATCCAACTAATTTTGTTTTTTAGATTTTTTGTTTGGGTTAGGAGAAATCAAAAATTAGATGTAAATAGAGCAATTTGAATAGTTTTTAGCATTAAAGTATGAAGTGGTAAGACCAAAATATGAGCAGTAGCATGAAACATGTTAGTACGACAATGGAGAAAGATAAACAAAGATAATGATAAGTTAATTTGGGCATTGATATATATACTCCTTAATTCTCTTTCATTAAAATAAAAGATGATAAACAAGAGTAATGATCCTTTAATGTTACTACTATTATACTATTAATAAAGAGTTTTTTACTTTAGATTTCTTTTTGGTTTTATTTTTTGATATGTTGCTTTAATTATTAAGATTGAGGTAAGATGAAATAAACTGAATGAGAAGAAAACTCTGTTGACCTCAATGTCTACTACATAAGTTGAGTCAAGCCTACAAGCTAAATTCGAGTAACTTCGGATACAATAATACACAAATCAAAGCTGAAATACACTCGACATCGCCAAAACTAGTCGAAATGATCTCCAATCGATGAACGGACTTCGTCATCGCATTAAACGTCAAAATTGATCAGAATATATGTATTGCACAATTTGACGGTCAACTGATAAGAGGGAAATCCGTCGACGCACCTACATGTATATCAGAGTTGGGAGGCTACGAAGATGCCCAAATGACCTTCGTTCATAAAATTGATCATGATGTTAGCGTCAAAACGTGCAAACCTATCAAATAAGACCATCCGCGCTTAATTCGAACCAGTTTGAGCGAATTTCGAGCAGTTGGAAATGACGACGCACATATTTGAACCAAAATTGACTCGATTCGACGTCGACTTTATTCAAACGGTCTCCGATCGTGAAACAGATTACACCGTTGAATCCGAAATATCGAATTTACCTAGAAATGATACTCATATTATGTGAGTTTAATTTTGATAAGATTAACAAGAATTTTGACATGATATTGTGAAAATCAAACATTCGATTTAATTAAACACAATTCAATTTAATTTTAAAAATTAAATCATGATATGATTAAATTAGGATTTTTATGTGAATAGGATTATTAATCAGATTAAATATTTTTCGTAAATGCTTCTCAATCACATTCAAAATTTCATTCAAAATTTTTAAAATCTTGCCTAATTTTATATGAAAATTCATTAATCAGCAATTAAGACCATTAATCAAGAGGCTCTTCTTTTCTGGAAGGAATTCAAGAAAATGGGGATCCAATTTTTCCTCCCAAGGTAAAACCCACAGCCGGCATTCTTCCCATAGGGATTTTCTCGAGCGATAGTTTCCGATCATCTGGAATTCATCCGATTCCACAATCCCATGACTCTCCCGTTCAGCCCTCTCTCGTCCATCTTCCATAGAAAATTTTGCATCTCTCGTCTCCTCCATTCTCCCCTCCCAATCACACAAACTGAGCCCGACCTCTCTTCCCCGTGCCCATTTCTTCCTCCAGCACCGATGAGCTACGCAGGCAGCTCAAGTCCAATGCCGACATTCTCGAATCCCTCCACAAGATGTCTACCACCTTTAAATCCTCTAGCTCTAAAACCCTAACCCTCTCCGATCTAAACTTATCCTCCGCTTGTCGGGAGGTCTCGGATCAGGACTCCTCCACCATTTTTCACTCCATCAAATGCGCCACCCTCAACACAGCCCGGTCCATCCTCTCTAGCTCCAGCTTCTCCTTTGATGTACCATCTCGATCCTCCTCTAATCAGCGCTATGTACCTGAGCTAGACCGCATTGACCTTCACGATAAGACATCCTCGTGCCTCTTAGCCAATATATCCACCGTTCACAAGGAGACCATCACCTCGCCATCTAATTCCCTCCTCGAAGCTCTCTACAATGCTACTAAAATCTACTTCTGTGTCGGTCTTCTTCCCTACTCAAGCTGATCCGGAACTCCAAACTGAGCTCTCACATTTTCCCTTCATTCCTGTGTGCTTCCTATTCCCATTTCAGTAGGCAACCTCCCAATCTCTTCTAGCCAAAACTCTATTCCTATTACCTGCTATTTGGCAGCAGCAAATCCCATCCACGATTCCTGATCATACCCGTTCTGGCATTTCTCCCAACTATTCAACCCAAACAATTAACCCGACAATCTCTCTTATTCAATTATCTTGATATGACCCTAAAAAATTCACTAGTCGAAGCATGAATCTTGACGTAGAAAGTAATCTGATCGTGAATCAAGACTAACCGAGATCAAGCGGTTATTATCAATCGACTCTTAAATATGGAGTGTTTATAGTCAAATCGAGCGTCTTGATGAGCCGGATCTAACAAGCCCAAGATCTAAAAATTCTGACTTCATTTGAGTATTCAAATATTTAAGATATATCAAATGATCAAAGGGATCATTTTGAGCCGTCCGATGAAGTGGAGTGGTACGGGTTTTGCATGTATTTACAGAGACGCCACTCCTCCAACCTATAAATACCCCTCATTCCTCATATGAAGGGAGGCCCAAGTAAGAGAGAGGAGAGAGCTCTAAAGATCCTCCAAGCACAATTGTGCCGCCACTCGACGGTCGTCAACCACCGCCGTCGGCCGCTGCCATCATTCGCCGCCGTTTATCCTTGCCGTCGTCAATCTCTGTCAGTCTCCATCATGATGACTTATACCAGTGATTATTCCCTACATTTCTACAAGTGATTATTCCCTGCATTTCTGCCAGTGATTGTTCCCTGCATTTCTGCCAATAATTATTCCCCGCATTTCCACCAGCGGTTGCTCCGCACAATTCGTCATCATCTGCTACTACTAGCAACTGTTACAACCTGATCGTTGTCACATGGCTGTTGTTCCTTTCTCATATAAAATCCTATAATCCCATTATCGGGAAGATTTTGTACTCTGAAACAGATACATAGTGAAAGATTTTTACTGGGCTAGGCACCGTGGTTTTTTCCCTCTTTTTGAGGTTTTCCACATAAAAATTCTGGAGTTTTCTTGTTCACTCTTTAAATGCCTGTGTGTGTGCTAGATTTCACAATGAAGCTAAGGCAAAAACTTTTACTCTCATGGCGGTTTTCTACGCATAGCAGTTTGGTTGCCATCTGGAAGCCGATTCCCATTATTTCATCTTGTATGACGACTAAGTTTCCCAACAAGATCAAAACCACCATCGAGGTAGAGCATTTCAAGCTTTTAAGGAGCGCAAGCGAAGAATGAAAATTCATCAAACTTCGTTCCTTCAAATTTTGTCAAAAACTGAGGGGCAACTCTTAATCTCAGAAGATCGCCCATGTTAAGCATCTAATCGATTACCATCCTAAGAAACAAGTCAAAGTTGGAGGATATTCCAACCTTGAGAAGATGTATAGTTTTACAAATTATGATTTTCCAATCATACTCATGGAAAAACAAGACCAAGGTTAAGAAGCAACTTTAATTACAACCACAAACGGATGTTTTGATTCGACCTCTTCCATACAGGTTAATGTCATCAAGCAAAGACTTTGACAAACAACCTAGGATAGGTCAAAAGGTCCTTGGTGGACTTCTCACGACCTGTTCCATACAGGTTAATGTCATCAAGCAAAGACTCTGACAAACAACCTAGGATAGGTCAAAAGGTCCTTGGTGGACTTCCCACGACATCTTCCATACAGGTTAACGTCATCGGGTAACACCCTGACATTAAATTGTATGGATGAGGTCGAATAGAATCTGCTGAGGATTTTTCCTCAGCGGATTCAATTCAACCTCATCCATACAATTTAATGTCATCAGGTAACACCCTGACAAACAATCTCGGATAGTTCAAAATCCTCAATTGATTGACCTCTTCCATACAGTTGCGTCATCGTAACACTCTGACAAACAACCTAGGATAGGTCAAAAGGTCCTTGGTGGACTTCCCATGACCTCTTCCATACAGGTTAACGTCATCGGGTAACAACCTGACAAACAACCTCGGATAGGTCAAAAATCCTCAACGGATTCAATTCGTTCCATACAAGTTAACGTCATTGGGTAACACTCTGACAAACAACCTCGGATGGGTCAAAATCCTCAGCGGATTCAATTCAACCTCTTTCACACAGGTTAACATCATCGTGTTAACATCATTGAGCAAACACTCTAACAAACAACCTAGGATAGGTCAAAAGGTCCTTGGTGGACTTCCTACGACCTCTTCCATACAGGTTAACATCATCGGGTAACACCCTGACAAACAACCTCGGATAGGTCAAAAATTCTCAGCGAATTCAATTCGACCTCTTTCATACAGGTTAACGTCATTGGGTAACACTCTAACAAACAACCTCGGATGGGTCAAAATCCTCAGCGGATTCAATTCAACCTCTTCCACACAGGTTAACGTCATC
This sequence comes from Cymbidium sinense, assembly GCA_021442155.1. NCBI lineage: Eukaryota > Viridiplantae > Streptophyta > Magnoliopsida > Asparagales > Orchidaceae > Cymbidium > Cymbidium sinense. Next base: position 13,984,377 of record CM038230.1, read on the forward strand.
GTGTTAACATCATTGAGCAAACACTCTGACAAACAACCTCAGATAGGTCAAAAATTCTCATCGTCGTCGGTCACCGCCGCTGACAATCGCCGGCAATTTTCGTCGGACACCACCAACATCGCCAGTCATCCGCCGATTCGCCCGGTCGCCTCGTCGATTCGCATTGCCGACCACCCCGTCGACCACCAACCCCAGCGGTCCGCCGCTGCCACTACCATCGCCCGATCCGCTGCCGTAGGCCATCGCGACAATCTTGGCCGGTCATCACCATTGTGCGGTCATTCACATTCGATGCGATTCCCGCGTCGACCTACTGCCGATTCGCACCCCGTCGGTACCCCGTCGGTAACCTATGGCCGTCACCCGCGATCATGCCGGTCGCTGGCTGCCGACCATCGCGATCTTCGCCGGTCATCACCATTGTCGCCGTCATCGTGTGCCACTCGATGCGATTACCGTCATCCGTCGCCAGTTGCCATTGCCGACCACCCCCATCGACCGCCAACCACGTGCGGCCAGGCAATCTCGCCGGTCACCACCATCATCGTCGATCATCTCGCGCTCGGCATGCGCAGGTCGACTGTGCGCTGTTCCGACCACCCGTCGGTAGCCAATACTTTAGTCGGTCGCAGCGACTACCATCATCGGTCCTTCGTGCCGGCAATCTTCAGCTGTCACCACCATCATCACCGGTCATCCCGACCGTGCGGTCGCCCGCGTGCCGATTCATTGCCGACCACCGTCGGTAGCCAAGCATGGCCGGTCGCGGCCGTACTGTCGCGGTCCTTGCTACCATCACGCGTCAATCTTATAGGTCACCATCATCATGGTCATCCCCGACCGCGTTATTGTCGGTGCAATTCGCCATTGCGACCCCGTCTAGCCAATAGCCGGTCACCCGTAGGTCACCGTCTGTCCGCCGACCATCGCCGGCAATCTCCGCCGGTCACCGCCATCGTCGCTGGTTATCCTCGTCGACCACCATCGCAGGTCACCACCGTCGACCAATGTCGTCGGCCACCATCGTCGAGCATCTTCGTCAACCCCCAACTCTGGTGATCGCCTCCGAACCCGGGCGGTCCGATGAGGTCAGTTGACACATATTTCAAGGGAAAACTGGAGCCTTGCCGTATGAACTACGAGTCTTGATGGCCTCTGAACCCGGTCGATCCGACGAGGTCAGTTGACACCTCTTTCAAAGGAAAACTGGAGCCTTGCTGTATGAACTACGGGTCTTGATCACCTCCGAATCCGGTCGGTCCGACGAGGTTAGTTAACACCTCTTTCGAGGGAAAATTGGAGCCTTTCCGTATGAACTATGGGTCTTGATCGCCTCCGAACCCGGTCGGTCCGATGAGGTTAGTTAACACCTCTTTCGAGGGAAAACTAGAGCCTTACCGTATGAACAACGGGTCTTGATCGCCTCCGAACAACCTTCTCTCAAGAAGAAGAGAAGGTGCCTTCTCCCTTAGCCCTAGGGGGGTTTTTATAAACCCCTTTTTAAGGGCAAAAGGATAAAAAAGCATCCAAAACCGCCCAAAACTGCCCAAAATCGTTCAAAATCGCTCAAAACGGGCCAAAATGGACGTTTTGCAGTGCCGAACCCGCGATGCCGCGCATGCATGATGCCGGCGCATGGATGCATGGTTTGCTTTCGAGCTTCTGACGCCGTGCCGTTCAGGCGACCACTCGTAGTTCGCGAACTTCACGCGATCGCGAGAACCGACCCGTCCCAGGGCGTTCGACACTCAGCCTCCCGCGACCAGCAAACAGCCCGCGTCACGCCCAGCGACAGCGTTCAGCAGCTGACCATTCTGCGGTCCTGGCGACCCGTTCATAAAGCGCCACCGTCGGCCTTTCCACGGCAGATCCGGTCTATTCATTTGACCGCACGCACCTTTCTTCGACCCATGGCATGCGACCCCTTGATTTCTTGCGACCCATTCTCAAATCCAACCCAAAACCTTATGCTGCAGTGCGTAAATGTCGCATGGGCCCCCCCAAATCTTGCTCCGTGTGCGCATACATCCATACGCGCCCGCTTCATGGTCATAATCTTATGCTCCCGTAAAGATACATTCTCTCAAAATGTATGGTTAACGGACCCACAAATTTCATTGAAGAATCTATTATTTTCAAATATTCGGCATATATATTTTTGGATATTTGAGATAATATCATCCAAAAATAGGGGGGCAACTGATATGACCCTGAAAATTTCACTAGTCGAAACACGAATCTTGACGTAGAAAGCAATCTGATCGTGAATCAAGACTAACCGAGATCAAGCAGTTATTATCAATCGACTCTTAAATATGGAGTGTTTATAGTCAAATCGAGTGTCTTGATGAGCCGGATCTAACAAGCCCAAGATCTAAAAATTCTGACTTCATTTAAGCATTCAAATATTTAAGTTACATCAAATGATCAAAGGGATCATTTTGAGCCTTCCGATGAAGTGGAGTGGTACGGGTTTTACATGTATTTACAGAGACGCCATTCCTCCAACCTATAAATAGCCCCTCATTCCTCATAGGATGGGAGGCCCAAGTAAGAGAGAGGAGAGAGCTCTAAAGATCCTCTAAGCACAATCGTGCCGCCACTCGACGGTCGTCAACCACCGCCGCCAGCCGCCACCATCATCCGCCACCTTTATCCTTGCTGTCATCAATCTTTGTCGGTCTCCATCATGATGACTTCTACCAGTGATTGTTCCCTGCATTTCTACTAGTGATTGTTCCCTGCGTTTCTGCCAGTGATTGTTCCCTGCATTTCTGCCAGTAATTATTCCCCGCATTTCCACCGGTGATTGCTCCGTACAGTTCACCATCATCTGCTAATACTAGCAACTATTACAACCTGATCGTTGTCACATGGCTATTATTCCTTTCTCATATGCAATCCTGTAATCCCGTTATCGGGAAGATTTTGTACTCTGAAACAGATACATAGTGGAAGATTTTTACTGGGCTAGGCCCCGTGATTTTTTCTTCTTTTTGAGGTTTTCCACATAAAAATTCTGGAGTTTTCTTGTTCAATCTTTAAATACTTGTGTGTGTGCTGGATTTCACAATGAAGCTAAGGCGAAAACTTTTACTCTATCATGACTGATTTTCTAGCACGCAACATCTCTCTAGCCGAATTCATGCAAAATTATTATTGTTGCTGTTGGTGGATGTGTAGAAATGCTTGAATGTGTAAAAAGAAATTGTATATTTGTGCTTGTATTTTTTTGTAGGTTTCAAGACCTCGCTAATTCCCAATAGGGCATAGTGGGTGCAAAGACATAGCTGTGGTGTCGCAAGACAACGCGCGTTACGCTATATAGAGCGTACTGAGTAAGTCAAAATTATTAGATGCAACCTCCTATGTCAAAATGCTGTCAAAATTTTGATTGAATTTTGGACTTGAAAAAAAAAAGAAAAAGGAAAAGAATAAATATTTATTTAAAATAAATAAAATCAATCACATCAAAAAAAATAAACAATCTAATATGAAATTTGAATGTGTAGAAGTTGCATATATATGTTTGCTACATGCAGGTGATCAAAGACCCCACTAATGCTCAATAGGGCTTAGTGGATATGAAGACTCAGTTGTGGTATCACAAGACATCATCATTGCGCTCAATAGAGCGCAAGCCAAAGTAGTTCGATCCAACCCCTACGAGGATGATCGAATCTTGTCAAAATCTTTGTGAAATTTACAGTGATAATGACTTAAATGAATCTATTAAATAGAAATTTCTAAGCCTAAGTTAAATATTAAATAGTTTCAATATTCAATTTGAGCTTATCAAGTTTTGAAATGATGAATCTATAAAAAAAATATAAGTTTAACTGGAATTGAAATTGCATGAGATAAAATCTCTTGTTAAATATTAAAATCATTTTATAACTCATAATAAAATAATTTAAAATCTTTAATTGACTATATCATCAAACTTGATGTCTGAGGATGCTGCGTGGGTTTGAAGAAATAGGAGAATGATAAAATCAATTCAATCATTTATAACTATATGCATGTAAGCTAATGAATGTCTCCATATGCTAATTCAAATCAATAAAAAAAATATAAATATTCAACTCCATAGAATATGCTCATAGTAGACCTAATCTTTTATGCTTGAAAGAGAGTTGATAAAGTATACTAAATGATCAACTTCTGAATGAACTTAAATTAGATAAGTTATAGACATGATCCTCTACTAGCAAATAAGTAGAGTTGATAAGGTCTACCCCAATGATAGCTGAGTTGATTGAAGACATCAACTGAAGAAGTAACTATTATCAAAATATTTACGATATTATATTCATTATTCTCAAATTCAAAATACTCAAAATATAAATTTAGATCTGATCCTTTATTATTAAATTAATAGAGTTGACATGATCTGAAATAATAAATTAAATGATTAAGATGACTTATATACCCCGATGATGACCGCATTGATTGAAAATCTCAACCAGAGGGGATATTGTCATTAAAAGATATTTGAGCTCTAAATTAATTCATCATAAAACTAAATTTCAACTAAATAAAATTTATTATTTAAATATTTAAAGCAAATAATTCATACACCCATCCACCATCGTTTGTTAGGGATGATAGATTGAGAAAACTCTAGCTCACAAAGAAGCTAATGTCAAGTCAAATAAATCACTATATTCAAACTCAAATAATCTCATGCCAATAAGGACGTGACTTGTGCCCTCTGTCCACATGGTTTGGCCAGTAAGCTCCACATATGATGTGGTTACGACCAGAGTCCTCTGATCGGGTGGTTGCCACCAAATGGCACCATTATATTATAGTCATGACTGTAGCCCGTATGTTCTCTAATGGCTCAGCCCTTTGAGTTATGAATCATAGGGTATATTTGATAGGCACAAAGCCCATTTGTCAGCTAAGGTAGACTTAAGCTTATCTCCTTAGGCAAACACCACCCCAAGTCTACAAGGATTACTTAGATGACGCAACCCATGGCTGCTGACAAGGATCTTTCAGTCAAGTTGGGTCAACTACCTCCTCTGACTAAGTAAATTAGGGACCATGACAGTCTGAGATGACGAAACCAGGGGATCTAGATCGGGAACATCATCATTCCACCAACCATATGCTTTAAGTTAAATAATGGTGAATTTCATAAATTCTAAACCCTAAATTTTAAACTCCACATGATACTACTATATGCTATGCATTTAGCAATCTAACAACTAGCCTTAATTGGAAGTTCTCTCTCAGCATTGGGAGAGGTAATTAACTATAGGTGCTTGCGCCTATAGGAAACTTGGAACCAGATCTAAAGTCCTCACAAAATGAGGATGAAATCTCTGGGTAGTGCTTATCTGCTATTTCATCTGCCTTCTAAAAATTTAACCGACGTTTAAATCATACTCTCTTAATTGAGAGGTCAGCAGTGAATTTTCAGAGCCCGCAAACTCCACTCCAGCTTTATTCAAGAGATTTATCTTTCTTTTAGCATTAATGAAGAATAAAAAAAATTTATCACATATCAAATTCAATTATATATATCAATAAAAAAACTTTGAAGTTTGAACTAGGATATTATGATTTAAATTTGATCGAGATGAATTTTTTAGTCATTCAATTTAATTATTTTTTTGATTTAAGAAAATATGAACTGATCCAAAATCTGATAATTGGATTTTGTCAAATCAAAAATCAAAATTCAATTGGCATATGTAAAATTGATTTGAATTAGTGATTTTGGTTTAGTTTGATATGATTTTTTAATTTTTAATCAAATAATGCACACTCCTAGCCATAATCATTCTTCTTTAAAAATTAGAGAAAAAATGTACAATGTATATGGGAAGGATAATAAAAAATCAAATATAGATCTCCATTGAATTTCTCAAAATACAAATGCATCTTCACCCTAAATTATAAATAAATAAATATCCATTTGTTCTCATTCTACAACTTGCAAAACACTAGAAAAGTTAACTAATGACCAAGTTAATTAGGGAGAAAAAGTTGAGTCCGAATACATGATTAAAACTTGATTGTGATGGTTTTTAAAAAAATAAATTTTATTTAACTTAAATATAATATAAAAATGATTCATTATTTTTAAATTTCATTAATTTAGGATTGCAAAATATATTATAATTAATTTTAAAAAATCAAAAAAATTTTATTAATTAGTATTAATATTACACTGTACTTAACCAAATTTATATGTTTCTAAATCATCAAGGAATTCAAAAGTCATACCAATTCAAATTCCCTCATTCAAAGTTCTCAACAAAATTATCAACATAATTAGGTGTCTAGGGTTTACTCTAATTTACTAGATCTTGCTTCTATTCTTTCTCATATTGATTACTTCATATTTAAAGTTGTTCTCTTGCCTCCCTCATTTGCTTCACAAATCCAAGAGACCTCTGTTGCTACTCTTGTTAATTAGATTGATTGTATGAAAGAAACATTCAATTCTACTATCATCTTTGCTTCTTCATGTGGCTAACATCACTACAAAATAGTCCATATTATTAATGGAATTCATGATCACAAAATTAGCATAATCTATTTTTGAGATATTTTTCGATGGATATTTGACTGTTGGTAAAGTCTTGTCACAAGTATTTACTAATAGTTTATTTAGTTGGTACTTTTTGATGCAAAATCATCGAATAATCAATGAGACAGCTGACTGAAAATCGGTAAATCATCGTCGAACAATTTGTCACAACAAATTTTCCATCGAATTCGATTCGGCACGATATTGCAAACTTTGAACTCCATTGAATTTTTTCTGAAGAACTAGTTGTAACAATTTTAGCTTCATCAAATTTTGTGATTGAAAAAGTCATAAAAATTTTAAACTCTATCACATTTTTCATTAAAAAAGCAGTCGCAAAACTTAGATGATGTTGTCAATCAATTTCGTATCATGGACATTTCTATCGAAAGAGCCATCATAATATTTGAGCATCATCGATCAATAAATAAACTGTAGCAGATCTTAACTACCATCCAAATTTCTAATGAATAGGTCATCAACAAAACTCCAATAATGCTTCACTAATAACACTAAAAATCTATGAAAATTCAAAATTATAGCCATAATGGCATCACATACTTCATATGTATAATAACTTCAATAAATTCATACTAATTTAAAATGGGGGAATTCAGTCTACATTGTAGCTGATTTTTAGATCTCAAACTATAAATAGAGTTGTACTCCAAAACTAGAGTAATATATGAGCAAAAAGAGCTCTAATTACTCATGAAAATAAAATCAATTTGTCCAAGCAAGGTAAGTATATATATCTTGAAGCTCAAAAAACTATTATATATGAGAGAGACTATTATGTGCAGTTTGGGTAACTCTATCAGTTCCAATAACTTAGAGTCATGTGTCACTTAGCCAATACACAACTGCTATATATTAGTTGTGAAGCATTGTATATTACTATATATTGATATAATATTAAATGCACAGTAATGCACAATATATATACACACAATAATACACAACACTTTACAGCCAATACACATACACATCAGTTATATATTGGTTGAACGATATATGACACTATATTATTGAAATCTCAATGTAACTTTCTACATCTGAACCCCACACGTAATATTTTTTCTATATTTGAATGCCACTGATATTTTATATTTGATAAAATTAGTAGCAAATATGTTTGTAGATAGCTACCTTATTTTATTTATTGCTTAGCTGTAGATTTTAATGTTGTGCCAAAGATATGCAGCGATAAAACTATAAGAAAATCACTAAATCCTAAACTTCAGCAAAAAAATTGTGGAAGTAGTTTTATCTATAGAATGAGAAACACCTATCTAGAGAAATTTGGACATGCAAGCTATTGTTAATTCCAATGCAAGTTCTTATGATTTTCGGCGTACAAATTGATCCAAAATGATCTCTCATACAAAAATATTGATACAACATTGACCCCAATTTAGTCTCTCAACTATACTGAATTGATCCCAATTTATTTGTCCTCTAGGGATCATTTTAGATCAATTTTGCATTGTCATGAACTAACTTTGTGCAATTTGATACTTTGAGACTAAATTAATCTAATAAGAAGACCATTTTTGAATTTAAGGTGCATTTGTGATAGCTTTTTGATTGTTTTTCTTTTCAGAAAGCAATTATAACTACGTCTAGCTACTAACTTTTTTATTGCTTTTCAGATAATTTTATGATAAAAAGCTGCTTTTTGAGACTAAAGTTTGTTGAATGTGGTGTTTATCATAATGCTTCTATTTGAATTTTTCAAAAAGAAAACTTTTATAACACCTATAAATTTTTTTCAAAAAAATGCTTTCCCCATAATAGCTTTATAATTAGCTTTACAATAAATTACCACCGCCCCAAACAGATCATGACCTTTTATTTACGCATGATCAAGATTAATTAGCTTTTGCATCTTTATTTTCTAGATTGAATGCTGACATTATGTTGAAGAACTCTAATTTCTACACGTAATAGTGCCCTTAATATATACTTTAGATCTTCATCTAAATTTCTCATGTTCTGATGATGCATCGTAATAGGAAACAACAAATGGGTAAGCTTTTGTCCTCTCTATCTTTCTCTTATTTTTGGATTCGGTCTTTTGTGATTATTTTAATTAATGTTAATTAATTTACATCAAAAATTGCTATCGCCTACCTTGTCGTTCTCTTTATCTTTTCCTTTGTCCTTTAAAAAATAATAATAATAAAGAAAAAAACTGGCTCATCTGTTTAGCTCTACTGATACCGCCACTTGGATGCTTTCCGAAGCTTCCACGAAGATGATAACTATTCTGAATAGTGAAATCTTTCTTGAATTAAAAACAACTACTCAATGCGTTATTTAAAAAAAAAAGAATAAATAGTCTTTATTCTTACATATACATTTTTGTTTTTTCAATCTCTAAAGATTCTGAGGGCGTCAACTGATTAAAAAAGAAAACATGATATATCTAGTCAAGTCATGGATGCCAACTTTATATAATAAAGAACAAAAAATATATAGTATTAACCCACAAATTCAAGATAATCATATTCCTCTTAAAATATCATGTTACATGAACATTTATCTTATAAATATGTTGAATAAATGGGTACATTATATAGCGCATAAAGCCATCTTAATCCTTAGAATTAATTATGAATTGTGCTTCTTAAATTCAAAGCTCGTAAGTTTGGATCAAAGGAGTAGAGGAATGCTTTGTTCATACCTAAAAAAATTACCTGTATCAACCTCACTCTTCACTTGTGCCAATCTCTTGAAATTACCTTTGAAATACTTCTCTCCCCAAACACTAGCCTCCATAAAACTTGTGTTCCCTTCTCTGTTAACACCCAAATCCAAATCTCTGTAATTAAGATAAGCAGCTCTTGGATTTTTCGAAACATAAGGAGTCATAAAGTTATAAAACTCCCTCATCCATTTCAAATACTTATGTGTTGTCTCCAACCCCTCTTCAGTCCATTGAGTAATATACTGTATATCATACAAGCTTCCCTTTCTATGAGGAAATGGAGTCTCAGTTTCAGAGACTTCAGCTACCATTCCGCCTAAAGGACCAATAATCATCACGAGCCATTTATCCCCCTCAAGAAGAAATTTGAAGATCTCCTTCAATTCTTCTTCGCTTATTGGCATTGTTAAAAGATCAGATTTGTTTTTGAATGATGTAGTGTTCGACCATGGCTTTCTGTCAAGGAGGACGTTTAAAGGTGAAGTATGCGAGTAACCATCGAAGTACAAAACTGATTCAATCCAGCTCATTTCAACACAGTCTGTTTCCTTCAATTTCAGTTCGGGAAAGCTTTGTTTTAAGATGGAAACAAGTTCTTGTTTTTGACCGAGGAACAAAGATCTGAAAGTAGCTTGAACTGTTTTATTTGTGTCTCTTTCATTCACCGGCTGCAAGATTGATTCCAAAAATATTCTTTTATCGAGGTTGTAGGCTATATTCAAATACCTGCTCACAAGCTTTGTTGCACCTTCTTGTAGTGTTTTTGAAATGGTGAATACTGTGACCTGTTTTAAACATTTAATAAGTTAATAATGTATGGATAAGATTTTAATGATGCAGTGTAGTGATCTTTATATCTTCCTAAAGTTCATCTCAACAAAATCAACATCGAAGAAACATAGGTTTGACATGTTAAAGAAAAACTCCTTGAAGCCCATCTCAATAAAATCCAATCCCATCGTTCAACGCCAAATATAAAACACAAATAATAATAATAATATTGAAGCACCAAATGAAAAGAAATCGAATTAACAAAGAGAATATTTAGACTTAATGAAAAAATTATTTGTAGCTTCTCACCTTAGGTGGAACTTGAACAAGCTTTATCTTATAAGATAGTATGACTCCAAAGCTTGCTCCTCCTCCTCCTCTCAAAGCCCAGAAAAGATCTTCTCCCATGGCTTCTCTATCAAGAACTTCACCTTTTGCATTCACAATTCTAGCATCGACAATATTATCAGCAGCAATACCATAAGCTCTCGTAATTGTGCTCAATCCTCCACCACTGAGATGACCTCCAACTCCCACAGTATGACATAAACCAGCAGGAAATCCAACAACTCTACTCTTCATAGCAATAGCATAATAAACTTCTCCTAAAGTTGCACCAGCCTGAACCCAAGCTGTGTTCACTGATGAATCAATAGTTATAGAACTACGCTTCTGGAGATCGAGGATTATGAAGAAGTTGGATAAGGTTGAGGCATATGAGAGGCCTTCGTAGTCGTGGCCACCGCTACGAATTCTCAAGAGGATATTGTGGGTGTTTGAGCAGGAAACAACGGATTGGACGTGGGATTCTTGTGTTGGGGTGAGGATGAGGAGAGGTTTGGAGGAGTTGGCTAGGGTTCTAAGGTTTTGAATGGAGGAGAAGCGAAGGGTTGTGTAGTTTTTGTCGGCTGGGGTGAAGATGAGATTGGAAGGGAAGGAGGAGGATTTGAGGCATTGGAGGAAGGATTGTTGGGTTGAAGTGAAGGAGTCTGTGTTGATGGAATGGGAAGGGAAGGGTGAGAGGAAGAGGAAGAGGAGGGAGAGGAGAAGAGTAATGGAAAATGGGAGAGAAGACTTCATCTCTTTTCTTTTGTGAATGGTTTTGGTGTGGGTCTTGAGGTACAGGAGATATCACATTTTTTATATAGTTTTGAGGATATGAGTTGAAGAGATTGAAGGGTGAGTACTTTGATATAAAGAGTGATCTTTTGTATTATTTAAATATGCATTGATTGTAGGATTATATATATATATATATATATATATAATATCATTGAAGTTAGTAATTCCTACTATAGAAAGTTAAAAAATATTGCCTTCGTATTCTTGACTCTTTCATAAATAAAAATTGGGAACATATTTTTATTGATGAATAAATGATTGTAGAATTTAATAACATTTTAGTCATTTCTGATTTTAAGGTAGAGATGAAGATCCAAATTGTTGATTTTTATTTGTTTCCTCTAAAATCAAATATTTTTTTATAAAATATATTGCAAGAAAGGTGAACAACCTCATCCCTCTCTGTCTCTCTCTTTTTCTATCTCTAGAAATTTATAATTACTTACGCAAAAATATTACACTAATGAATGATCAAATTAGCAAGCTAAATAGTTCATAATTTTCTGCTCTACGTGTACGCTTCTAAAATTGAAGGAATCCTAATACTTAATCTTAAAGCTCAAATAACAATTAATTATATCTGTCTGCTACAGATTATATATGTGATAAAATCTGCAGAAAATATGTTAATTAATAATTATCTATCTTAATGTTATTTTTTTTATAAAAATATAACATATAATTCTTATATATTTACATATCTAATATTTAAAAATTTATATTTACATAAATAATATCTAAATCTTTGTATCAAAAATAGCATCATCATTAGTCTTTTAAGGCCAAATGCATCTTTTTTATGTGGTATGTACTCTTTTTATTTCCACAATTTGATTTGATATTGGCATCAGTAAATAGATGAGTTCAATAGTTATAAAAAAATAATAAGTAATTTTGTAAATTATATTACAATCATGTTATTTTGTACTTTAATTATTTTGTTTAATTGTTGATTACAATCTTGTTAGGTTTAGCTTGAATTAAGTCAATAACTAATTTTTTAAATATGATGATAATTAAGTTTTATAACTTAATAAAATAAATATTCTTTTCTCTTATATTTAGCTCTCTTCATGTGCACTAAGATAGTAAGCTCTTCTGATCAGTGGGACAATGATGTTTAAGACAAAAAAATTAAGTGGATATAAATTTGATTTAGATGGATATTATGATCATTGGGTTTATTTAAAAGAGTATAATATGCAAATTGATAAATTAGTTGTAAATTCTATTTATTTTGAAAAAAATAAAACTATTATAATGAAATTTAAGTTTAGGATATCTGACCCAAAATTACACTGATGTTTAATAAGGTATTAATTTCTAGTTCATAATAGCTTGTTTTGACTCAGCCGATTTTAAGTAATTAAATAAAAGCACTAATGATAGTTTTTTTTTTTTTTTGCAGAAATTTTAGTGCATGGCCTGCAGGGAGGGGATTACTAGACTCATCTTGTCATTAATTTATAAAGATGGATGCCTACCAAATAAAATTATAAAATTTAAATAATATTTAATATATTTTAATCATAAATTAATCAAGTAATTCATAGGACAAGAAATTCATAAATTAATCAAGTAATTTTATATATGTGACATACCAAACACTATGTAGGATGGCATAAGTTTTGAGATATAGGACAAGAAAGTCTTGGGTGTGGACAACTAATTTTTAAATACAAGTGAAAGAATACTATAATTATTTATGAGGGGCATTTTATGAGTGGCATATGTTATGTAAAAATGGAAAAAGAATATTGCATTGAAATGCATGGTAGAATAATCAGGGGTTCTCTCCCATCGTATCGACCCATGTTCGAGCATATAGTGTGCGTGAGTTTGATGTTAATTGGCTTAATGATCCAACAAAAAATATTCTAAAAAAAATGATAAAAGAATTTGAGGATGATAAAATTTATGTACTTGGCCAATATGAATCAAATTCTAATACTATTTAACCAATTAAACTCATGGAGATGTTAGGATTCCTCATCAATTTCTCTTAAAGATTTCATCAAACAAATAAATGAAGCTATATATTAGATTATTAAACTATAATATCCATTACTTGTTTCCAAATTTCAAATGAGTTTATAAATTAAGCATTTGTGCCTTAAAAAGTCCACAAAGCTATGATCCAAGATTAAATAATATTACAGCTTTTGCGCATTGTTGTTAAGTAATATGGCATCATAAACAAATAACATAGTTAGCAAAGGTGGTAGATGCCTTGCAAGGCAATATAACTTTCAAAGGCTCAAGGTGGTTGCATGGCATCTACAGAGCTCTTTGCCATGGTGTGTGAGGCATTAAAAAAGAAAAAAAATCATAATAAATTAGTTTCAACTATGAGGAATGATTTGAGAAAATGAATAATTGACACATCAAACTACAATGAGAAAAATAATGAATTTACAAATTAGATTGCATTTCAAGTTCTAAATCTTCTTAATAAAGTAGAGTAAATTACATTTAGGACAATTCAAATTTTGATTGTTCATATCAACTGTTTATTGTAGAAATTTTCATAGACATATTATGTATATAATATATATTTGTGTGCTCAAGAAATAAGATTATTAGTTGTACCTTCTATTTGTACTATTAAATAGCTTGGTTGATGTGTGAACGATAATGATGACTCTTATGAGGTACAATTGACTCCAATAGTGTAAGAATTCCTTCTATAGAGCTAGACTCCTTAGCCTATCATTTATTCATCATTATTACCAAGAAATAAGCTAAAGCATCCCTTTTGATTAGTTGGATTTATGGACTTTATGTTGGAAATATTTGATTCCTATCGAGGAAGATGCGTGTCATCAATGTCATTTTTCTTTATGATTAACAAATGTTCATGCATTTCTTCAATTTTTATACATTGTTTTTGCATATGGGTTTGTTGACCTCACTTTTGGAGTGAGGACTCAATCTCCTCTTCTTAGATTTAGGACTTTTCTAGACACTAAGACTTCCATATTCATAAAATACTTCTAGTAATTAGGTGAACACTTAACCTAAGCCTAGAGACTTAGAAGGGTTAATCATAGGATTAGGCTCTGCTATAGGACTTAGAGAGATTTACCTAGCCTAAACCTCTCTACCTCTTTGGCCTAAAGAAAACTGCAAATTCAATTCATCCAAATTCAAATACCAAATCCAAATTTAAATTCCAAACCAAATGATTGAAACTTATGTCCAAAATCCAAAACCAAATTCAAACCTATCCTAAGCCATATGATTTGATCCTATGGACTTAGCTAAAATCCCCTTCAATTCAAATCAATTTCAATTGATTTTCTCATTATTCAACTACTTCTTCAATCATCTTCCCAAATATAAATAAAACCTACATTCACATGTCCTAAAAAAAACCAAAACCAAATCCAAATCCATTCTAAGCCATATGATTTAATCCCATGGACAGCCAAAATTTCACTCAAGGCAAACCAAGATCAATTGATTTTCTCGTAAATCAACCATTCTCTCAATCATCATCCCAAGTATAAATGAAATCTACGATCACAATCATCAATCCAAACCCAAAATCAATTCAATCAAACTTAAAAATAACCCATTTGACTTGAAATATTCAAATGAACTAAAATCTATTTGAACCCAAATCAATTGCAATCAAAGCTATAAATCAAACCTAAATCTATATATAAACTCAACTAAACTCAATTCCACCCAAAATCAAGCCAATTGACTCACTTAGGCTCACTTGACCCAAAGTGACCTAAAAGATCTATTTGAGCAAAATTCTAATCCAACCCAAATTGGATTGAATCAAGCCTATCAAAATCTCCTATGATGATCATTAATTACCCTTGATTGATTAATTATCATCAATTGGGTCAAATAAAGTGAACTTGGTTATTTGACCAAGTCAATCCACTTAACCTACATGAACCAAACTAGCCAAATCTCAACCCAAGTCAAATTAATTAAAATCATTGATTCACAACAACCTATGATCAATGATTGAACATGACTTAACCATCAATTGAGCCAAACCTAACCCAATTGGCCCTTTGACCCAAGTTGACCCAATTTGATCTAAAAGACCAAATTGGGTCAAATCATGATATAACCCAAATTGATTGTAACCAATGGCTCAAGTTCATTCCAAATTGATTGTTGAACTTGACCAAAGCTATAATTGAACCCAATTTGGCCAATTGAACCCAATAAACCCATTTAGCCCAAATTGACCTAAAGGGTCAAATTGTCCAAAATCCAAATCAAATCTAAATTAATTCAAACTAAAATCTACAATCATGTTAAATTAGCCAATTGAATATGAATCAACCCATAATCGAAGCTAATTTGACCAATTTGGTCAAATTGGTCAACTTGACTTCAAATGAGCCAAAATCAAACCTAAGTCAAATTGACTCAAACCAATTGAACCAAAACATCCCAAATACTCATTTGAACATGACTCAAGTCTTGGTTTGACCCAATTTGACCAATTGGTCAACCTAACCCAACCTAGCTCAATTTATCCTATAATGGTTAAATTGAGTTAAACCCATTTAAACCAAGCCAAGACCCAATGAGACTTCACCCAACCCATCATAAACTCACCTTGGGTCGCCCCAAACTAGCCCAACCTGAATTGGGTCCAATCCAAAGCCTTATCGATTGGATTTTCCTCCCAACATGGGATCTTTCCCAAATTAGCAAGTCAAATCCCCTCCTCCCCATGTGGTAGCCATTCAAGACCTAAATGAGGACCTGACCTACCCACCTAGTCCAACCCACCTAGCCCAACCCAAGTGGGCTAAGTAGGCCATGGACTAAAGGGAGGTGAGTTAACTTACTCTTGACCTCACTTTTGGAGTGAGCTTTCAACTTCTCCATCTTAGACATAGGACTCCTCTAGACACTAAGAGTTCCTTAGTCTTAAGAGACTTCTAGTGATTAGGTGAACACATATCCTAACCCTAGAGACTTAGAAGAGTTAGCCATAGAAATGGGTTATGCCTTAGGGGTATTAGGAGGACTTGCCCACCCTATAGCTTAAACCTAATCCTTGCTTCCCTCCTTCAAACCAATCCAAATCAAATCTTAAATCAATTCCAACTCAATTGATTTTCTCAAATCATAAATCAATTCCAAAATCCAAATCATAAATCAATTACAAATCAAATGATTGAAACCCATGATTGAATTCAAATCCTAAGCCCTTTGATTTCATCTTATAGACTTAGCTCAAGAATAAACCCAAATCTTTCAGACTTCGAAATATTTTCTCATAACCTATTTATATTATCATTTATATTCACAAATATAAATGAAATATAAATTCAAATAACCAAAAATCAATTCAAAACTCAAACCAAAATTTAACTTTTGCTCTTTCAAGTCAAATATTTGAACATAGCCAAATCACTCTCAAATCAATCTAAACCCTTGGATTTTTTCTTCAAACAATCACTTCTTCAATCACTTGCCCAAATATAAACATAAACTACAATCATCAAACCAAAATCAAACTAACCCAAGTCAAGCCCATGTTCACCCTTTTGACTTGAAATTGTCAAATGAACCAAAACTCATTTGAATCCAAATCACTTGCAATTGGATTTATATTTCAATCATAAATTCATATGTGAGTTCAACCGAACTTGAATCTAGCCTTGATTAAGTCAATTGACCCATTTAGGTTCACTTGACCCAAAGTGATCTAAAGGACCTTTTTGAGCCAAATTCTAATTCAACCCAAATTAGATTGAACTAAGCCCATCTAAGCCTCACATTGAAAGCAACAATCATCCTAGGATGACCAATCACTCAAATTGGGCCAAACCAAGTCAAACCTAGCCTTTGGCCAAGTCAACATTTAGCCCAAATGAAACCTAAACAAGCCAAAATTCACTATAAGCTAAATTGATTGAAACCATTGATATAAACCAATTCATAATCAATGATTAAACTTAATCAAGCCATCAATTGAGCCAAACCAAGCCTAATTGACCACTTGACCCAAGTTGACCCAAATTGACCTAAAAAGTTAAAAATGGGTCAAATCTTGATCTAAGCCAAATTGATTGCAATCAATGGCTCAAGTTCATTTCAAATCACTTGTTGAACTTGGCCAAAGCTTAAATTAACAATTAGACCTAACCTAGCCTAATTGACCATGAACCCAACTTGACCTAAAAGGTCAAATCAATTTGAAATCAAACCAAATCACAATTTATTGAAACCAAAGCTTGTAATATATTTCAAATGATCAACCAAGCCTAAACCAACCCATGAACTAACCCAATTGGGTCAAATGGGTCAAATTGGTCAACTTGACCCATTTGACCTAAATGAACCTAAAAGAACCAAAACCAAATCTAAACCAAATTAAACCAAACCAATGATACCCATAGGCTCCAAATGATCATTTGAACTTGTCTTAACTAATGGTTTGACCAAATTTGACTAATTGGTTAACCTAACCCAATTTGACCCAACTTGACCTAAATGGGTCAAATTGAACCAATTCAAACCAAATGAACTCCAAATCACTTGAAATTTGGCCCAACCCATTTTTGAATCATTTCAAATCTTCCCAAATCAAAATCATGGCCAAATGACTATTTTACCCTTAGGTCAAAGGGTATCCTATGACCAAATGCACTTGGAATTTTGTCATTTCTTTTTCAAGGCCACTTGGCATCCTCCTAGTGTTCCACCAAGGCACTAAGGAAGGTGGTGAGCATGACCCAATGAGCTTGGGTCAGCCATGACCCAAGCCAAGGCCAAACCGACCCCTCCAATGGAAATTGAACATTTGGATCACCAAATGCACTCACTTAGCACTTGGACATCCACTCTCCTTCCCCCCACTACCTAAAACGACTCATATGGGATGTTTGGCAACCCAAACCGTAAACCCAATCCTTGGCATTGATAAAAAATGGCAAAACTACTCATCACCGTCTAATCCAAGGAGGGGGAGATATACTCCCCCTCATTCCCACTCAAACCAGAAGCACTCATTTCCACAGAGCTAAGGAGGTAGAGTCGAAGCCAATCCTTGGCATTGATAAAAAATGGCAAAACTACTCATCACCGTATAATCCAAGGAGGGGGAGATATACTCCCCCTCATTCCCACTCAAACCAGAAGCACTCATTTCCACAGAGCTAAGGAGGTAGAGTCGAAGTTTCTCCAAGCCTTTGCAAGCCATTCTCAAGCTCCCCCATTTCTCTTTCTCAGTTTTGCTCAAAGCTAAAACAGGGGAGGTCAATTGAAATTCCAACTCATCCAATTCTCCATCAAAACCTAATTAACCTTGCAAGCACCATCAGTGGACTTCATCGAGCTCAACCAAGTCATTTCCCAAGTCTCCAAGCCACGGGAAGCACTACTTCGATCAAGCTCAATCGCCATTGAAGGGGAGCTTGGTTAACCAAACCATACACTTTAAATCAAGACCTAATACCTTCAACAGGGCTTCGTCTCTACTAGACGAAGCTACCTCCTCCGATGGAAGCATCGGTGATAGCCTCCGGCAAGGTAATTACTCAAAATCTCAGCCATAGAAAAAATTGTTTGGTCCTTTTTGAAGGAAAGTGTCATCCTTTGAGATCTTGACCTTTGGATGTGCATCCCCCCTCCTTCTGAAGGTGTGGGATCATTTTGATCCCAATCTGAGCTCAGGTGAGCTTTCAAGAGAGGAGACGGTGTTGTCTCGTCTCTCCACAGGAGAAGGATCACACGCCATCCATTTCGCATGATTAGAATGGACGACTGTGATTAGATCATGTTAGATCCCATCTGATTTAAGCCTAAATCGCGAGATTGATCCCGACCGTCTGATCTTAAATCAGACGACCCGTATAGAAAATGCGTTCGCCGCCAGTTGACTCAGCAAACGGATGTGATAACTTAAATAACCTATCCCGTCACACCACATGGAAAGTGCACCGTGTCAACCACCATGTGGCCCGATGAGATTAGGGGTTAATTAGGCTTAATTAATCCAATTTTAATGCTGAAACTTTCAAAATTCATAACTAATTGTAGAAAAATCCAAAAAATATAAATAGATACTCATTTTAAACATAATTCAGAGAAGAATAATAGAAATTTAAAATTGATTAATTTTAAATAGTGATTTTTAACTCAATTTAGGTTTTATTGGAAATATAATTAAGTTAATTACTCTCTAATTAATCTAGTAATTAACCTCAAATTTTCTGGGATTAATTTTTGGGACGACCTTTGCCTCCAATGATTTTCTTGGAGTTTATTACTTGATTAATTACAAAAATTATTTGTTTCATCCCTAATCACTTTCTTAATTAATTAAATGATTAATTAACCTATTAAATAGTAATAAATTCATTAATTAAGCTTGCTAATCATCATGAAACATTGAATGGACTTATGAAATGAGATTAGGATTTCTTTTTCAATATTTTCCCCTAAATTTATTTCATTTGGATAAACACTTAATTAATTTGCAAATTAATTAATGAATTAATGACTTCATTAATTAGTTCAATTAGTCAAACTCAAAATCAAATCACTCTAGAACTTAATCATTTAATTCTTTGGTAGATTCTTAGGTGTTCAATAACCTAAGAGAATTTCAAAGGAAATCATAATCAAACTACATGTATAGGATGGTTATGAAAGTACTTAATTAAACCCTTTAGCTTATTTAATCAATAATTATGAGCCAATTGCATTATGCCCCTTCATTTCTTAGGTGCATTGCTGATTTAAATTCCATGTGGTTGCAAATCATATGTTTGCTCACAATTACTTGAATAATTATGTTAAAGTGGTATAAGTAAGGGGTAATTAATGAATTTAATTCATACATTAACCTAAACAAAACATAAAATTAACCTAATTATTTTAAAACGAAACTAAACCAATTCACACATGGGGAAAATGGGTTAAGGCCAGCAAACCCTTTTCATTTTCCTAAGTCAAATCAAATTCAAAAATAAAAATCTCCTTAAAGAATTTTGATTCATTTTAAATGATCCTATTTTATAAGATTGCCCTTAGGAAGTAATTAAGATGAATGAAGTCATGTGCTTACATCTCTTTCTTTCTTTCCAAGCATGCTAAAAATTATTTTCCACATGAGATCATGCATTCATTTCTTTTGAAAAATCAATTAAATAAAATGTTTCCTTTTTATGTCAAATTGCATGTGTTGGCTAAAATTAATAATATGAGTGACTATTATCACTATTAAACTAAAAATTAATTTCAAAACCTATAAATCAAAGATTATGAATGAAGTGATGCTAGTTATGAATACTTATAAGCTTGCATGTGATTATAGCATAAGATGTGTTTTATGTTATTTTCTTCTCTTCTCTTAACATGGATTTAAATAGGATTTGCAAAGTGTATAGTTCATTTGAAAAGAACACAACACTTGCTTAAATCTATTCCTATGCATTTCTATGTTATGACTTAAGAAGGATCTTCACATTTACATGTGTAAACTATACAACCAAATAAAAAAAAGCTTTTGCATGATTCTTTATCCATTTGGTTCTTTTTGTACATCTACATGTGTTTAAGAAAAGTGGTATATTAGTCTGGACATCCCGGGGCTGCGAGGCTTTAAGTAGCCCTAAGTAGGTCTTGTACCTTATGCCCCTAGTGTAAAAAATAATGATGTCGTACTCACTTATAACTTTTATACATGTGAATGTGCATTTTGTTAATGGATGAAAATCTCTCTAATCTACATAATAATGACATGCATCAATGGAATATCCAAATTTTCAAATCATATCTCTTAGAATTCATCATCAAAGTGTGCTAAAATTTGCATTACATGTATAGGAATGCTTAGGATTATTCATATGCATGGTATACATGGTGGAAATAAATAAATGGGCGTGTGTTATGTGGTAGTAATCCACCCTAACTAATCCTAAGATGCCTTTCTTGTTGAATAGGGCTATTTAGAGCAAATCTAAACTTAGAGTTAATTAAAACACATAATAAAACATCCACTAAAGAAAAATCATTATTGAATCTACCTTATAAATGATTTAAGGTAGGGATGAAAGAGAAATTCTCTTCTCTTTTCTTCTCTTCATAGCATGTAGTCATTAAGTGTAGGTTCATTCAAACCAAATCAAATAACCAACTAAAATTGACAAATCAACTAAATCACTTGAAATGAAACCACCCTCTAAATTGAATCTTTCACATTTAGAAAATTTCAACCTTAAAGCCTAGCTAAGACATGCCACACAAGCCTTAAATGGCACACACATTAGGTTAAGTCACCATTTCTAGCTCTATGTTAGGGTGGTGCATGGTTTGATGCCTGATTTTATTTTATGATGTAATGTTTTTAGACTAGATGTTAGGGTGCATGTGCGTAGTCTGGATGTTAGGCCGATTTTAGCCTAATCACGCTTTCTGCAGGGGTTATGCTTAAGGGACGCTGCAATAAAAACATAAATGTTTTTTTCTATGCAGGTTGCTTATACCCTAAGCATAACCCAAATTAGGACAGGTGGACTTGGTTACCCGTGTGTGGGATGCTAAGTCCAAATTATCCATATAGCTGCTTGGGTTGTGTGGTATGTTTAACTAATCTCTATTTTACAGGTTTAGTTAGATTTATCTTTTCCATTTTGATATAAATTTTGTAATTAAAATTTGGAATGAATGTTATGGGGGATTAGGATGAACATCGGTTATAAGACCATGTCTTATGTACCATGTGAAACCTTGGAGCAAACTACACCCCAAGTCAAATCAAAAGGAAGAAAGAAATGAAGAAAATAAATAAATGAAGAAAGGAAGAAATGAAGAATGAAGAATGAAGACCCCCATAATATGAATTCCTTCTAAATCATAATTATTCATTTGTAAAAAAATAAAATAAAATAATTATTCATTTGTAATTCGGATTGTATAAGGATAAAGCTCGACTACCATCATTTCTTTTCGGGTTGTACGGCGGTACCCGATCACACTAGCCTCTTATTCTTTTTGTGCTAATTTTATAAATTAATTGGTGTTATGTTTATGATTGCACAATTAGGATGTCATGATTTTCCTAGTTTCTTAATTGCTTGATGGTTGTTGAATGTCCTGGATGCGATTAGACTCTTAGGAAAAAATAAATATTCTATCCAATTAATCAACTCAAAATTAAGTTAAATAACTCATAATCTCACCTAAAGCCTAGGATATAAATCAAGATAATAAAAGATTTAACAACCCCTTAGCTGGATGTTGTATGTCTCACATCATGCATAAATCATATTATCTCACTCTTGCTAATAGAGGGCTTCCACCTCCAGAGAAAATGACTTGACCTTTGAGAGCCATGGTGGAAACACACCTCCTTTTTTTGATTTTGGCCCATAACCAATCTTCTCATGCATTAGGCATATGAAATCCCATAGCCAATGTTAAATAAAAATATCCAAAAATTAAAATAAAACTTAACAAAATTTGCATTAGATTTAAGTCATTATTCATGCCCTTCATGATCTAGTCTCTTAGGGAGTGTGTTTAAGGACTTAGTCTCCTTTCTAATTAAATAACAACTTAGCCATCTTGCAAAACATAAGACTTGCCTTAGATTGTAGGTCATGTTTATTCTCTCTTGTGAAGATAAACCATATACCCATTTTGCCAGGTTAGAGGTTGGTGTTTCCCTTTGCGGGCTCCAAGCATAAATCCTCACCTCAGGCATTTCCACGATCTTGCATTGTAGAATTGTTAGCCCTAGATTTCTAATAAAAATTCAACTCAAACATATAATCCTCTTCAAATTTCAAAAATATAAAGCCCAACCATATGACAGTTTGGGATGCCCACTAGGTTTCCTAGTATCATGAGCTTCCCCTACTCATCTCCCTTTGGTTTCAATAATAACTCCCTCGTTTTGATCAATCCCACTTGATTTTTCAAAAATAACCAATTTATTGATAGTCCTATCTTTAAAATATTTAGAGACAATGATCATTTACCTTAATCGAGAGTATTCTTAAGAAATCTCATTCCTTAGGATATAATTAACTATAGGGGCTTACCTCCATAGGGAACTTAATAAATTCGATTTAAATAAACTTTGCTTTACTTTTCCATGTAAAGTAGGGGAAAGATCTTTGGTACATTCGAAGACCCATTGTCTTTAGGAGTCCTTATTAGGTGATTACGTCCATTGTAGGATGGTGATTTTTGTCTCTCGAGATAGTACAACATTCCTCAATATCACACCCGATCACCCACCCTAATGAGTACATCTGTGGATCTATGTGGTGTCCTAACAATATTTTCATATCTAACTGAAAATAAAACACCACACTCACCTCCCCACACAAGCTGAAACCCAATGGATCCCAACCTTGAGGTAGCTGCTTTGAGCCACCATCCAAGCATCCCACCAACAAAGTCGAGCCACCTGGGATTGGACATGACCACTCTGGCACTCAAACTACGGCTGATCATCCGAAAATAGGGATTGAATCCTCTCTTGTGGAGGTAAACCATTATATCCACCTGCCACTTAGATTTAAGTTGCACTTTAGCTCGTACTAAATCTCCTTAGATTTAGGATCTGAGGTAGCTGTTTCCCTCAAGCTACAAGCATAAATTCTCACCTCTTAGGCACTTCCACAATCTTGTGTTGATGGATTATAAGCCCTAACAATCTAATAAAAATTCAACTCAAATAAATAAATCTCTTTACTTTCAAATATATAAAGCCCAATCATAAGATATATTGAAATGCTCATTAGGCTTTCTAGTATCATGAGCATTTCCTATTTCCTCCCTTTAGATTCCAAAAATAAGTCTTCACCTTGAAACTTTCCCAATTAATTTTCCAAATATAACCAATCCTTTGATAGTCTAACCTTGAAATCTTTGGAGATGATAATTGACTACTTTAATTGAGAGTATTCTTAGTGAATTTCATTCCCTAAGATGTAATTAACTATGGAGGCTTGCCTCCATATGAAACTTAAGAACCCAGTTTAATATAAACTCTACTTTATTCATCCATGTAAAGTAGGGAAAAAATCTCGAAGACCCATCATGACTTAGAAGTCCTTATTAGGTGATTAGGTCCATTGTAGGGTGATGCCTCTATCTTTTCAGATAGTACATCATACCTTGATATCGTACCTAATCACCTCAATAAAATATCCCCTACGATATGCATGGTGTCCCCCTCCACATCTAAAATATAAACACCATAGAGTTTAATATAATTGATATGAGATGAATATATAATACAACCAATTTCACATAAAATTATAAAATCAAGACATTCAAATTTTGGGTTTGAAGAAACTGTAAATATATACACCGACTTATAATTCATGTACAATTCTTATGATTTAAATCTTATGCAAAGGAGTAATAAACTTTTAAGGCCTTATGGTCGATTATCAATCATATATCTTTTTCATGGATGCATGTGATATATGTACTACTTATGGTATATGTATCTATTGATTTTTGTAATATATGAGAGTTAATTATCCATAAGTACTCTAAGTCTAACACACACATACAAGGAGTGATAATGAGGAGATAGAGGGACATGAAATGAGAGGAGAGGATGAAGGGAGAGATAAAAAATTGAATTATTATTTTCATTAACAAGTAAATTATTTGGTAGTCATCATCAAAATTTTTTTGGTAGAAACATAACTCCTTGTTTTCCTACACCATGAATGAATACTGCAAAGCCAAATCATATATATCACCATCTTTGCATATCTTTATTCTTCCTTTGTTCTCTCCTTTTTGAGAATATCAAATGCTCTAAAGTTGATTGGCTTATTTCCATCTAGTCCTTGATCACTATTTATGGTGTTTTTTTTGAGAATGTGTGAGTATGGGGGGGGGGGACACCACGCAAATCTAAGGGTGTACTTATTGAAGTGATCGGGTATGACATTGAGGAATAGTGAACTATCTCGAAAGATAAAAATCACTAACCTACAATGGACCTAATCACCTAATAAAGACTCCTAAGGCATGATTGGTCTTCGAATATACTAGAGATTTTTCCCCTACTTTATATGGATGAATAAAGTAGGGTTTATTTAAACCGGGTTCTAAAGTTTCATATGAGGGTAAGCCCCCATAGTTAATTACATCATCAGGAAAGTAAATCCTTTAAGAATACTCTTGATTAAAGTAGGAGATTATTGTCTCCAAAGAATTTAAAGGTAGGACTATCAAAAAAGTAGTTATGTTTGGAAAATCAAGTGGGATGGATCAAAAGGAGTGACTTATTATCGAAGCCAAAGGAACATGAGCAGGGGATGCTCATGATACTAGGATAACCTAGTGAGCATTCTAATCTATCATATGGTTGGGCTTTATATATTTGAAATTGAGGAGAAATTATATGTTTGAGTTGGAATTTTATTAGAGAGCTCGGACTTATAATGTCACAATACAGGATTGTGGAAATACTTAAGAGGTGAGGACTTATGCTTATAGCCCAAGGGAAAATAACAACCTCAGATCCTAAATTTAGGGAGCTTTAGCGAGGGCCAATGCATGTCCTAATCTAAGGTAAAAATGAATATATTGTTTACCTCCATAAGAGAGAGTAAACCACTCGACTGTTGGACTTATAACCACTTGGAGTGGCAACTAGCTAACTCCTCATAAACTTTAAATCCATGTAGGCAAGTCATATGCTTTTGCAAGATGGTTAGGTTATTATTATTTAGAAAAGAAACTAATTCCTTAAACCCACTCTCTAAGAGACTAGAGTATGAGTGATATGAATAATGACTTAATCTAATGTAAATCTTATCAAATATTATTTAATTTTTGACACTTCGATTGACATAGGCTATAGGATTTTATATGCCTAAATGCATGATGAAATGAGTTATAGACTAAATCAAAAGAGAAAGAGGTATTTTCCATCATAGGCTCTCAAAGGTCAAGCCTTTTCACTATCTGGAAAAGATGGAGACCCTCTCTTAGTAAGAGTGAAACAAAATCACATGCATGATATTAAGCATACAACATCCAGCTAAGGGGTTGCCAAATCTTTTATTATCTTGATTTAATACTTAGGCTTTATATGAGGTTATGAGTTTTTTTAAAAAATTTAGTTATGAGTTGTGATTGTGATAGAAAAATTAATTTTTTATCCTAAGAACCTAATCACATCTAGGCCATACAACAATCACCAATCATAAATAAACTATGAAAAGACATGCTTTTTCTAATGTGCAAGCTAAACAAAATATCAAATATTTTTTATAAAGCTAGAGCAGAAGATTAAGTGGCCGGTGCGGTTGGGTACCACCGTACAACCCAAAAAAGAAATGTGGGTAGCTGAGCTCTACCCTCATACAACCTGATATATGAAAGAATAATTAAAATTTATAAATGATAAGTGTTATGGGGGACCTTCAAGTCTTCAAGTCTCCATACTTCCTTCATTTGATTTGCTTCTTTTGATTTGGTGGGCTTTTAAGCATCACAAGGCACCCCAGGATTAAACATTCTGGCCATGTTCATCCATAACTCTCATAACACTTATCCTAATCTTAATGCAAAATTACATTAAAAGAAGGAAAGTAAATCTAACTACACCTGCAAAACAAGTGTTAGCTAAACACGCATAACCTAGCAAAATTATTGGAAAATTTGGACTTAGCACCGCATATGCCAATTTGTCTAATGTAGATTATGCTTAGTGGTTAAGCAACCTACAAGAGAGAGCATTTATATTTATTTTAAAGCACTCCTTAAGCATAATCTCCTACAAAAAATATGATTAGGCTAATCACAACCTAACATCCAGTCTACAAGACATACACCCTAACATCCAGTCTACAATAGTACATCACAAAACAAGCATACATCAAACCATACACCGCCCTAATGTAAAACTAGAAGTGGTGACTTAATCTAATGTGTGTGTATTAAGGCTTGTGTGGTATGTCCTAACTAAGCATTAGAGTTGTAATTTCCTAAGGGTGAAGGATTTAATTTATAAAGGATGGTTTCACTTTAAATGGTTTAATTGATTTGTAAGTTTTACTTATTATTTCCTTTTGTTTCATATGGCCAACACTTAACAACTAAGTGTTATAAAGATAAGAAAGAGAGGGGACCTCTCTTTCATCCATACCTTAAGTCATTTCTAAAGCAAATTAATTAGCTTGATTCCCTTTAATGAATGACTTATTATATGTTTTAATTAATCCTAATATTAGGTTCACTTTAAATGACCTTATTCAATAAGAAAGAAATCTTAAGATTAATTGGAGTGAACTACTATCATATGACACATATTCATTCATTTCTTTCGATCATATGTAACATGCATATGGTTTTGTCCTAAGTATACCTACACATACAATATATTCCTTAGCACACTTAAATGATGAATGTAAGCAAGTCTATTTGGAATTTAAATATTTTATTTGATCAAATTATGAATGCATGTCTTTTTAATAGAAAATGGGATTTTCATCCATTAACTACATGCACATTCAAATGTATATAATCTTTAAGTAGGTACGACACCATTATTTCACACAATGAGAGTAAGGTACAAGACCTACTTGGGGCTACTTAAAGCCTCACATTCCCGGGATGTCCAGACTAATATACCACTCTTTTTATATACATATGAATGTACAAGCAACTATAAGGATGGAAAATCATGCAAAAGAAAGAACTTGTCTTAATTGAATTATGATTTTCATCCATTGGTTATGTTAAATATACATATGTATAAAAGTTTTAAGTAGGTACGATGCCATTGTTTCACACTAGGGGAGTAAGGTACAAGACCTACTTGGGCACTTAAAGCCTCGCATCCTCAGGATGTCCAGACTAATATACCACTTTTATTATATACATATGAATGTACAAAAAGAATCAGAAGAATGAGAAGTCATACAAGAAGTCATGTTTGATTTGATTATATGATTTACATATGTGATATGAAATTCTTCCTAAGTCTTAGCATGGAGATACATAGGAATGGATTTGCATAAATGTTGTGTTCTTTTCAAATGAACTATACATTTGGAAAACCCTATGTAAATCCATATAAGGTAAGGAAAGAGAGCTTCATATTGCATATCTTAGATTATAAACACATGCAAACTTATAGATATTTGTAATTAACATCCCTCCATATGTTATAGTTGATTTATATACTTTGAAAGTAATTTTTGATTTAATAGTAATAATTGTCACACCTATTTTTAATTTAAATCAACTCATGCAATTTGGCATAAAAGAAATCATTTCATTTAATTGATTTTAAAAGAGATGAATGCATGATTACAAGTGGCAAACAACATTTAACATGATTGGAAAAAAAAATTCAGGAACATAAGCACATGATCTCATTCATTCCAATTAATTCCTAAGGACAATCATACCAAATAAGGCTATTTAAAATAAACCAAAGTTCATTAATATCATTTTTTGATCTTTATATTTAATTTGATTTAGGAAATATGAAAGAGATTTGCTAATCCTAATCCCATACCCCATGTGTGAGTAAATTTGGTTTAATGAAAAGCAATTAAATTGATTTTTATTGCTTAATTTAAGTTAAGGTATAAATTAAATCAATTAATTAAATCTTACTTATATCACCTTAAGTTAATCAACTAATTAATAATGAGCCAATATGATATGCAACCACATGAAAAGTAAATTAGCAATGCTCCTAAGAAATGAAAGGAGCCTAATGCAATTGGTTCATGATTAATAGTTAATTAGATGTAAGGGATCAAATTAATTACTTTTATGGTATTCTTACATATATAAGCTAACCATAATTTCATTAAATTTCTTTAGACTATTAAACATCCAAAGGACTACCAAAGAATAATTAAGGTTATGATGTGGAATTTAAATCAATTTTTAGTTTTAATTAAGCCATTAATTGATTAATTAAACCTTTGATTATCTTTAATTAAGATGATGGAATTGACTTAGGGAGGAAGATCAAGAGAGGGGTCTCAATATCAATCACTAATTCTAATTAATCAGGCTTTGAAATAGCTCACATCTTAATTAAGTTAATTAATCAAAAGATTAATTAATCACTTTATTTTCATTTAATTGAAATAAATGAAGAGGCTTAATGAAATGGTGATAAGGAATGAACCTAGAACATTTCCCTAAGTCTCTTCACTGTTAACAGAGGGCAATAAACTTAATTAATGGGTTTAGTTACTATTCATTTGATTAATTATTATTAATTAAGTTAAGAGAGTAATTAAGGCTTAATTAATCAATTTTCTTAATTAACTATTCAATAAATTCTAGGGAAAATAGGAGAGGCAGAGGTCATCCCCTAAACATTTTTGAAAAGTTTGAAATTTATTGGATAATTAATCAGAGAGTAATTAGGCTAATTAAGTTTTTAATTAAACCCTAATTAAGTAAAAATTACTTTTAAAAATTAATTAATAATAATTTTAATGGATTCTCCTATGAAATTCCTTTAAAATGAGCCCTCATTTATATTTTCTAATTTTTCTGCAATTAGTTATGAATTTTAGAAGTTTCAACCTTAAAAATGGATTAATTAACTTAATTAAAATGCTAATCCTGTCGGTGCCACATGGATGCTGATGCGATGCACTTTCCATGTGGCGTGATGGGATATGTTATTTAAGTTATCATGTCGAGATGCTGACTCAGATTGCGGCGGTCACGCTTTCTTGTGGACCATCTGATCAAAGATCAAATCCTATGGTAGGGGAAAAAGAGAGAATCTAAGCATGATTTGATCATGACCATCCATTCCAATCACGCGGAACAGATAGCCCGTGATCTATCTCCTCCCGAGCGGTGAGAGACGGAAGCCGTCCATCATTCATCAATGGTTTCAATCAAGGTTTTGGTTAGTTTAGATTTCATTTGGATTAAAGGTTGACTTGGTTTGATCCAATTTAAGGTGGTTGATCACCCTAGGATGATTGTTGATCATGATATGAGATTTGGATGGGCTTAGTTCGATCCAATTTTGGTTGGATTAAAACTTGGCTCAAAAGGGTCATTTAGGTCACTTTGGTCAAGTGGACCTAAATGAGTCTATTGGCTTGATTATGGCTTGATTCAGGTTTAGTTGAACTCACATATGAGCCTAGGATTGAAATATAAATCCAATTGTAATTGGTTTGGAGCCAAATGGGTTTTGGTTCATATGATAATTTCAAGTCAAAAGGGGTCAACATGGGCTTAACTTGGGTTGACTTGGGTTTGGTTTGATAATTGTGGTTTGTATTTATATTTGGGAAAATGATTTAAAGAATTATTTATTCATGAAGAAATCCATGGGTTTTGAATTGATTTGGGTATCATTTAGCCAAGTTCAAGAAATTGGCTAAAAAAAGGATAAAATTGGGAATTTGATTTGATTTGGGTTTGGTTATATGGATTTATATTTCATTTATATTTATGAATATAAATGAAGATATAAATGGATTATGAGAAAATCACTTGATTTTGGAGTGATTTGGAAGCAAATTTGACCAAGTTTAGAATGTAAGTCAAAAGGGCTTAAGTAGGGAATTTATTTGGTTTAATTTAATAATGGTCATTGGAGGGTCTGTTTCATTTATATTTGTGAATATAAATGAGGAATGGCTAATTTATAAAAAATCAATTGAGTTTTGGTTGATTTGGATTGAGATATGATTATGCTCATGAAGGTGGGTCCATATGGCTTAAGAAAGGTCTTGATTTGGTTTGATTTAGTTTGATTTGATTTGAATGGTTTGAGCTTGGGTTTCATTTATATTTGTGAATATAAATGAAGGAATGATTGATTTATAAAGAAATCAACCAAATTTGGGTTGGTTTGAAGGAGTTTTGGCTAAGCATATGAAGGTGGTTCATATGGCTTAGAAAGTGATTTTGGTATTTGAATTTGATTATGGGTTCTAATAATTTGATTTGGAATTTGGGTTTGGAATTTGGATTTGAATTTGAGGTTTGGTTTGGAAGAAGTAAGCAAGGATTGGGTTTGAGGCTATAGGGTAGGCAAGTCTTCCTAAATCCCTAAGGCATGACCTATTCCTATTGCTAACTATTTTAAGTCTCTAGGTTTAGGTTAGGTGTTCACCTAATCACTAGAAGTTTCTTAAGACTAAGGAACTCTTAGTGTCTATAAGAGTCCTAGATCTATGATGAGGAAGTTGAGAGCACACTCCAAAAGTGAGGTCAACACGATTATATGCATTTTTTCACATCTTTTTCTCGAGTTCTAAAGTGTTTAGCTGTTGAACCATTCCTCACTTCTTTGCTTCAAGTCAAACTCCAAATCAATTCTAGCTTGATTGATTTTCTCAAACTCATATCAATCTTAATTGAATTTCTCCAAACTCATGAATCAAATCTCAAGTGATTGAAGCCATGATTGAAATCTTTGATCAAACATAAATCCAAAATCTTTTCTAAGCCATTTTGGTTTCATCTTATGGACTTAGCCAAATAAATTTCAAACCAATTAATTTTTATCAAACCTTTGGATTCTCTCTACAATCCAATTAATCAATCATATGATCAAATCTACAATCAAATTCCAAACACCATATCAAAATCAAACATAAACTCAAAATTCATTTCACGTTCTTCTTTTTGAACTTGAAATTGTCAAATGAATCTAAACCTATTTTACTTCAAACCACTTGCAAATGGATTTATATTTCAATCATAAGTCCATATGCAAGTTCAATCAAACTCAAATCAAGCTTTGACCCAGCCATTTGACACACTTAGGCTCACTTGACCCAAAGTGACCTAAAGTACCCTTTTTGAGCCAAATTCTAATCCTACCCAAATTAGATTGAACTAAGCCCAACTAAGTCTCAAATTGTGAGCAACCATCACCATGAGATGATCAATCATCAAATTGGGTCAAATAAGGTCAAACCCAAGTGTTGACCAAGTCAACACTTAACTAAAATGAAACCCAACATAGCTAAAACTTGATCTAGGAAAAATTGATTGAAGCCATTGATCTAAGTTCATTCATGACCTATGTTTGAACTTGACCAAGTCAACATTTGAGCCTAACCTAGCCCAATTGGCCACTTGACCCAAGTTGACCCAATTTGACCTAAAAAGTCAAAATATGTCAAAACTTGATCTAAGTCAAATTGGTTGAAACCAATGGTTCAAGTTCATTCCAAAACACTTGTTGAACTTGACCAAAGTTCCACATGGCCAACTAGACCTAACCCAGCCCAATTGACCATGAACCCAACTTGACCTAAAGGGTCATTTTGAGCCAAATTCAAACTTAACCAAAATTGATTAGATACAAAGACAGCAATCCACTTCATATGACCAGCCAAACCTAAAGCTACCCATGACCAAGCCCAAATAGGTCAAATGGGTCAAATGGGTCAACTTGACCCATTTGACCTAAATGAACTCAATTGAACCAAAACCAAATATATATCAAATTAATTGGAAACAAAGACACCAATCCACTCAATATGGTCATATGAACTTGACCCAACCCTTGGTTTGACCTAGTTTTACCATTTGGTCAACTTGACCCAAGTCGACCCATTTTGACCTAAATGGGTCAACATGAGCCAAATCATATCAAATGAACTCCAAATCCAATGAAACATGGCCAAACCTATTTTTTCAACATACCAAACATATCCAAAGTCAAAAATTAGCCAAATGACCATTTTATCCCTAGGACATAGAATAATTTTTACCCTAATCCATGGGTAATTTGGTCATGCCCTCTTCATATCACCTTGATGTCTTTCTAATAGCTTAAGTAAACCCAATGGAGAGTGGTGCACCCAACCCAATGGGTTTAGGTTAGCCCAAATGGACCCTCATTCCAAATCCTCCCTCCACACAATTTGATGCACATGGGAGGTTGGCAATCCACTCAAGGCTTCAAACTCGCCATGTACAAAGAGCTAACAGATCAAACAAGCTCTCTAATGTGGTCAATTGGATCAAAATGTCAAGGGAGGTGTTGACCGTCCGATTGCCATTAAGGGAGATATACTCCGCCTAATTCAATTTGAAAAGATCATTCCTCAATTCAATCAAGCCCTAGAGAGTGTTAGGAGAGATCAGAGAGCCTTCCTAAGCATTCTAAGAGGGATTTGAAAAGTTTCTTTCTCAATTTTCTTCATTGGAAAACAGGGGAGCTCCTTTAAATCTTCAATTTCCTCTACATTGAAAAGCACTCTAATTCCTCTTGCACACTTCTTCTAAAGACCAATCCGAGAACACTCGAGCTTCCATTGGAGTTCCTACAGCATGGAAAGGAGCAATTGGATCAAAGCCTCAAGGAGCTTGAAGTGGTGTTGGTCCATAGAGCAATCCACTCAACCCCAAGGCCTGAAAATTTCAACAGGGCTTCGTCTTCACTAGGCGTAGCTATCTCATTGACCTCGAGTGTCGGTGAGGTATGGAATTTTTTGACCACCTAGCATAGGAGGTGTTGGTCTTTTGTGAATGGAATTTTCAAGTCATTCAAAATCCACTATTGGATATGCTCCTTAGTAGGTTTAGATGGTGTGGGAACAATTTTGTTCAAATCCAAGCTCAATCAAGCTCAGATCTTCCCCTAAATCATAGATAGTCTTCATTAATCCTAAGGAAAGAACTCGGGTGATCCTAGCCATCCATCCACACATTTTGGATGGACGACTATGATTATTCCCTCATTTTATAAATAAATTATCCCTCTTAAAACCACGGGGAGATCCCTGGCCATCCGATCTTGATCGGACGATAGGGATCAAAGCACGTTCCACCGTTACACCACCACTTGATGGGATGTTTAAGTGGGATGCTCACCGCGCGACGCGTGTAAAGCATGCTGACCGTTGCTGTCGCATGTCATGCTGTGAGCTTGGGGATTAGTTAGGGGATTTAATTAATGTTAATTAATCTCCTAATCTTCTAAAAATCACATCTCCTTCAATAAAATTTAGATACATATGAAATAAATTTCTAACGAAAGATAATTCAACCTAATTTTTTTAAAAAATGATTTCAATGGATTTTAAATTATCCTTTTATCTGATTTTGGATTTTATTGGCAATACCATTTTGCTAATTACCTCTTAATTAAACCTCTGATTAATCCCATACTTCTTGGGTATGTTCTAGGGGAAGTCCTCTGCCTCCCCTAATTCTCTTGGGATTTATTTAAAGCTTAATTGGGGGAATTGCATGTGTTTCCTAATTACTCCCTTAACCTAATTAAAGATAATTAAGGTGTGATTAATGGTTTTAATCCATTATTAGAGTTGATTAAAGTTAGATCCAGTAGATAGGATGTTTAGGGAATAATTTTGGGGCATTTATCCTAAGCTATTCCTTAAACCCCCTTTATATTTCCTTAATCCTCTCTTAATTAAGGGTTAATTCATTAATTATGCCCTTAATAAATTTCTAAAAATTCTAAAAAACTTCCAAAACTTAATTAATCTACTTTGGGTAGATGCTTAGGTGTTTAAGAGCCTAAGTTCAATTAAGGAAATCAAAACCCAATTCATATGTGTGAAGGGGTGTTTTGAAATTACTTAAGTTAGACCCCTTAGCTTAATTACCATTAATCATGAGCCAAATTTCATTAGGCCCTTTTCTTCCTAGGTGCATTGCAAGTTTAAATTCCTTATGAGATTTTATGTCATCTCATTGGCTCATAATTATTTGATTAACTATGCTAAGGTGGTGTATGTAAAGGTTTAATTAACATGCTTAAATTCATACCTTAACCTAATCAAAATCTAAAATGAATCTAATCATCTAAAAATTAAACAAAAATATTAAACACATGTGGGAATGGGTTAGAAATAGCAAACTCAACTCACATTTTCAAAATTAAATCAAACTCAAACTCAAACAAAAATCACATTGAATAAACTTTGATTTACTTTAAGCTTTCTTATTTCATAAGATTGTCTTTAGGATTTAATTAAAGTGAATGTGTTTACATACTTTCATTGCTTTAATTCTTCCCCAACATGTTAAATTTGTATGTCATGTGGCTTCATGCATCCATATTTTTCAAAATCAAATTCAAAATGAAATTGTTTACTTTATGTCAAATGCATGTTTTGGCTTAAAGTATGAATATGAGTGGCTATTATCACTTCTAAATCCAAATTATTTTCAAATTATATAAATCAATTATCAAAACTAAAAGTGTGACAATCATACTTTATTTATAAGTTTGCATGTGAATATAAAAGTGTATCTTATGTTTACTTCCTCTCTTTCCTCTTAACATGGACTTGGATGAGATTTGCAAAGTGTATAGTTCATTTAAAAGAACATAACACTTACTTAAATCTATCCTTACCCTCTTTCATGTTATAATCTAAGAAGGATCTTTACATTTTACACATATAAATTGCATAAACAAAATCAACAAACAAATACAACTTTTGCATTCTTCCTTTTCCATTCATTTCTTTTGTACACATGTTTGTATTTAAGGAAAGTTGTATATTAGTCTGGAAAATCCTGGGGTTGCGAGGCTTTAAGTATCCCCAAGTAGGTCTTGTACCTTATACCCCTGATTAATAATGGCACCATACTCACTTATGCCTTTCATACATTTATGTGTGCATGTGAAAATTGGATAAGAAACCCCTTTTCTACTTAATGAAAATCATGCATCTATATTTTCCTAGCATACATCATAAAGTGTGCTAAACATTCCCATTTGGTGTGTATAGATATGCTTAAGATTCATTCATATGCATGTTAAACATGTTATACATGTTATACCCATTTTTGCCTTAGATTTAGGTCGTGCTTTTGGCCTTCGCCAAAGCTCCCTAGAGTTAGGTTCAGAGGTTGCTACTTCCCTTTGTGGGCCATAAGCATAAATCCTCACCTCTTAGGCATTTCCACCATCTTGTGTGATGGAATCGAAAGCCTTAGCATTCTAATAAAAAATCAACTCAAATAAACTAAATTAATTTCTAAAATATAAAGCCCAACCTTAGGGTAGTTTGGGGTGCTTACTAGGCTTCCTAGTATTCTAAGCACCCCCTACTTGTTCTCATTTGGATTCGATAAGAACTCTTTATTTTAATTGATCCCATTTGATTTCCTAAAACTAAACTAATTGATTGATATTCTTACCTATTGAATTCTTCAAAGACAACAATCACTTACCTTAATCGAGAGTTTTTCTAAGGAATTCCCATTCCTTAGGATGTAATTGACTATGGGGGCTTGCCCCTATAGGGAACTTAATGAGCTCGATTTACAATAAACCCTGTTTTACTTTTTCATGTAAAGTAGGGGAAGAATCTCTGGTACACACCAAAGACCCAACATCCTTAGGAGTCATTATTTTGGTGATTAGGTCCATTTTAGGGTGGTGACTTTTATCTTTCAAGATAGTACACCTCTCCTCAATGTCATACTCGATCACCTTAATAAGTACATCTGCGGATCTGCGTGGCATCCTAATCATACGAATTCATTTCACCCACACATATATATACACCTCTCCTCTTTTTCTATATATTATTCTTGTTTCATTTGTCAGTCTAAAGGGGATGAATGAAGGCAAGAATATTTATATGTTAGAGGTAGATGAATGTGAGTATGTATGTGTGCGTGAAGGGAATTTTTCACCACAAATTTTTTTGGCGACTCCGCTGGGGAAGGTTCCTCTCTCCATTTTTGGTAAATGATCATTGTCTTTAAATATCGATAATGGATTTATACTTTGTATAGATCGGAGACTATCCTTCTTTCCATTGGTACTTAGCTCATTTCATTCTTAAGTTAAGCTTGCCAACATCTTTAGGTTTTAGGACCGCACGCCATGTTGGTCTTAAAACCCTCATTGGGTCCTTCAATGGGTGAAAATAAAAATCTAATAAAAAGGAAATAATTAAAGATTTCTTCCTTATCATTCTGATGATAAGGAAATGTTCATTCAAAAAAAATAAAATAAAATAAAAGTCAAAATAAAACTTTAATAAAAATCTTGCTTTTTCAAAAGCACCTTTCAAATGCACTTAATAAAATATTTGCACCACATCTAACAATTCTCATAATTGTTATATATGTGAACTTTCAAAAAACAAAATAAAATAATCATATTTTCAAAAGCACAAATGAACATCTTCACTTAATTCATTTTGAATGAAGATTTTCATTTTCAAAAATGAACAATCACAATGAGCAATGACATTTTCAAAATAAACAATGACATTTCCAAAGACAAAATCCGAAAATATCTTTTCAAAAAGCACTTATGAAACCTTTCCATTCAATATACCCACATTTATTGAATGGAGGTTTTATCTTCGATCAAAATCAAAAAAATGAATTTCCAAAAGCACATATGAAACCTTTCCATTCAATATACCCACATTTATTGAATGGAAGTTTCATCTTCAATCAAAATCAAAATAAATTTTTTCCAAAAATAAATATAAAACCTCTCCATTTAATATACACACATTTATTGAGTAGCGGTTTTATTTTCAATAACAATCAAAATCAAAAATGAATTTTTAAAAACACATATGAACATCTCAATTCAACATACCCAAATTTGTTGAATGAAGATTTCATCTCCAAATAAAATGACACCACTTGGAAATCCCACTTAACATATTCCATGTATGTTTAAGTTGGAGTTTCCTCTTTCAAAAAGCAATAATAACACATGAAAACACATCTTTGAAAAATAGCACATGATTGATTTCCATCTTACATACTCAAATTTGTTAAATGAAAATCTTTCTTTTCAAAATCAACAAAACAAATAAAAATTTTCAAAAACACTTTGGAACTTCATCTTTAGCATACCACATTTGCTTAGGTGAAGTCTCCATTTTTCCAAAATAAAAATTATAAAACACTTTGGAACTTCATCTTTAGCATACCACATTTGCTAAGGTGAAGTCTCCACCATTTTCAAGACAAAATATGAAACACT
This sequence comes from Cymbidium sinense, assembly GCA_021442155.1. Classification (NCBI taxonomy): domain Eukaryota; kingdom Viridiplantae; phylum Streptophyta; class Magnoliopsida; order Asparagales; family Orchidaceae; genus Cymbidium; species Cymbidium sinense. The sequence goes on from CM038230.1 coordinate 14,022,459, forward strand.
TTGGAACTTCATCTTTAGCATACCACATTTGTTAAGGTGAAGTCTCCACCAACAAAATATGAAACACTTTGGAAGTTCATCTTTAGCATACCACATTTGCTAAGGTGAAGTCTCCACCATTTTCAAAATAAAATATGAAACACTTTGGAACTTCATCCTTAGCATACCACATTTGCTAAGGTGAAGTCTCCACCATTTTCATGACAAAACATAAAACACTTTGGAACTTCATCTTTAGCATACCACATTTGCTAAGGTGAAGTATCCACCATTTTCAAGACAAAACATAAAACACTTTGGAACTTCATATTTAGCATACCACATTTGCTAAGGTGAAGTCTCCACCATTTTCAAGACAAAACATAAAACACATTGGAACTTCATCTTTAGCATACCACATTTGCTAAGGTGAAGTCTCCACCATTTTCAAGATAAAACATAAAACACTTTGGAACTTCATCTTTAGCATACCACATTTGCTAAGGTGTAGTCTCCACCATTTTCAAGAAAAATTCAAAACATTTGAGACTTCAATCTTAGCATACCACATTTACTAGGGTGAAGTCTCCACTTTCCAAAATCAAAAAATTTCCAAAACAAATGAAACATATTAGGATTTCCTTAGCATACTCCATTTGCTAAGGATTCTATTTTCAAAAATTTTCCAAAACAAAACACTTGGGTTCTTCACTTAGCATACCCAAATTTGCTAAGTAAGAAGTCCAATTTTGAAAAAAATCACAAATAAATTCACAAGATAAAGCAAACACAAATCAAAAGAAACAACCATTTTCAAACAACTCACTTAGCATACCCAAATTGGCTAAGTGAGTGAATCCAAAATATCAAATCAAAATCAAAATCAATTGACCCTTTTCTTTAACATACCCAAATTTGTTTAAGGAAAGGGGCACAAATCAAAAATCCAATTTTCAAACATGAACCTTTGGAAGCATCTTCCAAAAATATGTGAATCCATTTTCAACATACCCAATTTTGTTGAAAGTGGGTTCCATATTCAAAAATTCTTCTTTACAATAGAAACTCTAAATCTTCTCTAAATCCATTTGAACCCCACTTAACACTTCCAAGATGTTGGATGTGGGTTCAAATTCTAAATTCAAATTCAGAAATCAATAGCAAAAATAGAAATCTGATCCAAGCTAGTTTCCTATTGTAGATTCTCAGCACCAGTTACAGCTACAGTTATAGTTCAGTCTTTCAGTTTTTGCAGTTGATTTGAAATGGCAGGCTCACATAAGTTTGTGTTTACTTTCCCTCATGGTATGGACTTAGCCTTGGACCAGGCCAATTTCCCCCGATTGGATCATACACACCTTATCCATTTCAGTAGGGAATTTGAGGGAGAAAAGATCACATGTGAGGGCATTCCCCTCACAACTGTCAATAGGACTACGGTGGTCGGGCAGAATCTAGTCATCTAGATTGATTTACCCTTGAATTTTGACATCCCCTCTTTGAAGAGTAAAGTAGTGGTAGTCCCACCAGTTTCAGTAGTGACAATGACAGTGCCTGCGCACCCCGTCGTTTCTCGTGCTGCCCTGAGGGCTAGCACCAACTCTTTGGCACCCTCTAAGGGTAAGGCTCCTCTGATTCTAGAGATTTCCTCCCCAACCTTTGAGGTTGGGTCTAGCTCTCACTCCTCTCATCCTACCAGAACACATCAAAGGAACATAAACCACATGATTAAGAGACACCATACTAGGTTTGCTAGAGAGATGGAGGCAGCCGCCCATTCAGCTGTTGAGGATTCACCTATTTTGACTTCCCCACTGGTGAAAACACACCCATTTCATCCTCTCTCTATTCAGATAGAGAGGATGCTAGGAGGATCCGTACTGCACCTCCACCAGTGGGTTAGCATCAGACTACAGTCAGTCAGGGCAGGAAGTCATATGCCATCCTCCGATCAGTCTTACGCCAGGTTGGTGGAGCTTACGGACGTTCTGAGTCTGGAGCTAAATTCGATTTGAGATCTATCATTCCCTGCAGTGTGGGGAAACAACTATGATAGGAGAGGGCTAAGGAAGCACGTACTTCTATTCATATCACTAGCAGGGAGCGCAGGAGGTTCAGTCACCAGTTAGCAGCTTCTGCACTCATCAATTTCCCAGTTCGGTGTGCTACCCTCACTAACCATATAGATAGCATCCTGCTTAATGGGACCAGTCATCACAGGAGGACAACTCCTGTTCATAGAGAGTCAGTGGTGTCTTCACCACACCGCTCTCCCCCACCACGTCATTCTACACCTCATCCGCCATCACCTATTCTAGTTCCAACATCTCCAGTTCTATCAAAGTCCACCCCATTGGTGATCTGGCTATGACCAAGGGATCCCATTCCATCCACACCACCTACTGTGGCTAGGCGAGCTCTCCTGCTCAACCTTCTTCCTTAGTTGTAGTGAGGAAGGAATGGAGACCCCAGAGCATCGTGGTCATTTCATCACCTCCACCACCAGTACAATAGATTCTAGAGCTTATAATTGTAGAGGGAGAGGGGTATAGTGCATATGTCCCGATGATGGTAGATTCCCCAGGATTGTCACACTGTGCAGGCTCAGTGGCAGTCAGGAGTACATTTCTTCTTCATAGTACAACCCACATAGGATTGATTCTCCGGCAGTAGCTGAGGTTTGGTGCCTCTCAGTATATGACAGTGATCGCGATTAGCCAAAATCATACATCCTAGTTCTAGTAGATCATTCTCTTGATGAGATAGTAACCAATTATCTCGTAAAAAAGAAAAAGATCTTAGGGTATGAATGGTCTGATGAAGATAAGATTAGATTTGATCTCAATGAAGATGACTTGTTAGGAGACTCAGCAGGAGTCTGCATGGTCGATACCTAGGGTTCTCTCCTTAGAGAAACAAATTATGGAAGGTGTTGAGGCGGCGGGGATGGCCTACTACCTAACACCTCCTTGATGGTAGATGAGGATTGAGAGGATGGAGAAGAGGTTAGATGATATGTTAGCAGTTGTCCTAGCATTACAGAATCAAGCCCCCATAGTTCATCCTACCACAACAGATATTAGTCAGCCTAAGTTAGTGCATGTCTTGGACCCAGCCAAGACCTTTCCTCCCGTTGAGCAAGGTAGCACTAGCATGTATAAGAAGGTAGTGGAAAGTACCTCCATACAAGAAAAAGATATCAAGTCCATGGTTGAGTAGGAAGTGAAAGAGGCATTGGCTCAAGCTTGAGGGGGAACATCAGTTCCAAAGGGTAGACCCTACCGGGAGGAATTTAATACCATTCAGTACCCCAAAGGTTTCGTGCCACCATCTTTCAAGAACTTTGATGGCAGTGGAAACCCGAGGCAGCACATCACACACTTTAGGGCTAATTATTGCAATGTTGATAGCAGTGATGATTTGCTTTTGTATCTTTATCAGTAGCCTAGCAGGGATAGCTTTTGACTGGTATGCTAGACTTCCTAATAGTTCAGTAAAGATATTTGTTGAGTTAGAGGAAATATTCATCAAGAGGTTTGCTGGAGCTCAGCAAAGGGTTACTGTAGGTGATCTCATTATAGCACAGTAGAATCATGGTGAGTCCCTTGTTGACTATATTCTCAGATAGTGGAACCTGAGTATGAAATGCAAATCATAGCTGTCTGAACAGTATGCCATTAAAATTCTTTTGAAGAATATTCATGGCCCGGTCACCTTCATGCTTAAGGGCTTCACTATCAAAACTTTTGAGAAGCTAATCAACAAGGCGCGAGTCTACAAGGAGAGGCCAAATAGTTGCCTAAGTAGAAACCACAGAAGGTCTATGAGAAGAAGCCTAGGATAATGACAGTAGTGGATAAGGGGAAGCAACCAACTAGAGATTAGTTCGAGCGGCCACGACCTTAGCAGTCTTTGCTTCCACCTCCTTTACCACCACCGAGGTAGCCCTACCAGCCTCCAAAGTAGCCACCGTGGCCTGCACTATGCCTCCTCAGCCACACCATCAACTGTAATGGTATACATATCCGCTGTCAGGTAGCTATGGTCCACCTACTCTTTTTGGATATACTCAACAAGCCTTATTCATTTAAGAGGGAGGTAATCAGGAAGATCTTTAAGAATCTCTTAAAGAAGCTTGCTTTCTATCTACCGGAACTTAGAAGATCGGAGGAAGTAGGCAAAAGCCATGAGCCTAACTTTTGCCCCTACCACCATATACAAGGTCATGTTTTGGAGGATTGCATCTCATTTAAGTACTGGCTTGAACACAGTTTCAGGACCGGTGCTATTATTATCCTGAAGGAATACCTTGTGGAACAACCCTCTAGTTCCATTAGGATAATCCTTGGGGATGATTGTGATCCTACCAAAACTAAAGAAGGTTGGGATATCTCCTTATCTCGTACCTCTAAAAAGATCATTCAGAAGATCAAGAAAATTTTCTTTCAGGTGCCTGAGTCAGCTCAAACCTCCAACATCAAGGAAGGTTGGCAAGTTGCCAGTGCCAACTTGGGGAAAGCAGGAGTTCAACAGTAAAAGCAGCAGCCTGTGCCAGCCTGGGATAGCCATAGCGCAGCCACCGATCGAGCCCAGCCTCCAGTCTACCATTGTAGCTACCACAATAGTGAGCACCTCTTCTACTTCAGCTAGTTCTTCTTCTTCTATTAGTAGAACTCTTATATCAGCAGATAAGGGCATCAAATCCCTCACTCCTCTTACTCTACTTGATTTCTACTTTGTACCTCCTATAAAATCCAAGAAATTGAAGAATAAAGCTAGCCTGAATTACATCTGTGTCACCTCTGATGGGTTATCTACTTCTATTATTTTTGAAAACTCTTCAAGTCAAAATAACTATAATAATTTTGATATACTTCTTCTTTCTGATTCAGAGTTGGACTTTTCTACTGTGAATCATATGGGTTCACCTCTTGAGATAGACTTGGAATCATCCAATTTCAAGGGTTTTATAGGAGAAGCTGTAGGTGAGCCTGAAGTGTAGGTAGAACCTTCCACCACCTTGCCTCAAGAGATCACCGAGGTCAACCTCTGTAGTGGCAAGGTTCTACCTCCTAGGGCAGCACATTAAGATATAGGAAAATAAGTCATTGGTGTAGAGGATCGAGAAACCCCTCCAGAGGATGCTATATCCTTAGATATGCTTGTGGAGGATCAGCCGAAGGTGGACTATAATGTCCTTTCTCACCTATGAAATTTACCATCTAAGGTAAGCATATACAATGCCCTAGTATTATCTAAAGAAATGAGGGAATCAGTAATCAAGGCTCTCCTTGATCCTAAAATATACTTAGCTAAGCTAACCGCTATTGGTGAAGAAGCACACTACTCTAGAGAAGCTAAGGGAATCACATTCACAGATGAAGACCTACTTCTAAGGGATATGCAGCACAACCGTCCCCTCTACATCACAGTTGACATGGGAAAATTCAGACTTGCCAAAGTTCTCATCGATCCAGGTGCATCGGTGAATATTATGAGTCTAAAGACCCTTGCCTATATGAGGATTGCCATTTCCACACACCGAGGAGATCGGATGATGTTGAGAGGATTCAATGAACAAGGTGAGTGGGCTTTAGGTTTCATAGTGTTACTGTTAGAGATTGGTGATTGGAAGACTGAAGCCAGGTTCTACATCATTGATTCAAATATTTCATTTACTGCTTTCCTAGGTAGGCCTTGGATACATCAGAACAAATGATTCCATCCTCCCTCCATCAGTGCATCAAGTTCAGAAAAGATGGGATCGAATACCGTGTCAATGGAGATGAAAAGCCATTCTCAGTTAGAGAGGTTGAGATTTATGAAGATGGGTCCTACTATCTTCCTCAACACACACTTTCTCATTAACTTGGACAAAGATCAAATACAAATACAAAAGGAAATGAAGAAAAATAAAAATAAAAATAAAATATAAATGAAAACAAAAGTCCAAGTGAGCAAGAAAGGGGAATTGAAGAAGAAATAGAGCCGTATATCACATTCCACCCATAGTTCATCCCATCATATGGACATGTGGGTAGAATGGCTCAACCTCCACCAGGCAGAGGTAGAGGTAGAAACATAGACAATTCTAGAGGTGAAAGACCCCTTGGTTAGCCATCAACCAATAGAGGTTATGTTCCAGTTCGTAGGAGTACCCCTACTATTCACATAGATTTGGAATCCATCTCGAAGGATGAATCTCATGTGATTAGTATACCAGCCAGCCCCTCCCAACAGGTTCCATTGGAGGTGAATTTTGATCTAGACAATGATGAAGACCAGGCCTCCAGACAAAGCAAAGTATTTTGAATCAAATGTATGTAAAATTATCAGACAACATTTGGGAACCTTAGCTCTAACCTCACTTTCATCTCAAAAAGTTGATGGTTTAGTAGTTAAGGAGCCCTCGGTCTTCCAGAGATGTCAGATAGAAGAGATTCTTTTTGGGTTCATCATCCTCAAGTCAAGAGCTTGATGTAGGACTTGAGGAGAATTCATTTAAAGAACTAATGGAATTACTGCTTGACTTTTACTCGCCTTGTGATCATAATCTTATTCAGAAAGGTTTGGTTCCTCATACATGGTCCAATCATAGGTCAGAGTATTCTAAAAAGCTTTGGAACAACATAGGCAGGGAAGCACAATCAAGATCAAGATTAGGATTCAACACAATGGGTCTAGTTGATGATGAAGATTATTGTTTAGTTGTTAGCAACCATTTGGAGTCTGATAGGTTCTTTTCACACAACACCAACTCTTATGAAGATGTATATTTAGAAACTTTAGATAATTCAGTTGATTTTCAAATCAAGGATGCACCTCCATAATTTGAAGAGGAGATTCATTCAACAATTGACAAGCTGAAGGAAATCAACCTCGGGATAGAAGAACATCCACGCCCGACATACATTAGTTCATTGCTAAATGAAGATGAAACCAATGACTTAGTTAGGCTATTGACTGAGTTTAAAGATTACTTCACATGGAGTTAAGAAGAAATGCCCATATTATCTCCTAGCGTAGCAATCCACAAGCTAGCAATTGATCCTAACACTACCCCTATCAAGCAAGCTCCTAGACGCATGCGATTAGAAATCGAACAACAGGTCATTTAAAGTCAATTAATCGATCTTTGGTTTCATCAGGGAAGAAAAATACCCTACCTGGTTAGCTACCGTTATCCCAGTTAAGAAGAAGAATGGCCAAATTTGCATATGCATCGATTTCAGGGACTTAAATAAGGCATGTCCTAAGGATGAGTTTTCTCTTCCTATACTAGAATTAATGGTGGACGTCGCCTCATCTCATGTAGTGTTCTCTTTCATGGATGGTTCATCTGGCTACAACTAAATCAAGATGTCTCTTGAAGATGAAAGAAATATCACTTTTCAAACCCCGATCAAAATCTATTGTTTTAGAGTAATGCCTTTCAGCCTTAAAAATGCTGGTGCTACCTATCAACGGGCCATGACACAGATCTTCAATGAACTCATCCATCATCAGGTTGAGTGCTATGTTGATATTCTAGTAGTCAAGAGCAGAGAAAAGGATGACCATCTTTGACTTGAGAGTAGTTTTCGAATGGTTAAGACAATATAACCTCAAGATGAATCACTTGAAGTGTGCATTCAAAGTAGGTTTAAGAAAATTTCTTAGGTTTGTTGTTCGACATCGAGGAATAGAGATAGATCCTAAAAAGATTATAGCTATCTTATAAATGCCACCTCCTAAAAGTCTAACACAACTCAGATCCTTCCAAGGACAGTTGGCATATCTAAGATGCTTTATCTCGAACCTATCGGGGAGATGCAAGCCATTTTCAGCACTTATCAAAAAGGATGCCAAGTTCAAGTGGGATGATAAGTTCTAGCATGCCTTTGAAGATATCAGGCAGTATTTGGCGAAGTCACTAGTTCTAGCAGCCCCTATACCGGACATGCCACTCATCCTCTACACTGCTGCATTGGATGACTCTCTCGGCGCTCTGTTGGCCCAAGCCAACAATGATGGGAAGGAAAGTGCTCTCTACTACCTCAGCCATCATCTGATCCTTACTGAAATGAACTACCCACCCATCGAGAAATAGTGCCTAGTTTTGATCTTTGCATCTCAGAAGCTACGACACTACATGCTTTCTCATAAGGTGAACTTGATCTCTAGAACAAATCCACTGTAGTACCTCATGATGCAGCCAATGCTATCCGGATGTTAAGCATGTTGGTCCATGATACTCTCATAGTTTGATATCACATTCGTACCCCTCTGTACAGTTAAAGGACAGGCACTAAAAAATTTCTTAGCAGTACACCCACTTCGTGCTGATTCTCCGTTTAGTAATGATCTCCCTGATGAACAAATAATGAACTTATGGGAGGCTGATAACTGTCGATGGGAGATGTATTTTGATGGTGCAGCTTCTTTTCATAAAGGGGAAGAACCACGATCTATTCTCCCAGGAAAGACAGGGGTAGGAATAGTTCTTCTAACACTAGACCGCAATGTGATGAGATTCTCATATTATTTATCCAACCCCTGCACCAACAACGAAGCCAAGTATGAAGCTTTAATTGTCGGTCTAGAGTTAGCCATCATAGTCAGTGTTCAGAGTATCAACATCTTTAGGGATTCTCAGCTTGTCATCAACCAGATTACCGGGTCCTACAAGGTTCTCAAACCCAAGGTTAACACAAGTATACCATGAAGCTGTTGGCCTAAATTCCCGTAGTCACCATCTACAAGGTTCTCCGAGTAGACAACGCAGTAGCAGATGCTTTGGCCATTCTTTCCAAGGAATTGGCATGTCGGAAGATGAGTCCATTTCAATAAGGGTCCAAAATAAATAGGTCATATCCCTTATTGATGCTGAACTCATCGAGAGACTTTCTCTTGAAGGGGAGGATGCCGTTGCCAAAATGGACAAGGAGCTAAATTGGAGACAACTGTTCATAGATTATTTGAACACTGGAAAACTACCTCACAAAAAGTCACAAGCCCATCATATCAAATAGAGATCTCTCTCCTATGCTCTCATTGATGGCACCCTATACCGACGGTCCTTTGACCAGATGCAACTACTTTGTTTGGGCAGAGATGAAGCCTGTGGCATTATAATCAAGGTACATTCAGGTCTATGCGGAGCACACCAATCTGGTTCGAAGATGAAGATGAAGATTAAGCGACTTGGATACTATTGGCCTTCGATGATTTCAGACTGCATGGATGTAACTAAGAGATGCTATCAATGTCTGGTACATGGTGTGGTCCTCCACTAACCACCTAACATTCTACACCCTACATTGGCTTCATAGCCATTTGAATGTTGGGGTACTGACATTGTGGGTCCGATCAATCCTCCTTTTTCCAAGGGACATTGATTAATTCTAGCTACCACTGACTACTTTTCCAAGTGGGCAGAAGCCATCCCACTCAGAGAGGTCATAACTCAACATGTGCTTCAATTTTTTAGGAACCATATTGTATGTATGTTCGGGGTGCCTCGATGAATTATATTCGATAATGGTACTGCATTCAAAAGCATGAAGATCAATAGCTTCACCAGAAGACATGGTATAGATTAGAGATACTCCACCATCTACTTCCCCAGAGCTAATGGCTTAGCAGAAGCATTCAACAAAACTCTCATTCAGATTTTGAAGAAAACACTTGATGACAATAAATGACAGTGGAACAAGCAGTTAGTTGAAGCTTTGTGGGCCTACTACACCATATACCAGACTCCAAATTAGTCTACTCCATTTTCCTTAGTGTATGGGCCTGAAGTTGTTATACCTTTAAAAGTTTAACTCCCATCACTAAGGATAGCATTGGTAGCAAGATCACTTCAGAGCAGAATGCAAAGTTGCAGTTAGAAGAGCTTGAAGGTTTGGAGGAGAGTCACCTACGGGCGTGCCAAAACCTCGAGTTGTATAAAACAAAAATGATTCTAGCTCACAACAAGCTAGTACACCCTAGGTCATTCCAAGTAGGAGAACTTGTGTTAGTCCTAAGGAGATCAATTGTTGCCCATCAAAAGATGAGAGACAAGTTTGAACCCACTTGGGAAGGCCCCAATGCTATAGAGAAGGCCTACCAAGGAGGATCATATTAGCTTATTGATTGTAAAGGGAACGCCCGAAGCTTCCAATTAATGGGCTCTATCTAAAGAAATACTACACATGAATCATGTTCGAAAATAATTTTATCAATTAACAAAAGAACAAAATCTGATTCCATTCATCAAAATCTTCTCTTCTTTTGAAGGATTGCTTGTTTGTCTTGCGAATCCACCGTGACACAATTTGGATAGGTATAAGAATCCCTCAGCGACATCCTATCCCTCTTTCACAAATAGATCAAGCACATCTCCCAACACTATTATAATAGGTGTAAGAGTCCCCCAGTGGCATCCTATCTCAATTAGTGCAACTAAGTTAGGTTTATGTCCCCCCAGTAGCATCCTTTCTAAGCGGGAATCCCTGTTTCCATCCGTAGAACCATTTCACATGTTTCCCCCAGTGTGTTTTAGGTCTAGGTGTAAGAGTCCCCCAGCGGCATTTTATTTCCTTAGCACGTGCACAAACACATACACATATATCTCTTTTTTGGGCTACTTTGATGTGGGAGCACGCCTCCTGTGGCACTACTCATTAGCCGCTCTAGGTCGGGTCTACACGCTACCTTGCTAGTATGTTGCCCAGTGGTCATTTGTCAGGCGGATGTGGGTCCCCACACTTTCTTCCTAACTTGATCATTGCACACCAATGAGCGCCTTATTTATTTGGTAGTCTCTATTATCCTGCTAGTGAACTACCTTGTGTTGACTTTGTTTAAGATGATGTGAGTCCTAGTGCTTTCTTCTTGAACTAGCCATCATGCTCTGATTAGGTTGAATTTCTTTGAGGTTTAGGTGTAAGAATCCCCCAGTGGAATCCTATTCCTTCACACATACACATACATTTTTCTAGAGCTATTTGATGTGGGAGCATGCCCCCTGTGGCACTCAATCATTAGCTGCTCTAGGTCGGGTCTACACGCTACCTTGCTAGTATGTATCCCAGTGGTCATTTGTCAGGAGGATGTGAGTCCCTACGCTTTCTTCTTGACTTGATCATTGCACATCGATGAGCGCCTTATCAGTTTGGTAGTCTCTACTGCCCTGCCAGTGAATTTCATTGTGTTGACTTTGTTTAAGAAGATGTGAGTCCCAGTGCTTTCTTCTTAAACTAGCCATCATGCTCTGACTAGGCCGAATTTCTTTGAGGTTTAGGTGTAAGAGTCCCCCAGTGGCATCCTATTACTTCACACATACACATATATCTTCTTTTGGGCTATTTGATGTGGGAGCACACCCCTGTGGCACTCACTCATTAGCTGCTCTAGGTTGGGCCTACATGCTACCTTGCTGGTATATTGCCCCAGTGATCATTTGTCAGGCGGATGTGAGTCTCTGTGCTTTCTTCCTGACTTAATCATTGCACGTTGATGAGCACCTTGTAAGTTTGGTAGTCTTTACTGCCCTGCCAGTGAACTACCTTGTGTTGAATTTGTTTAAGAAGATGTCAGTCCAGTGCTTTCTTCTTGAACTAGCCATCATGCTCTGACTAGGTCAAATTTCTTTAAGGTTTAGGTGTAAGAGTCCCCCAATGGCATCCTATTCCTTCACACATACACATATATCTTTTTGGGACTATTTTGATGTGAGAGCACCCCCCTTGTGTCACTAACTCATTAGCTGCTCTAGGTCGAGCCTACATGCTACCTTGCTAGTATGTTATCCCGTGGTTTCTAGTTTGGAAGATGTGAGTTCCCGTGCTTTCTTCTTGACTTGATCATTGCATACTAATGAGTGCCTTGTCAGTTTGGTAGTCTATACTGCCCTACCAGTGAACCACCTTGTGTTGACTTTGTTTAAGAAGATGTGAGTCCCAGCACTTTCTTCTTGAACTAGTCATCATGCTCTGACTAGGTCGAATTTCTTTGAGTTTTAGGTGTGAGAGTACCCCAGTGGCATCTATTCCTTCACACATACACATATATATATCTTTTTTGAGCTACTTTGATGTGGGAGCATGCCCCCTGTGGCACTCACTCATTAGCTGCTCTAGGTCAGGTTTACATGCTACCTCACTAGTATGTTTCCCTATTGGTCATTTGTTAGGCGGATGTGAGTCCCCACACTTTCTTCTTAACTTGACCATTATACACTAATGAGTGCCTTGCTAGTTTGGTAGTCTTCACTACACAACTAGTAAGCTACCTTATGATTGATCCTATTTAAAGAAGATGTGAGTCCCCAGGATTTCTTCTTGAACTAATCATCATGATCTAACTAAGTCGAGTGTATTTGAGGCTTAAGGTAAATTCCTAGCGGCTCCTTTCTTCTTGACTAAATTTGAGTTGATATAAGTCCCCAATGACATTCACTCAGAAGTTGCCCTAGGTCGGATGGCACCTGTCGAGCCGAAGACAGACTATCCCAGCAGTCAGTTCTGCTTTAGGAGGATGTGAGTCCCCGCACTTTCTTCATAAGCTGATTGTTGTACACCGATGGGTACCATAGGTTGGTTGATATTCACTATGCTAATAGCGACTCACCCGATGGATACATCACTCTTGGTAGATGTGAGTCCCTGTGCTTTCTCCATGAGTTGGCCACCGAATACCTATGTAATTTATGACTAGCATGTCATTTTCTCCAGGGTGTTGGATCGACGCCCCTTTACGGCCGCTTCCCCTATGGGCATTCTATTTAGATTATGTCCTTTGAGACCACATTTAGACACTACCCAAGCTACTCTTAGATTAGACAGTCCCTCTTTTCTTATAGCCACCCCTGTGATTGGAAAATCTATTCAGCGGATGCGTAGATTCTCCCTTGGTTCAGTAAATCTGAGATAGGTCTAGGATGATATTCGCTCCTTCTTAGCTTGATCCCTGATACACTAACATGGTCCACATTAAAATCTAAATTAAATAAACAAATTATGTTCCCTTGTGGATTAGGAATTCACACCCCTAAAGGGCCCTTTTTCTCAAGCAGGCATCCTATCTTTTGGGCAGTGTCAGCAAAACTCTCTATAAGAATTGCCTGACTACCTGCATTGAGATAAGTCCCCGGGTCGGTACTCACTCCGTAGTCGCCTTAGGTCAGGTTCAATCTATTTTTCCATAGGTAGGTTACCCCGACAGTCATTCCACTTTGAAAGATGTAAGACTATGATGCTTTCTTTCGAGCATGACTGTCGCACACCGACGGGCACCAATTTGTTTCCCAAAGAAATCGATCACCCTAGTGGTCTTTTGTAGTGGAAGATGTGAGTCATTATGCTTTTTTCCCTTAAATTGATCAATGCACACCGAAAGGCACTCCTTTGGTTGGATAGTTCTCCCATCGACCGGAAAGCTATTCCCTTTAGTTCAGTAAGTCTGAGATAGGCCTAGGCTGATATTAGCCTCTTCTCAGTGTGATCCATCGCACACCGACAAAATTAATCTAAAATTTTAAACTGCTTTTGACTATTTTTGAGCCGATTTAAGTCCCCCAATGACATTCACTCAATAGTCTGCCCTAGGTCGGGTTTGATTTGTTGCTTTTCCAATAGATCACCCCAGTGGTTCCTTATTTTGGAAGATGTGAGTCCCTGTACTTTCTTCCTAACTTGACCATTGCACACCGAAAGACACTTCCTTGGTTGGATAGTCCTACCTTATGGTGGGCAGACTACTCCCTTAGGATTAGTAAATCTGAGCTCACTAGGTCTCCATGACCCCTACTCAGTGTGATCCAGCGCACACCAATGGAATCCATCTAGAATAAATGAACAAACAATTCAGAACAAATAACTAAAAAATAAAATCTATCTTTGACTATCTTTGAGTTGATTTAAGTCCCCCAGCAGCATTCACTCAAGAGTCAGCCCTAGGTTGGGTCTGATCCATTGCCTTGTCAATGGACCCTACTATGGAGGATGTAAGTCTACTATGCTTTCTTCCTAGTACAACTGCTGTATATCGAAAGGCATTCCCTTTGGTCGGCTAGTCTTACTGTGTTTGGTAGACTACCCATTTGGATTGGTAAATCTGAGCTAGCTCTAGGTCTCCATGGCCTCTACTCAGTGCAGTCCATCGCAAACTGATGGGAATCATCAAAAAAATCTAAAAAATGAAATCTATCTTTGACTATCCTTGAGTTGATTTAAGCCCCCCCAGCGGCATTCACTCAATAGTCAGCCTTAGGTTGGGATCAATCTATGCCTTGTCAATAGATTACCCCAGCAACTGGTCCATACTTTGGAGGATGTAAATTTACCATGATTTCTTCCTAGTATAGCTGCTGCACACTGAAAGGCATTCCCTTAGGTTGGCTAGTCTTACTGTGTTTGGTAGATTATCCCTTTAGATTGGTAAATCTGGTTTAGGCTTGAGCCTCCATGGCTCCTACTCAGTACAGTCCCTCGCAAACCAATAGGGTTCATCTAAAATCAAGACATAAAAATCTAAACAAACTCAATCCTCTTCCCCGGCAAAACTTAATCAATAAATCAAATCTTTCTCCACAACGAGACTCAAATCAAATCAAACCTCTCATCTCCTTGTGGATGACTTGAACCTGCTTCCCTAGTGGAAGGTTCACCTACTTTATCACTTAGTGGATTCTTCCTTCTCTCTTATGTCTTGGACATAAGTAGAGTCACATTGAACTAAGCTCTAGAATCTTTCTACACCTTGGGTTAGGAGTAGATATCTCTGTTAGTGCTTATGACCTTTTAGTATTGTTGATCATTTTGATCAACACCAATACGTGCAGTGTACCTGGTCAGTCACACCACACCTATTGGGCGCCCTTTGTTGACCTTATTTTAGGATGAGCTCTCAAACCCTCCTTAGAAATAGGACTTCTCTCAGATCTTAAGAGTTCCTTAGTCTTAAGATACATCTAGTGATTAGGTGAACACTCAACCTAGCCCTAAAGACTTGAAGAGTTAGTCATAGAAATAGGTCATGCCTTAAGGGTGTTAGAAAATTTTCTAACCTTAGCTTGAACCATTCCTCACTTTCTTCCTTCAAGTCAAACTCCAAATCCATTCTAGCTTGATTGATTTTCTCAAACTCATATCAATCTTAATTGATTTTCTCCAAACTCATGAATCAAATCTCAAGTGATTGAAGCCAAGATTGAAATCCATGATCAAACATAAATCCAAAATCTTTCCTAAGCCATTTTGATTTCATCTTATGGACTTAGCCAAATCAATTTCAAACCAATTGATTTTTATCAAACCATTGGATTCTCTCTAAAATCCAATCAATCAATCATATGATCAAATCTACAATCAAATTCCAAACACCATATCAAAATCAAACATAAATTCAAAATCCATTTCATGTTCTTCCTTTTGAACTTGAAATTGGAAAATGAATCTAAACCTATTTGACTTGAAACCACTTGCAAATGGATTTATATTTCAATCATAAGTCCATATGCAAGTTCAATCAAACTCAAATCAAGCTTTGACCAAGCCATTTGACACACTTAGGCTCACTTGACCCAAAGTGAAATAAAGTACCATTTTTGAGCCAAATTCTAATCCTACCAAAATTGGATTGAACTAAGCCCAACTAAGCCTCACATTATTTGCAACCATCACCATGAGATGATCAATCATCAAATTGGGTCAAACCAAGGTCAAACCCAAGTGTTGACCAAATCAACACTTAGCCAAAATGAAACCCAACATAGCCAAAACTTGATCTAGGCCAAATTGATTAAAACCATTGATTTAAGTTCATCATGACCTATGTTTGAACTTGACCAAGTCAACATTTGAGCCTAACCTAGCCCAATTGACCACTTGACCCAAGTTGACCCAATTTGACCTAAAAAGTCAAAATGTGTCAAAACTTCATCTATGCCAAATTGGTTGAAACCAATGGTTCAAGTTCATTCCAAAATACTTGTTGAACTTGACCAAAGCTCCACATGGCCAACTAGACCTAACCTAGCCCAATTGGGCATGAACCCAACTTGACCTAAAGGGTTATTTTGAGCCAAATTCAAACTTAACCAAGATTGATTAGAAACAAAGATACCAATCAACTTCATATGACCAACCTAACCTAAACCTACCCATGACCTAGCCCAAATAGGTCAAATGGGTCAAATTAGTCAACTTGACCCATTTGACCTAAATGAACTCAATTGAACAAAAACTAAATATATATCAAATTAATTGGAAACAGAGACACCAATCCACTCCATATGGTCATATGAACTTGACCTAACCCTTGGTTTGACCAAGTTTGACAATTTGGTCAAGTTGACAAATTGACCCATTTTGACCTAAATGGGTCAACATGAGCCAAACCATATCAAATGAACTCCAAATCTAATGAAACTTGGCCAAACCTATTTTCTCAACATACCAAACATATCCAAATTCAAAAGTCAGCCAAATGACCATTTTACCCCTAGGTCATAGAATAATTTTTGGCCTAATCTATGGGTAATTTGGTCATGCCCTCTTAATATCACCTTGATGCCTTCCTAATAGATCAAGTAAATCCAATGCAGAGTGGTGCACCCAACCCAATGGGTTTGGGTTAGCTCAAATGGACCCAAGGCCAAAATTGACCCCATGGGTCAAATTGGTTCATTCCAAATCCTCCCTCCACACAATTTAATGCACATGGGAGGTTGACAATCCACTCAAGGCCTCAAACTGACCATGTCAAAAGAGCTAACAGATCAAACAACCTCTCCAATGTGGTCAATTGGATCAAAATAGTAAGGGAGGTGTCGGTCATCTGATTGCCATAGGGTGAGATTTACTACCCTAATTCAATTTGAAACGATCATTCCTCAATTCGATCAAGCCCTAGAGAGTGTTAGGAGATATTAGAGAGCCTTCCTAAGCATTCTAAGAGGGATTGGAAAGTTGCTTTCTCGGTTTCTCCATTGGAAAATAGGGGAGCTCCTTTAAATCTTCAATTTCCTCTACACTGAAAACCACTCCAATTCCTATTGCACACTTAGTCTAAGGACCAATCCAAGCACACTCAAGCTTCCATTGGAGTTCCCACAGCAAGGAGAGGTACAATTGGATCAAAGCTGCAAGGAGCTTGAAGTGGTGTTGGTCCATAGATCAATCCACTCATCCCCAAGGCCTAAAAAGTTCAACAGGGCTTCATCTGTACTAGATGAAGCTACTTCATCGATCTTGAGTGCCGGTGATCACCTCTGGGAGGTATGGAATTTTCTGACCACCTAACAAAGGAGGTGTTGGTCTTTTGTGAAAGAAATTTTTAAGTCATGCAAAATCCACCATTGGATATGCTCCTTAGTAGCTTTAGATGGTGTGGGAACAACTTTGTTCCAATCTGAGCTCAATCGAGCTCGGATCTTCCCTAGATCATGGACGATCTCCATTAATCCTAAGGGAAGAACTCGAGTAATCCTAGCCGTCCATCCATGCATTTTCGATGGACGACTATGCTTATTCCCACGTTTTAGAAATAAATTATCCCTCTTGAAACCGTGGGGAGATCCCTAGCCATCTGATCTTTGATCGGATGGTAAAGATCAAAGCGTATTCCACTGTTATGCCGCCACCTGATGGGATGTTTAAGTGGGATGCTCACCGCACGATGCGTGTAAAGCATGCTGACCGCCATCTCCGCGTGTCATGCAATGAGCTAGGGGATTAGTTAGGGGATTTAATTAATGTTAATTAACCTTCTGATCTTCTAAAAGTCATATCTCCTTCAATAAAATTCAAAAAAATATGAAATAAATTTCTATAGAAAGATGATTCAACCTATAATTTTTTAAAAATGATTTCAATGGATTTCGAGTTACCCTTTTCTCTGATTTTGGGTTTTACTGGAAATATCATTTTGCTAATTACCTCTTAATTAAACCTCTGATTAATCCTAAACATCTTGGATATGTTTTCTAATTACTCCCTTAACCTAATTAAGAATAATTAAGGTGTGATTAGTGGTTTTAATCCATTATTAGAGTTGATTAAGGTCAGATCAATACAGTCCATCGCAAACCAATAGGGTTCATCTAAAATCAAGACATAAAAATCTAAACAAACTCAATCCTCTTCCCCAGCGAAACTTAATCAATAAATCAAATCTTTCTCCCCAATGACACTCAAATCAAATCAAACCTCTCATCTTCTTGTGGATGACTTGAACCTGCTTCCCTAGTGGAAGGTTCACCTACTTTATCACTTAGTGGATTCTTCCTTCTCTCTTATGTCTTGGACATAAGTAGAGTCACATTGAACTAAGCTCTAGATTCTTTCTACACCTTGGGTTAGAAGTAGATCATCTCTGTTAGTGCTTGTGATCTTTCAGTATTATTGATCATTTCGATCAACACCAATACGTGTGGTGTACCTGGTTAGTCACACCACACCTATTGGGCGCCCTTTATTGACCTTATTTTAGGATGAGCTCTCAACCCTCCTTAGAAATAGGACTTCTCTTAGACCTTAGGAGTTCCTTAGTCTTAAGACACATCTAGTGATTAGGTGAACACTCAACTTAGCCCTAAGGACTTGGAAGAGTTAGTCATAGAAATATGTCATGCCTTAAGGGTGTTAGGAAATTTTCCTACCCTTAGCTTGAACCATTCCTCACTTTCTTCCTTCAAGTCAAACTCCAAATCAATTTTTGCTTGATTGATTTTCTCAAACTCATATCAATCTTAATTGATTTTCTCCAAACTCATGAATCAAATCTCAAGTGATTGAAGCCAAGATTGAAATCCATGATCAAACATAAATCCAAAATCTTTCCTAAGCCATTTTGATTTCATCTTATGGACTTAACCAAATCAATTTCAAACCAATTGATTTTTATCAAACCATTGGATTCTCTCTACAATCCAATCAATCAATCATATGATCAAATCTACAATCAAATTCCAAACACCATATCAAAATCAACCATAAACTCAAAATCCATTTCATGTTCTTCCTTTTGAACTTGAAATTGTCAAATGAATCTAAACCTATTTGATTTCAAACCACTTGCAAATGGATTTATATTTCAATCATAAGTCCATATGCAAGTTCAATCAAACTCAAATCAAGCTTTGACCAAGCCATTTGACAAACTTAGGCTCACTTGACCCAAAGTGACATAAAGTACCCTTTTTGAGCCAAATTCTAATCCTACCAAAATTGGATTGAACTAAGCCCAACTAAGCCTCACATTATTTGCAGCCATCACCATGAGATGGTCAATCATCAAATTGGGTCAAACTAAGGTCAAACCCAAGTGTTGACCAAATCAACACTTAGCCAAAATGAAACCCAACATAGCCAAAACTTGATCTAGGCCAAATTGATTGAAACCATTGATTTAAGTTCATCATGACCTATGTTTGAACTTGACCAAGTCAACATTTGAGCCTAACCTAGCCCAATTGGCCACTTGACCCAAGTTGACCCAATTTGACCTAAACAGTCAAAATGTGTCAAAACTTGATCTAAGCCAAATTGGTTGAAACCAATGGTTCAATTTCATTCCAAAAAACTTGTTGAACTTGACCAAAGCTCCACATGGCCAACTAGACCTAACCTAGCCCAATTGAGCATGAACCCAACTTGACATAAAGGGTTATTTTGAGCCAAATTCAAACTTAACCAAAATTGATTAGAAACAAAGATACCAATCTTTGACCAACCTAAAAAAACATAGATATATCAAATGGGTAATCAACTTGACCCATTTGACCTAAATGAACTCAATTGACATATATACCAAATTGATTTGGCAGAGATTAATTTCATATGAACCATATCAAATGAACTCCAAATCAATGAAACTTGGCCATTTCTCAACATACCAAACATATCCAAATTCAAAAATCAGCCAAATAACCATTTTACCCCTAGGTCATAGAATAATTTTTGGCCTAATCTATGGGTAATTTGGTCATGCCCTCTTAATATCACCTTGATGCCTTCCTAATAGCTCAAGTAAACCCAATGTAGAGTGGTGAACCCAACCCAATGGGTTTGGGTTAGCCCAAATGGATCCAAGACCAAAACTGACCCCATGGGTCAAATTGGCTCATTCCAAATCCTCCCTCCACCCAATTTGATGCACATGGGAGGTTGACAATCCACTCAAGGCCTCAAACTGACCATGTAAAAAGAGCTAAAAGATCAAACAACCTCTCCAATGTGGTCAATTGGATCAAAACAGTAAGGGAGGTGTCGGCCATCTGATTGCCATAGGGGAGATATACTACCCTAATTCAATTTGAAACGATCATTCCTCAATTCGATCAAGCCCTAGAGAGTGTTAGGAGATATCAGAGAGCCTTCCTAAGCATTCTAAAAGGGATTGGAAAGTTGCTTTCTCGGTTTCACCATTGGAAAATAGGGAAGCTCCTTTGAATCTTCAATTTCCTCTACACTGAAAACCACTCCAATTCATATTACACACTTATTCTAAGGACCAATCCGAGCACACTCAAGCTTCCGTTGGAGTTCCCACAATAAGGAGAGGAACAATTGGATCAAAGCCACAAGGAGCTTGAAGTGGTGTTGGTCCATAGAGCAATCCACTCATCCCCAAGGCCTAAAAAGTTCAATAGGGCTTCATCTGCACTAGATGAAGCTACCTCATCGATCTTGAGTGCCGGTGGTCACCTCCGGTGAGGTATGGAATTTTCTGACCACCTAACATAGGAGGTGTTGGTCTTTTGTGAAAGGAATTTTCAAGTAATGCAAAATCCACCGTTGGATATGCTCCTTAGTAGCTTTAGATGGTGTGGGAACAATTTTGTTCCAATCTAAGCTCAATCGAGCTCGGATCTTCCCTAGATCATGGACGATCTCCATTAATCCTAAGGGAAGAACTCGGGTGATCCTAGCCATCCATCCATGCATTTTCGATGGATGACTATGATTATTCCCACATTTTAGAAATAAATTATCCCTCTTGAAACCACGGGGAGATCCCTAACCATCTGATCTTTGATCGGATGGTAAAGATCAAAGTGCGTTCCACCATTACGCCGCCACATGATGGGATGTTTAAGTGGGATGCTCACCGCATGATGCGTGTAAAGCATGCTGACCGCCACCTCCACGTGTCATGCTATGAGCTAGGGGACTAGTTAGGGGATTTAATTAATGTTAATTATCCTTCTGATCTTCTAAACGTCATATCTCCTTCAATAAAATTTAGAAAAATATGAAATAAATTTCTATAGAAAGATGATTCAACCTAGAATTTTTAAAAATGATTTCAATGGATTTTGAATTAGCCTTTTTCTGATTTTAGGTTTTACTAGAAATATCATTTTGCTAATTGCCTCTTAATTAAATCTCTGATTAATCCTAAACTTCTTGGGTATGTTCTAGGGGATGACCTCTGCCTCCAATAATTCTCTTGGGATTTATTTAAGGCTTAATTGGGGGAATTGCATATGTGTTACCTAATTACTCCCTTAATCTAATTAGAAATAATTAAGGTGCGATTAGTGGTTTTAATTCATTATTAGAGTTGATTAAGGTCAGATCCATTAGACAGGAGGTTTAGAGAATAATTTTGGGGCATTTCCCTTAGGCTATTCCTTAAACCCCCTTTATCTTTCTTTAATCCTCTATTAATTAAGGGTTAATTCATTAATTATTTCCTTAATCAATTTCTAAAAATTCTCCAAAACTTAATTAATCTACTTTGGGTAGATGCTTAGGTGTTTAAGAGCCTAAGTTCAATTAAGGAAATCAAAACCCAATTCATATGTGTGAAGGGGTGTTTTGAAATTACTTAAGTTAAACTCCTTAGCTTAGTTAACCATTAATCATGAGCCAAATTGTATTAGGCCCTTTTCTTCCTAGGTGCATTACAAGTTTAAATTCTTTATGAGATTTTATGTCATCTCATTGACTCATAATTATTTGATTAACTATGCTAAGGTGGTGTAGGTAAGGGTTAATTAATATGCTTAATTCATACCTTAACCTAATCAAAATCTAGAATTAATCTAATCATCTAAAAATTAAATAAAAATATCAAACACATGAGGAAATGGGTTAGGAATAGGAAGCTCAACTCACATTTTCAAAATTAAATCAAACTCAAACTCAAACAAAAATCACATTGAATAAACTTCGATTTACTTTAAGCTTTCTTATTTCATAAGATTATTTTTAGGATTTTTTTTTGTCTTTAGGATTTAATTAAAGTGAATGTGTTTACATGCTTTCATTACTTTAATTATTCCCCAACATGTTAAATTTATATGTCATGTGGCTTCATGCATCCATATATTTTAAAATCAAATTCGTAATGAAATTATTTTCTTTATGTCAAATGCATGTTTTGGCTTAAAGTATGAATATGAGTGGCTATTATCACTACTAAATCCAAATTATTTTCAAATTATACAAATAAATTATTAAAACTGAAAGTGTGTTACTCATACTTTATTTATAAGTTTGCATGTGAATATAAAAGTGTATCTTATGTTTACTTCCTCTCTTTCCTCTTAACATGGACTTGGATGAGATTTGCAAAGTGTATAGTTCTTTTAAAAGAACATAACACTTGATTAAATCTATCCTTGTCCTCTTACATTTATAATCTAAGAAGGATCTTTACATTTTACACATATAAATTGCATAAACAAAATCAACAAACAAATACAACTTTTGCATTCTTTCTTTTCCATTCATTTCTTTTGTACACATGTTTGTATTAAGGAAAGTGGTATATTAGTCTAGACAATCCCGAGATTGTGAGGGTTTAAGTAGCCCCAAGTAGGTATTATACCTTACACTCTTGGTTAACAATGGCGCCGTACTCACTTATGCCTTTCATACCTTCATGTGTGCATGTGAAAATTTGATAAGAAACCCCTTTTCTACTTAATGAAAATCAAGCATCATAAGAATCTAAATTTTCTTAAGTAACCTACTTAGCATACATCATAAAGTGTGCTAAACATTCCCATTTGGTGTGTATAAATATGCATAGGATTCATTCATATGCATGTTATACATGTTGGGAAAGAAATGAAGTAATGTGTGTTTTGTGATTTCATTTCACTTTACTTAATTTTAAAATGCCTTTCTTCTTGAATAGGTTTGTTTAGAGCTCATATAAACTTAGGATTAATTAAAACACATAATAAAATATTCACTAAATAAAACTAAAATGTGAATCTACTTTAGAAATTACTTAAGGTGGGGAAGGAAAGAGAAGGTCTCTTCTCTTTCACTCTCTTTACAACTTAGTAATTAATTCTAGGTTCACTTAAACCAAACAAAATGATCAAATAAAATCAACCAAAAAAAATTAAACAACTTAAATGAAACCCTCCTCTAAGTTCAACATCTTCACACTTAGAAAACATAAACCTTAAATCCATAACTAAGCATACCACACAAACCTCTAAAGCACACACATTAGGTTAAGTCACCACTTCTAGGTTAGGGTGGTGCATGACTTGATGTTTGCTTTTATTTTGTGATATATATTTTAGTCTGGATGTTAGGGTGTATGCTTATAGAATAAATGGTAGGGCGATCTTAGTCTAACCATTATTTTTTGCAGGGGATTGTGCTTAAGGAACGCTATCATAAATAAAAAGATAACTGCTTTTACTGTGCAGGTACTTTTACCCCTAAGCATAATCCATTAGGCCAGGTGGACTTGAGTACCCATGTGTGGAGTGCTAAGTCCAATATACATTCTTGTAATTTGTATGGTTTATTTAGCTGACCTTTATTTTGCAGGTGTTAGCTAGATTTACTTTCCCTTTTCATGTATTTTGCAATTAAGATTTTGGAATGTTTGTTATGTGGTAGTAGGATGAACATTGGTCATAAGGTCTCATGTTATGTACCATGTGAAGCCTTTGGAGTGTCCACATTCCAACCATCCAAAAGAACCAAATGAAGAAATGAAGCTTGAAGACCCCCATAATAAAGAATTCCTTGTTTGATTGTATTTAATTCATTTGTAATCCGGGTTGTATAAGGGCAGAGCTTGGCTACCCAATTTATTTTTTTAAGTTTGTGCGGTGGTGCCCGACCATAATCGACCTCTTATTCTTTTGCGTTTGCTTATAAATTGATTGATGATTTATTTAGCTTGCGCATTAAGTGACATCCTTTTCCTAATTTATTCCTTACTTTATGTATGGCCTGGATGTCGATTAGGCTCTTAGGAAAATAAATTTTGTACCAAACCGAACAACTCAAAACTAAATAAACAACTCATAACCTCACTTAAAGCTTAGGCTTAAAATCAAGATAAAAGAATTAGCAACCCCTTAGCTAGATGAGTACTTCTTTTATAACATCATGCATAAACAACATATTATTTCACTCTTGATTGGAGGGCTTCCATCTTCGCCAGAGAACTTGGCTTGACTTGTGAGAGCCATGGTGGAAACACACCTCCTCCCTTCTCACTGATTTTGGCTCATAATCTACTTTCTCATGCATTAGGCATAAAAATCCTATAAGCTTGAGTCAAATGATTGTCCAAAAATAAAAATAAAAATATGAAAAATTTACATTAGGTTTAGGTCATTTGAATAATATCCTTTACATGATCTAGAATCTTTAGGGAGTGAGTTTAAGGACTTGGTCTCTTTCTAAACAAATAACAACCTTGCTATCTTGCATAAAGCTTATGACTTGCCTACATGAATTTAAAATCGTAGGAGGAGTTAGTTGGCAGCCACCCCCAGGCGGTTGTATGTCTAATAGTCGGGTGGTTTGTCCTCTCTTGTGGAGGCAAACCAAATACCCATTTTCACCTTAGATTTAAATCATGCGTTTGGCCTTCGCCAAAGCTCCCTAGAGTTAGGTTGAGAGGTTGCTACTTCCTTTTGTGGGCCATAAGCATAAATCGTCACCTCTTAGGCATTTCCACCCTCTTGTGTGATGGAATTATAAGCCTTAGCATTCTAATAAAAAATTAACTCAAATAAACTAAATTAATTACTAAAATGTAAAGCCCAACCATAGGATAGTTTGGGGTGCTTACTAGGTTTCCTAATATTCTAAGCACCCCCTACTTGTTCTCATTAGGATTCAATAAGAACTCTTTGTTTTAATTGATCCCATTTGAATTCCTAAAACTAAACCAATCGATTGATATTCTTACCTATTGAATTCTTCAAAGACAACAATCATTTATCTTAATCTAGAGTTTTCCTAAGGAATCCCCATTCCTTAGGATGTAATTAACTATGGGGGCTTGCCCCTATAAGAAACTTAACGAACCCGGCTTAAAATAAATCCTGCTTTACTTTTTCATGTAAAGTAGGGGAAGAATCTCTGGTACACACCGAAGACCCAACGTCCTTAGGAGTCATTATTTTGGTGATTAGATCCATTGTAAGATGGTGACTTCTATCTTTCGAGATAGTACACCTCTCCTCAATGTCATACTCGATCACCTTAATAAGTACATCTGCGGATCTGCATGACGTCCTAATCAGACGAATTCATTTCACCCACACATATATATACACCTCTCCTCTTTTTCTATATATTATTCTTGTTTTCATTTTTCCCTCCAAAGGAGATGAATGAAGGCAAGAATATTTATATGTTAGAGGTAGATGAATGTGAGTATGTATGTGTGCGTGATGGGAATTTTTCACCACATTAGCGCTGAATGACCAATCCTCACAGTACTATCTGTGTTTAGGTGACATCTTCAATCTACCATCATTAAATTAATTTTTACAACTCACAGGAATTACCAAATTATGTGTCAAACAAGACTTTGTCATACTCAATTTAGCTTGATGATATAAACACCACTCTTTCAAATCTAATTAAATTATAAGGAATATAATACCAATTTTAATAAATAATAATAGCAATAATTAAAATTATTTTCTTAAATCATTAAGCATTTCTTCATGTTAACTTACACAAAAGCAAGAAATTTCTTCATGTCACAACAACTAAGGTTTATAAAATAAAAAAAAAAAAATATAGTGATCATAACCTCCTAACATGTTAATCTGTTCAGTCATCCAATAGAGTTATGAGGATTAAATTTCATATTTAAAATATTTAATTATTTAATTATAGTTATAAATGTTTTCTTTGGCACTAATTAAGATGCCATAGATTATATTTTAGATATTTATATATATATTTATTTAGAGAAGTTGAACTCTAATGATAATTATATTAAAAATTAATGATTAGTATATTGATTTTAACTATTTATAAGTGAATTAATTTGTTTGTATATACTTTTATTTTATTTTTTTACATAGATTGTGATTATGGGTCATTATTATGAGGCACATTTGGTCGGATTAGACGGTTCAGTTCTAAATTTTTTTAAACCGATCGATTTGGAATCTGGAATATGAAAAATCAAACTATTTAATGATTAATGTAAATCTAATAGATCCAAACTGATTTTTTTAGATATTTTGTTTGAGTTAGGAGAAATCAAAAACTAGATGTAAATAGAGCAATTTGAATAGTTTAGCATTAAAGTATGAAGTGGTAAGACCAAAATATGAGCAGTAGCATGGAACATGTTAGTACGTAATGGAGAAAGATAAATAAAGATATTGATAAGTTAATTTGGGCATTAATATAAATACACCTTAATTCTCTTTCATTTAAATAAAAGATAATAAACAAGAGTAATGATCCTTTAATGTTACTACTATTATACTATTAATAAAGAAAATTTTCTCTTTAGATTTCTTTCTGGTTTTTTTTGATATGTTGCTTTAATTATTAAGATTGAGGTAAGATGAAATAAACTGAATTTGAAGAAAACTCCACTCCAGCTTTATTTTAGAGATTTATCTTTCTTTAGCATTGATGAAGAATAAAAAAAACTATCACATATCAAATTCAATTATATATATCAATAATAATTAAGAAAACTTTAAAGTTTGAACTATGATATTTGTTGACCTCGCTTTTGGAGTGAGGATTTAATCTTCACTTCTTAGACATAGGGGTCTTCTAGATATTAAGATTTCCTTAGTCATAAGATACTTCTAGTTGTTAAGTGAACACTTAACCTAAGCTTAGAAACTTAGAATGGTTAACCATAGGATTAAGCTATGCCTTAGGGATTAGGTTGATCTACTTATCCCATGACCTAAATCCAACCTATGTTCACCTTCTTAAACCACAACAAAATTCAATTCATATCAAACCCAAGCCCAAATCCAAATCAAATGATTGAAACCCATGATTAAAATCCCAAAGCCAATCTCTGATGAACATAGCTTAAGTCCTGTGATTCTTGTCCTATGGGCTTAGCCAAAACCAAATTCAAACCAAATCAAGCCTAATTGGTTTTCTCATAAATCAATGCAACTCTTCAATCAATAAACCAAATTCTAAACCAATCAAATCAATCCAAAGAACCAAAACTAAATCAAACTCTTCTATAAGCCCTATGACCCATCTTCACGAGCTTAGTCAAATTTGCCTTCAAATCACTTCAAACTCAATTGATTTTCTCATAAATCAATTATATCTTCAATCATATCTACAAATAGAAATCAAATATACATTTAAATCATGAAAAAAAAATTAAACTAAATCAAATCCAACTTGAGTCCTATGAACCAATGGCATGGACTTAGCAAATTACCCTCCAAGTCAATCCAAAATCACTTGATTTTCTCATAAATCAATCATAACTTCAATCATCTCTACAAATATATATCAAATATACATTTAAATCATCAAAACTAAATCAAACTAAATCAAAACCTTTCCCAAGACATATGATCCAACTCCATAGACTTAGCCAAATTCCTTGAATCCAAACCCCAAACCTAGTGGATTTTCTCATGAATCAACCATACCTTCGATCATGTTCACAAATATAAATGAAACCTACAATCACCCAAACCAAATCAAATCAATTCAACTAAGCCTAACTTAGCCCATTTGACTTGAAATTTCAAATGAACCAAAACCCATTCAAGTCCAAACCAATTGCAATCAAATTTATAAATCCATCCTAAATCTATATATAAACTAAACTAAACCCGAATCAACCCAAAATTAAACCAACTAAGCAGAATTAGTCCACTTGACCCAAAGTGACCAATTTGACCAATTTGAGCCAAGTTCCAATCCTACCCAAATTGGATTGAACCAAGCCCACCAAAACCTTCCATCATGATTGATGACCACCTTAGGATGATCAATTATTATAAATTGGGTCAAACCAAGTCAACTTGGTCATTTGACCAAGTCAACCCCTTAACCCATATGAACCCAAACTAGCCAAAATTCATCCTACAATAAATCAATTAAAACCATTGATTCATACCAACCTATGATTAACAATTGAACATGACTTGACCACCAATTGAGCCAAACCCAACCTAATTGGCCCTTTGACCCAAGTTGACTAATTTGACCTAAAAGACCAAAATGGGTCAAATCATGATCTAACCCAAATTATTTGCAAGCAATGGCTCAAGTTCATTCCAAATTTATTATTGAACTTGACCAAAGCCATAATTGAACCCAGTTTGACCAATCGATCAACCTAACCCATTTAGCTCAAATTGACCTAAAGGGTCAATTTGCCCTAAATCCAAATCAAATCCAAATTAATTCAAACCAAAGCCTACAATCATTTTCAATTAACCAATTGAACATGAATCAACCCATAACCCAAGCCAATTTGGCAATTTGGTCAAATTGGTCAACTTGACCCATTTGACCCATTTGGTTCCAAATGAGCCAAAATCAAACCTAAGCCAAATTGATCCAAACCAACTTAACCAAGACACTTGAAATCATCATTTGAACTTGACATGAGCTTTGGTTTGACCTAATTTGACCAATTGGTCAACCTAACCCAACCTAGCCCAATTTGACCTATAAGAGTTAAATTGAGCCAAACACCTTGGAACCAAGCCATAACCCATTGTAACTTGATCCAACCTAACCTAAACGAGTTAGCCCAAACTAGCCCAATCTGAATTGGGCTCAACCCAAAGCAAATCTCCCTTGGATTATCCTCCTCACATGGGATTTTGCCAAAATTGCCAAAGTCCACTCCTCCCTTTCCATGTGACAGCCCTCAAGCACCCCAAATGGGATCTGACCTAGCCACCTAGCCCATCCCATGTGGGCTAGGTCAGCCTTGGACCAAAAGGAAGTGAGTTAACTCACCTCCCTCAGAAGCCAAAACTCATGGACCCAAAGGAGAAACCAGCTGCCTTGAGCCACCCACCAAAGCTTCTACCAACCCAATCGAGCCACGTGGAGGTGACATCGACCCCTCCGAAGCCCTGAACGGTTGATCGACCAAAATTCAGGAGCTCGATCCATCCATCCGATCTAAGGGATGGGGCATATACCTCCTCATTTCGATCCAAATTCAACAAGAACACTCTCAGAAACCCCTTAGAGCCCATTTTAAAACTCCCCAAGCCTCCATAGAGCACTCCAAGCTTCCCTAAGATTGGATTCCTTCAAGCCTAAATAGGACACCCCCTCATTCGATCCAACTCCCTTATTTCTTCACCAAATTCAAATTAACTTTATACACACCATCCCCACACCTCATCGAGCAAGAACAAATAACTTCCCAAGTTTCCTGACCAGCAGAGGTTGGAGTTCGATCAGAACTGAGCTCCATATTGATAGTGCTTGGCCCATAGAGCGAATGATGAGGAATTGATCCAATTGTCGCTCACTTATTCATCTCCACTAGCTGCTTTATCAATCGGCCGCCACCAATGAGCGAGGTAATTTCATTAAAATGAAGAGAAGTTGAATGCTATGTGATCTTATCCATTGGATCCCTTCAGATCTTTCGCGCAAAGTTGGGGGCTTATTTTTGAGGCCATTCAAGCTCGGGTGAGCTGGGATCGAGCGAGGAATGGTGGACAACCTCCATCCTTCATCGCTTACATGATGATGGATCATGCACCATCCATTCTGCATGATCAGAATGAATGGTCATGATTAGATCCGCTAGATTGATCTGATTAAGTCCTTAAAGAATCGCAGGATCGATCTGCACCGTCCGATCCTAGATTGGACGGTGGAGATGAAAGCATGTCCGCCACCAGCCACGTCTGTGCTGAGTCAGACGCATTTAAGTGACCAATCCCACTGTGCCATATGGAAAGCACACCACGTTAGCAGTCCACATGGTGCCAATGAGATTAGGATTAATTAGGGCTAATTAATTAATTTTTATGGCTGAAACTTCCATAATTCATAACAAATCATAGAAAATACATATAAGCACTAATTTTAAAGATATTTCAATGGAGAATCATTTAAAATTAATTCCAAGTGATTTTGAATAGTAACAAAGGCTTAATTTAAGTTTAATTAAAACTTAATTAGCTTAATTACCCATTAATTACTCAGGTAATTAATCCCAAACTTTGTGGGTTAGTTTAATGGTATGACCTCTGCCTCCCATAATATTCTTGTAATTTATTGCTTAGTTAATTGGGGTAATCAACTATTTAAGCCTTAATCACCCTCTTAATTGATCTAACTAATTAATTAACCTATCAAATAGTAAAGAAATAATTAATTAAGCTTGCTAATCACTGTTGAATAGTGAATGGGCAAGGGGAATGGGATTAGGACCTCTTTCCTAATCTTTTCCTTAAGTCCATTTCATTTAAAGGAGAAATTAATTAAAATGGGATTAATTAAAGGTTTAATTAATTAATTAATGATTTAACTATTCAAATCATAATAAAATTAGAACCTATTTAATTAAATCATGGGTAGACCTTTATGTGTTTAATAACATAATGGGGTCTAAGGAAATTATGGTTAATTCATATGTGTGAGGAAACCATAAGAGTACTTAAATAAGTTCCTTAATTTAATTAACCATCAATTGTGAGCCAATTGCATTAGGTCCCTTCATTTCATAGGATCATTACAAATTTATTTTCTATTCATATGCATACCATGTTGGCTCATAATTGTTTGTTTAATTATATTAAGGTAACATAGGTAAGGGTAATTAATTGATTTGATTAAGGGCCTAACTTAATTAATTCATAAAATTCACCTAATTACCTCTTCTTAAACCAATCATATTACCAATGTGGGAATAAGATTAGATAACAAATGAGTGATCTCCTCCTCTTTAACATCAAATTAAAATCAAAAACTAATTTAATAAAGAAGCTTTGGTTTACATTAAATGATTTTATTTAGTATGATTGTCCTTAGGAATTAATTGTATTGAATGAATCACATGCTTGTATTTGATTATTCCTCTCCAATCATGCTAAAATATTGTATGTCATTTTATTTCATGCATCCATTTCTTTTCAAAAATCAATTGAATTAAATGAGACTTCATTTATGTAAGCTTGCATGTGTTGACCTAACTTATCATATGTGTGGCTATTATTAGTATTAAATCCAAATATATTTTCTTAAAGCTTACAAATGAATAATAACATGTGTAGTGGTGATAGTTATAAACACATTAGAGATGTGCGTGTTTATAATTTAAGTGTATGAAGTGAAGTCTCTTTCCTTCATTCATATGTTAGATTATATAAGTTTGAATGGTAGTGGATATATAGTTTGTTCATCCCTAGAATATGAGGCTTTAGCTAGCCCTAAGGAGGTCACTTGATTACCTCACTTCCCTGGTTAACAGAGGCATGTATCCTTTTGATTTCATTCTTATGTATTTTAATATTAGAATTTTGATAGAGCTTTAAATCATATACATAAATAATTGAATTAAAGAAAATACAATCTTTGCATAATTTTCATCCTTTTAATTATGAATACATGTGTATGTATTTAAGAAAAGCAAGTATATAGTCAGGACATCCTGGGAATACGAGGCTTTAGCTAGCCCTAAGGAGGTCATTTGATTACCTCACTTCCCTGGTTAACAACGACACATATTTGCTTATCTTTTATAAACATACATGTGTACTTAATTAAGAATGGCAATCCCCTTTTCTATTAAAAATACATGCATAAGTAATTATTTAAGTCATTGAATTAATAATCATGTGATTCAAAGCTCTCTTTCCCATATTCAAGTGTTTATTTATATATATTTGAATGCAAATGAATATATTGTATGGACATTCTGGGAATACGAGGCTTTAGCTAGCCATAAGGAGGTCTTTTGATTATCTCACTTCCCTAGTTAACAATGACACATACCCATCTAATTTCATTCCTATGTATTTTTTTAAAAAGAATTTGGATAGAGTATTAATTAGCATGTTTTAAATAATTCAATCAAATGAAAATATAAACTTCAAACATATATATATATATATATATACATTCACCATCTAAGTGTGCTAAAATGTGTTGTGTGTATAGATACACTTAAGATAAAATCATATGTATATTATATGTGATGGAAAGGAATGATTTAATATATGTCATGTGGTAGTAGTTCAATTAAATTAATATTAAGATGCCTTTCATATTGAATGGAATTATTTAAAGTGAACCTAAACTTAGAATTAATAAAATCTTATAATAAGCCATTCACTAAAGAGAACTAAATAAAATTAATATGCTTTAGAAAGTGGCTTAAGGTAGGGATGGAAGAGGGTAATCCTCTTCCTTCACTTTATAACACTTAGTTGTTAAGTGTAAATCATATGAAATAAAATAAAATATAAATTAAAATTCTGAAATCAACTAAACAACTTGAAGTGAAACCAACCTTTTATGTTAAATTAAATCCTTCTAAACTTAGAAAATCTTTACTCTAATGCCTAGTAAGACGTACCACACTAAGCCTTAGCACACACATTAGAACATCACCACTTATAATCCTAAGTTAGGACAGTGTATGTATGGTGTATGTTTTATTTTGTAATGTAATATTTTAGACTGGATGTTAGGGTGTATGCTTCGTAGACTGGATGGTAGGCCGTTGTTACCATAGCCATATTTTATGCTGGGGATTGCACTTAAGGTGTCACTTAGAAATAAATATAATTACTATCTTTGCAGGTTGCTTAACCCCCTAAGCATAATCCAAGTTAATATAGGTGGGCTTGGTTATCCAGATGCAGGGTGCTAAGTCCAAATTATGATATAACTATATATATAATATATATATATATATATATATATATATATATATATATATATATATATATATATATATATATATATATATGTTTAGCTAACCTCTATTTTGCAGGTATAATTAGATTTATTTTTTCTACATAAAATGTAATTTTATAATAGGAATTAAGATTAGTGCTATGGGGGATTAAGATGAGCAGTGGCTAGAAGGCTTTGTCCTAGGGTGCCCTATGAAGCCTTGAAGTTAACCAAATCAAAGAAGGAAAGTAAGGACACCGAGAAGAGTGAAGAATGAAGACCCCCTATAGCATGTATTCATTATAATTGTAAAATTATTCTTTCATATTCCGGGTTGTATAAGGGTAAAGCTCGGCTACCCATCTTTTCTTTTTCAGGGTGTATGGCGGTACCTGACTGCACTGGCCTATTATTCTTTTGCAGTAGCTTATAAAAAGTTTGATGATTTGTTTACATTGTGTATTAAAAATAACATACTTTTCTTAGTTTCTTAATGATTAATGCTTTAATGTGTGACCTGGATGTAGTGGGCTCTTAGGATAAAATTAAATTTCTACCCAACTAATAACTCATAATTAAATTTTGAATAACTCATAACCTCATCATAAAGCCTAGGATGTAAATAAGATAATTAAAAGATTTAGCAACCCCTTAGCTGCATGGTTGTTTGTCTCAGATCATGCATGCATATTCCTTCTTCCTTGAATATGGGGGTGTTGACCTCACTTTTGGAGTGAGTTCTCAATCTCCTCATCTTAGACTTAGGAGTCTTCTAGACACTAAGACTTCCCTAGTCATAAGACACTCCTAGAACTTAGGTGAACACTTAACTTAAGCCTAGTGACTTAGAAGGGTTAACCATAGGATTAGGTTATGCCTTAGGGAGATCCACCTACCCTATAGCCTAAACCCAATCCATGTTCACATTCTCAAGCCAAGATTAAACCTCAATTTAAATCAAATCCAAATCCAAATCCAAATTCCAAGTCAAATGTTTGAAGCTCATGATCAAATCCAAATTCAAAATCATCCCAAGCCCTATGAGTTTACCTTATGGACATAGCCCTAGAAAAATTCAAATCAATCCAAACTCAATTGATTTTCTCAAATATCAATTCAATCCTTTAATCACCCTATCAAACTTACAATCAAACTCAATTCCAAATCCAATTTTCAAAAACCTACAATCATACAAAATCCTATCTAAGCTATGTGATCCACTTTCATGAGCTTAGCCAAAATTCCATTCAAATCAAATCAAACTCAATTGACCCTCTCATGGATGAATAATTCCATTAATAATGTTTCCAAATATAAATCAAATCTACATTCAAATGATCAAAACTAAATCAAACTAAATCAAACTAAATCAAAACCCTTTCTAAGCCTTATGACCTACCCTCATGGACTTAGCCAAACTTGCCTTCAAATAAATCTAAAATCAATTGATTTTCTCATAAATCAATCATATCTTCAATCATCTTCATAAATATAAATGAAATATACATTCAAATCATCAAAACTAAATCAAACTAAATCAAAATCCAAACCTAAGACACATGACCCAACTCCATGGACATAGCCAAATTCCTTAATTACAAAACCTAAAATCAATTGACTTTCTCATGAATCAATTATTCCTTTAATCATATTCACATATATAAATGAAATCTACAATCAACAAGCCAAATCAAAATCAACTCAAGTAAAACCCAACCTAACCCTTTTGACTTGACATTTTTAAATAAACCAAAACTCATTTTAACCCAAACCAATTGCAATTGGATTTATATATCAATCCCAAATCAATATATAAACTCAAATAAACTCAACTCAACTCAAAATAAAGCCAACTAAACTTAATTGGTTCACTTGACCAAAAGTGACAAATTTGACCTATTTGAACTAAAATCCAATTCAATCCAAATCAAAGTGAATTAAGCCAATCCAAACTTCATAACATGATTGTTGATCATCTTATGTTGATCAATTATCATAAATTAGGCAAAACTAAGTGAACTTAGCCCTTTGACCAACTCAACTCCTTAACCCATATGAACTCAAACTAGCCAAATTGAAACTAATGATTCATACCAACTCAAAATCAATATTTAAACATGACTTGACCTTCAATTGAGCTAAACCAAACCCAATTGGCCCTCTTGACCCAAGTTGACCAAAATTGACTTAAAAGACCAAATTGGGTCAAATAAAAATATAAACCAAATTGATTGCAACCAATGGCTCAAGTTCATTCCAAATTAACTATTGAACTTGACCAAAGCTTTAATTGATTAGACCCAAATGATCTATTGAACCCAACTTGACCTAAAGGGTCAAACCAACCTAAAACCCAATCAAATTCAAATTAAACTCAACCGAGGGCTACAACATATTCCAAATGATCAACCAAACCCAAACCAAGCAATGACCCAAGCCAATTTGGTCAATTGGGTCAAATTGCTCAACTTGACCCATTTGACCCAAATAAACTCAAATGAAATAAAATCAAATATAAACCAAATTAAACCAAACCAATGACACCAATCCATCCCAGATGATCATATGAACTTGACCCAACCCTTGGTTTGACCCAATTTGTCCAATTGGTCAACCTAACTTGATTTGACCCAATTTGACCTAAATGGGTCAAATTGAGCCAAATTGAACCTAATGAACTCCAAATAATAGAAATTTGGCCCAACCCACTTCTGACTCATTTTAAATCTATACTATGCAAATCCAATGCCAAATTACCATCCTACCTTTGGGCTGGGGGTATCACATGAGGAAAATCACCAATGCAAGTGGTCATTTCCATTCCTTAGCCACTTGACACTCACCCATTGGTCCACCTAGGCTCCTAGGACACTACCCAACCTGACCCAAAGGTGGTTGGGTCAACCATAACTTATGGGGAGGTGAATCATCTCCCCTTCCCCATTGGAGCATTTGAAATCACCAATGACACCCAGTACCCTCTTTGGCAGCCATCTCCACACCCTCACCCAACAAAATCGAGCCACCTCATTGCAATTAACTTTGCACACACCATCCTTGGAGCTAATCGAGCAAGAATGAATCGCCACTTGAGCCTTATGACCACTGGACGTGCGATTTTGATCAACACCTACACTTTAGGTGTTGGCATTTTGAACCATCCTCCTCAAATTGGACTGATTAGCAGGCCTTGTCTCTACTATACGAAGCTTCCTCAATCAGATTTGGCACCAGTCTTGAGCTCCGATGAGGTATTCCATTGAAATCCTTATATGAAAATGAGTTAGAGCTTTTTGAAGGAAACGTTCACCCCACATGATCTCGACCGTTAGATCCCTTTGGATCCTTCACGCGAAGGTGTGGGATCCATTTAGAGTTGATTCAAGCTTTGGTGAGCTCTGATAACGTGAGCAATGGTGGATAGACTCCGTTCTCTCTCGCTCGTGTGATGATAGATCACGCACCGTTCATTCTGCATGATTAGAATGGACGATCATTATTAGATCCAATAGAATTATTTGATTTTATCCTTTAACATTATAGGATTAATCATAGCCATCTGTTCTTAGATCGGATGGTGCATGGGAAAGCACGTCCGCCGCCGTCGCGCAAGCGCTGACTCGAATTAAGTTTAAATAACCAATCCCACGGTGCCACGGGGAAAGTGAGTCACATCAGTGCGCCATGTGGTGCCAACGGGATTAAGAGTTAATTAGGTTTAATTAATGAGTTTTAATGGCTGAAATATCCTAAAATCATAACTATTTATAGAAAATTAGAAAAATATAAATAAATATTTATTTTAAAGGTATTTCAGAGGAGAATTTATTAAAAATGTTCCTAATTACTTTTGAACAGTAATTAAGGCTTAGATAAGGTTTAATTTAAAAAATTAATTAGCTTAATTACCCTTTAATTACTTAAGTGATTAATCCCAAACTTTGCGGGTTAATTTAATGAGATGACCTCTGCCTCCCATGATTTTCTTAAGATTTATTACTTAACCAATTGACTAATTAGGCCCTAATTACTCTCTTAATCAAATTAATGGTTAATTAATCCCATGAATAGTAATAAATTGATTAATTAAGTTAGTTAGTCACTATTCAATAGTGAATGGACCAAGGGATAGGGTTGAGACCTCTTTCTTAACATATTCCCCTAAGTTCATTTATCTTTTTTAATTAATATCAAATTAATTAATTAACCAATGGCTTAATTAATTAAAATTAAAATCACAATCACATGAAAACTTAATTAATGAAATCTTGGGGTAGATCTTTATGTGTTTAATAACCTAAAGAGTTTAATAAAATTATGGTTAGTCTACATGTGTGGGAAAACCATAAGAGTAATTGATTAAGTCCAATAATTTAATGAACCACAAATCATGAGCCAATTGCATTAGGGCTCCTTCATTTCCTAGGGTAATTGCTAATTTAATTTCCAATGTATGTGCATATCATGTTGGCTCATAATTATTTGGGTAGTTATGTTAATGTGACATAGGGAAGGGTTAATTAATGGATTTAGTGTATATTACAACTTAATTAATTCATAAAATCAACTTAATTATATTTCATTAAAATAAATAAATTAACAAACATGGGAATGGGTTAGGATCAACAAACCTCTTCTCACATCCTTAAATCAAATCAAAACATGAAATTAAAAAAAAATTATATTAAGAAAGCTTTGGCTTATCTTAAGAAGTTTTATTTAATATGATTGTCCTTAGGAATTAATTTAATTGAATGAAATCATATATTTATGTTTATTTATTCCTTTCCCATCATGTTAAATTTGGTATGTCATTTAAATTCTTGCAGCCATCTATTCAAAAAATCAAGTAATGTAAAATGGATTTCCTTTATGTAAGCTTGCTATGTTGATTTAATTCAAAATATGTGTGGCTATTATCACTAATAAATTCAAAAAATTATTTTTAAAAGTCTATAAATTAATTACATTGACTAGAGTGATAGTAGTTATGGATACATATAGGTTTGCATGTGCATATAGCTTAGATATGTGAAGGTAAGGTTTCTTTTCCTTAATTCATATGTAGTTTTACATGTGTTTGAGTGTTAATAAGTGTATAGTCCGGACATCCCAGGAACATGAGGCTTTAGTTCCCAAAGAGGTCATTTGATTACCTCACTTTCTTGGTTAACAATGACACGTGCATATTTGATTTCATTTACATATATTTCTACATTAGAATTTGGATAGAACTTTGTTTCACATACATAAATGTTTTAATCAAATAAAAATGTAATTTTTGCATGGTTTTATTTCCTTTATTTATGTATACATCTATATGTATTTGAGAAAAAGCAAGTGTTTAGTCTGGACATCCTAAGAATACAAGGCTTTAACTAGCCCCAAGGAGGTTATTTGATTACCTTACTTCCCTAGTTAACAATGGCATGTACTAGCTTATGTTTTTTATACATGTGTGTGTGTACTTAATTAAGGAATTAGAACCCCTTTTCTTTTATCAAGGGTACATGCATTCATGATTGACTAAGTGATTGAATTAATTAGTCATGTGATTTAGAACTTTATTTCCTATGTTCATGTATGCAAATTTACATATGTTTGAATGCAAATGGGTATATAGTTTGGACATCCCTGGAATACGAGGCTTTAGCTACCCCCAAGGAGGTCATTTGATTCACTTCCCTGGTTAAGAATGACACGTACTTATTTAATTTTATTCTTATGTATTTTGTATAATAATTTGTATAGAGCTTTCAATTAATATGATTAAATAATTCAATTAAATGAAAAGTGTAAAACCAAAATATGCATAAACATTCATCATATAAGTGTGCTAAAACATATTGCATGTATAGATATGCTTAGGATTGAACCATATGTGTGTTACATGTGATGGAAAGGAATGATTGATATATGTCATATAAAAGTAATTCAATTAAATTAATCTTAAGAAGCCTTTCATATTGAATAAGATCATTTAAGGTAAACCTAAACTTAGGATTAATTAAATCATCTAACAAACCATTCATTAAAGAGAACTAAGTCAAATTAACATGCTTTAGAAAGTGGCTTAAGGTAAGGATGAAAGAGGAAAACTCTCTTTCTTCTCTTTATAACACTTAGTTGCTAAGTATAATCATATGAAACAAAAGAAAAAAAAATTAAAATTCTTAAATCAATTAAACAACTTAAAGTGAAACCAACCTTTTATGTTAAATTAAATATTTTCCCAAACTTATAAAATACAGCTCTGGTGTTTAGTAAGCCATTCCACACAAGTCTTAAC
Source organism: Cymbidium sinense (assembly GCA_021442155.1). Taxonomy (NCBI): domain Eukaryota; kingdom Viridiplantae; phylum Streptophyta; class Magnoliopsida; order Asparagales; family Orchidaceae; genus Cymbidium; species Cymbidium sinense. Next base: position 14,061,816 of record CM038230.1, read on the forward strand.
ACACACATTAGAATTAAGTCACCACTTATAGTCCTAATTTAGGATGGTGCATGATGTGATGAATGTTTTATTTTATGATGTAATGTTTTAGAATGGATGTTAGAGTGTATACTTTATAGACTGGTTGATAGACCGATATTAGCCTAATCATATTTTTTACAGGGGATTATGCTTAAGGGATGCTTAAAAATAAATGTGAATACTCTCTTTGCAGGTTGCTTAAACCCTTAAGCATAATCCAAGTTAGTACAGGTGGGGCTTGGTTACCCATGTGTAGGGTGTTAAGTCCAAATTATGATATAACTGCTTGGGATTGTATGCATGTTTAGCTAACTCATATTTTGCAGGTGTAGTTAGATTTACTTTTCTCATTTTAGTATAATTTTATAATTAAGAATTAGGATTAGTGTTATGGGGGATTAGGATGAGCAATGGCTAGAAGGCTTTGTGTGATGCCTTTGAAGTGGAGCAAATCAAATCAAATGAAGGACTGAAGATGTGGAGAAATGAAGAATGGAGAAAAGAAGACCCCCCTAACATTTATTCACTTGTATAAATTGTAATTATTCTTTTATGTTCTGGGTTGGATAAGGGTAGAGCTCGACTACCTATATCTTCTTTTTGGGTTGTACGGTGAGACTCAATCGCACCGACCTCTTATTCTTTTGCGCTAGTTTTAGAAAATATTTGATGATTTGTTTAGTTTGTGTATTAGAAATGGTAAGCTTTTCTTAGTTTCTTAAATGAATGATGCTTTAATGTGTGGCCTAGATATGATTATGCTCTTAGGATAAAAATAATTTTTCTACCCAACTATAACTCATAACTAAAAGTTTCTCAACTTATAACCTCACCATAAAGCCTAGGATGTAGACCAAGATAATTAAAAGATTTAGTAACCCCTTAGTTGAATATTGCATGTTTCACATCATGAATATCATATTCCTTCTTCCTTGAATATGGGGGATCTCCATCCTTGCATGATAGGGGAATGCTTGACCTATGAGGGCATCCCTTATGGTGGAGAACACCCTCTTCTCACTGATTTGACCTATAATCCATTTAATCATGTATTTAGGCATAACAAATCTTAAAGCCTTTATCAAAATGAAGTGTCAAAAAATTAAATAAAATTTGAAAAGATTTTGCATTAGACTAAGTCATTGCTCATACCACTTATGCTCTAGTCTCTTAGGGAGTGGGTTTAGGATTTTTAGTCTCTTTTTGAATAAATAATAGCCCAACTATCTTACAAATTCATATGACCGGACCACATGGATTTAAAACATAGGAAGAGTTAGCTAGTTGACACTCCAGGTGATTATAAGTCCAACAGTCGGGTGGTTTATCCTCTCTTATGGAGGTAAACCTTATGCCCACCTGTCGCTTAGATTTAGGTCGAGATTTAGTTCTTACTAAAGCTCCCTTGATTTAGGATTTGAGATAGTTGTTTTCTTTGGGCTACAAGCATAAGTCCTCACCTCTTAAGCATTCATATAATCTTGTATTATTGGATTATAAGCCCTAGTAATCTAATAAAATTCCAACTCAAATAAATAAATCTCTTCACTTTTAAATATATAAAGCCCAATCATAGGATAGATTGGAATGCTCACTAGGCTTCCAAAATAAGTCTCTCCATTTGTCTTTCCCAGTTGATCTTCCAAATACAACCAATCCTTTGATAGTCTAACCTTGAAATCTTTGGAGATCCTAATTGTCTACTTTAATCGAGAGTATTCCTAAGGAATTCACCTTCCTTAAGATACAATTAACTATGAAGGCTTACCTGCATAGGGAACTTTAGAACCTGATTTAATATAAACCCTACTTTATTCATCCATGTAAAGCAGGGGAAAAATCTCTAGTATATTAGAAGACCCATCATGCCTTTGGAGTCCTTATTAGGTGATTAGGTCAATTGAAGGGTGATGTATCCATCTTTCGACATAGTATATCATACTTCAATGTTGTACCCAATCACTTCAATATGTATCCCCTATGATTTGCGTGGTGTCCCCCCATCATCATCCAAAAATATACCCCACAGATTTTTTTGGTGACTCTGCCGGGGATGGTTCCTCTCTCCATCTTTAGTATATAATTATTTTCTCCAAGTATCGATAGTGGACTTATATTTTATATAAGCCCAAGACTATATTTCTTTCCATTGGTACTTAATTTATTTCATCCTTAAGCAAAGCTAGCCAACATCCTTTAGGTTTTAGGACCTTACTACATGTAGGTCTTGAAACTCCTATTAGGTCCCCCAATAGGCAAAAATAAATTAACTAATAAAAGGAGATGAATAAATTAAGAACCTCTTTACCACTAGCTTGGTGAGGCAAGGTTCATCCCATATTTAAGAAAGTTTCAATAAAATCCAAACTAAACAAGTAAAGTCTTTAGCAAAATTTTCAAAAGCACTTCTCATAAATAAAATCATTTTTTTGAAATACACTTAACATAACATAAAGCTTGGAAAATATAAAACTTTCAAATTTCTCCTCAAATAATAAAGACCATCAAACCTCATTTAACATACTTAAGTTTGTTAAATGAGGACCCTTTTCAAAAATCAAAATCAAATATGCATCATGAAAACTCTTTTCATATTTCTCAAAAGCACATTTTTAAAATAAAATCAATCACCCAACTCCATTTAACATACTCAAATTTGTTAAATGAGAGTTCTTCAGAAATATTTCAAACACATTTTCTTTAAAAAATTAACCAACTCCACTTGACATACCTAAATTTGTTAAGTGGAGTTCCATTTTCAAAATCAAAACAAAATTGAAGATCAGCATATCGTTGAACTTCACTTAACATATCCAAATTTGTTAAGTGAGAGTTCCCTCTTTTCAAAAGCAACATCACACACAAAATCAAAATATATTTGAACTGCCTTTGGCATACCCAAATTTGTCAATTAAGAGTTCCATTTTCAAAAATTAAGATAAATTGAATTCTATTTAACATACCTACATTTGTTAAATAGAGTTCCCATTTTCAAAATCATAAAGCATCGAAACATATTTGGACTCCATTTGACATACCCAAATTTGTCAAATGAGACTCCCTTTTTTTCAAAAAACAAAACAAATTGCATAATATTTAACATACCTACATTTATTAAATAGAGTTCCTCTTCTTCAAAATCAAAACATAGTTGGACTCCATTTGACATGCCCAAACTTGTCAAATGAGAGTCCAATTATTCAAAACCAAAACAAATTGAATTCTATTTAACATACCTACATTTGTTAAGTAGAGTTCTCTTTTTCCAAAATCATGAAAATCAAAACACATTCGAATTCCATTTGACATACTCAAATCTGTCAAATGGGAATTCTATCATCAAACAACACATAAAAAAATTAAGCTCTATTTAACATACCCACATTTATTAAATAAGAGTTTTCATTTTCAAATCAAATCAAAACAAAAATATCAAACACACTTGAACCCTACTTAACATACTTAAATTTGTTAAGTAAGGGTTTCATTTTTCAAATCAACAAAATATCAAACACATTTGGGCCTTGCTTATCATACTTAAATTTTTTAAGTAAGGATCCTATTTCCAAATCAAATTAAACAAATCAAATCAAACAAATCAAACATATGACAACCATCATCATAAACAAAAATTCTTTCAAAAATTATTTTCAAACATACATTTGAATCTCATTTAGCATACCTAAATTTGCTAAGTGAAGATTCCAAAATCAAATTTTCAGACAAGGGATAAAGCGAAAAAAATTCATCTCCAAAGTCTCTCCAAATGAGCAAACCCCATCCAACACACTCAAATTTGTTGGATATGGGTTCCAAATCAAAATCAAATTCTATGGCAAAATCTCTCCTCAAATATCAAAATCTCTCCAAATTCAATGAACCTCACTTAACATACCTAAATTTGTTATGTGTGGGTTCAAATTCCAAAATCAAGAATCAATGATTGAAGGTAACTATTAAAGCAGAGGTCTGATTCAGTTTTATTTTCAATAAATGTAGATAGCATTTCAGTCCTTCGTCCACTTGTTCAGTCAGCCCTTCAGTATGTCTTTTAGAAAGATGGTTTTCTCCTTCCCTCTGGTGTAGTTTGGCTTTGGATCAAGCCATAGTCACCAACACCACCACACATGTCATTCAATTTGGGTGCTAATTTTAGGCTATTAGAGTCACCTACGAGGGGCCATCCCTCACGACCGTCAGTAGAGAGGAGGTGGTAGGGCAGAAGCCACTTCTTCATTTTGACATCCCATCAGATTCTGAGTTTCCCTCATTGAAGAGGAAGGCTGTTGTGGTTCCCACACCCCGATCAACATCAGTGCCAGTGCTTATAGTGCCAGCTATTATAGTACTCATTGTTCAGTCTATTGTCACCCCGCTATAGTCCCAACAAGGGCTAGCACCTCCTCAATGGTTTCCCCTATTTTGAAGGGGAAGGCTATCTTGGTCTCCGAGATAGTCTCCCCTACCTTTGAGGTGGGTTCTAGTTCTCGTTCTACTCTACTTACTAAGATGCACCACCATAACAGAATTGAAAGGTTAAGAGGCACCACGAGTGAGCAGCTAGGGAGGTAGATGAGGCCTCTCATGTTGCTGATGAGATCCCCTCGTGAGCCCTCTCCACTCTTGAGTGGCAGCAAGTTTCACCCCCTCTCAACTTTGGATGGAGAGGATGACTATAAGAGGATTGTTGCATTGCCTCCACCACCAGCACAATTTGAGGTACCAGCTATGGAGAGAAAGAAGCCCTACTCAAGTCTACAATTGGTTATTCACCAGGTTGATAGAGCCCATGGACGCTCGATGTCTGGTACATTATTTGATTTAAGGACTCTGATCCCTAAGAGTGTTAGGGATCAGATACGTAGGGAGAAAGCCTCAGAGGCTAGACTTGCAGCCCAAGTATGCAAGAGAAGGAGAATGCATGAGATAAGTGACCTCCACTTTAGTAGATTTTCGGGCTGCAGGTTGATCATACTGATAGAGTAGTCCTTACAAGCACTACCAGCCATAGGAGGAGAGCTCCAACAGAGAGGCAGTCAGTGTCTTCACCATCACACCGCTCCACTGGTCGCCCACCATCACCTGTCGAAGTCCCTCCTTCCATACTCCCCATCAAAGTACAGAAGTCTGCATATGGAGAGAGAACATCTCCATTGGTGATCCAGCTATGGCCTAAGGATCCCACTCCACCTACCCGTTGAGGTGAGGTTGAGCTCTCCCATTTGACTTTCCACCTCAACCATGTTAAAGAAGGAGTGACGACCCAAAAGCATCATAGTCACTCCACCACCATAGCAGTAGAGTAGGAATAAATGCGGTCCCATGGCAGTTGATCCCCCTAAGAAGAGCACTCTATCAGTAGGCAGTATCCAATATATAGATTTAGATGAGCGCATTCTTATAGTTAGCCATCAATGAGTGTTTATACCAGTTCAGCTAGGTAGAGTAGGAGATCATTCACTAGATGATATCCTAAAAGACTACTTTGCTAAAAAGAAACAACTTCTTGGGAGTGATTATTCAGATCAAGAAGAGGGTAGGGTAGCCTTTGACCTCGATGAAGATGACCTATTAGAGGATTCAGCATGAGTCCATATGGTCGATACCTGAGGATCCCTCCAAAGGGACCATCAGAGTCAAAAAGGTGTTGTGATCGAGGAAGGATACACTTCTCACTCGACCCAGCTCCTCCTTCAACAGCTCAAGCATAAGGATGAATAGATCAATAGGAAGGAGAAGAGGGTTGAGGAATTATTAGTATCAATTCTAGCACTCCAGAACCAAGCTCTAATTTTCCAGCCTAGTCCCATGGAGGCCGATCGACCCAAGCTCTTACATGTCTTAGATCCTCTCAAGAGTACCTCTCCTGTGGATCAGAACAGTGGTATTTTGCATAGGAAGGTCATAGATAATGCCTTCGTTCATGAGAAAGGAATTAAGTAGATGGCGGAGCAACAAGTGAGGGAAGCGCTGGAACAAGCCTGGGGAGGCTCATCCTTCCAAAGGGTAGACCTTAGCTAGAGGAGTTTAATGTAGTCCAATACCACAAGGGGTTCGTGTCACCATCCTTCAGGAGTTTCGATGGCAGTGGGAACCCATGGAAATGTATGGAACACTTCAGAGCTGACTATTACAATGCTAGTGGCAGTGATGCACTTCTCTTCCACTTGTTCATTAGCATTCTATCAGGGGTTGCATTTGATTGGTATGCCAAACTGCCCAACAGTTTAATGAATACTTTTACTAAGTTGGAGAAACTCTTTGTCAAAAGATTTGGTGGAGCCCAACAAAGGATAACTGTGGGTGACCTCAGTGTAGCAAAACAAAATCCCAATGAGTCCCTTATAGATTACATTCTTAAGTGGCATAACCTGAGTATGAAATGCGAACCACAGCTATCCGAACAACATAACATTGAAATTATTCTCAAGAATATCCATGGCCTGGTTGCTTTCATACTTAATGGCTTCCTAATAAAAAACTTTGAGAAATTAATCAACAAGGCGGGCAATCTATAAGAGGAGGCTAAATAGTTGCCTCTCTAAGTCCAATCATCTAAACCCAAGTCACAAAAAGTATTTGAGAAGAGGCCAAAGATAATTATGTCAGTGGATAGAGGGAAGCAGCCAACCAAAGTTCAGTTTGATAGGCCAAGTCACAAGTCACAAGCTCAGTAGTCTCCTTTTCCACAAGCTCAACAGTCTCCTTTTCCACCTCCTCTTCCACCACCTCGGCCATCATACTAGCCACCACCACCGCTTCCACACTAGTACACTCAACAAGCGGTATTCATACCCACTGCCAGGTAGCTACTATCCACCTACTCTTCTGGACAAATTAAAAAATCCCTATTCATTCAAGAGGGAGGTAGTTAGGAAAATCTTTAAGAACCACCTAAAGCAACTTGATTTCTAGTTACCAGAGCCTAAGAGACAGGTGAAAGTGGGCAAGAGCGATGATCCTAGCTTTTGCCCCTACCACCTCATGTTAGGCCATGTCTTAGAGGACTACATCACTTTCAAAGATTGGCTTGAGCATAGCTACAAGTTGGGCACCATTGTTATCCCTAAAGAATACTTGTTGGAATAACCATCTAGTTATGTTAGAGTAATCCTTGGGGATGCATGTGATCCTCTCAAGACAAAAGGAGGTTGAGATATTTTCTTATCTTGAACCTCTAAAATGATTTTATCTAAGATCAAGAAACTTTCCTTGCAAGTGCCTGAGGTAGCTCAAACCTCCAATATCAAGGAAGGTTTACAAGTTGCCAAAGATAACTCAAGGAGGGTGGGAGCTCAGCAGTAGCAGCAACAATCCACACTTACTCAAGGTAGCCAAGTAGGGCAACCACCATCCCAGCCCAGCATTCCTTCCACCATTGTAGCTACTACCACTTCATTTGACTCTTATTCTACTAGCAGAAACATTGTATATGTAGACGGGGGCATTAAATAACTCGCTTATTTTACTTTATTTCTATCATGTACCTCCACCTAAAAAAAATCAATGAAGAAAGTCGAATCCACTTATATCTCTCTACTTTTGATAGTCTTGATGATCTCATTCCAGTTGAAAGCTTTCCACGACTAAATAATAATAATAACACAAATAATTCTAATCCATTCTGTTATGATTTAGAATCAAACTTTCCTTTTCTAAATCTATCAGGTTCACCCATTGAGATTGACTTAGAGTTAACCAACTCCGAGGGTCCCATAAGAGAAGTTGTAAGTGTACTCGACGAGCAGGTATAACTTTCTAGCAACCTGCCACATGAAGTCACTGAAGTAAACCAACACAGTGGAAAATTTCTACCCCCCTAGGGTAGAAACTCAGGATAAGGGTAAGAAAATTATTGGTTCCAATGAGTAGATAGCCCCTCCACAGGATGCTCCACCTATGGATATGCTTGTGGAAGTCCAAGCCAAATTTGATTACAATGTCCTCGCTCATCTTAGAGAGTTACCAACTAAGTTAAGCATATATGACACCCTTGTCTTATTTAAAGAGATGAGAGAATCTCTAATCAGGGCTTTACTTGATCCAGAGATATACTTAGCCCAGTTGACCGCTACTAAAGAGGAGGCATGCCACTCAAAGGACATCTTAGGAGTTACATTCAGTGATGAAGACTTACTTCTAGAGATGACCGGGCATAACTGGCCTCTTTACATTATAGTGGACGTTGGTAGATACAGGCTATCATGAATTCTGGTTGACCCAGGTGCATCAATAAACATTACGAGTCTAAGATCCCTTGCCTACTTGAGGATCGACATCTTCAAACTCTAAAAAGAAAGGATGATGTTAAGAGGATTCATTGAACAATGTGAGAGGGCTTTAGGCTCCATAGTGTTTATCTTAGAGATAGATGATTGGAAGACTGAAGCCAAGTTTCATATTATAGACTCGGATACATCTTTCAATGCCTTGCTTGGGAGGCTGTGGATACATGAAAACAACACTATCCTATCCTCTCTACATCAGTGTATGGAGTTTATGAGAGGTGGGATCACCTATTGTGTCAAAGGAGATCTCAAGCCATTTTCAGTTCATGAGGTCTACATATACGAGAATGCGGCTTACTACCTCCCTCAAAATCAACAAGTCTATTCTCGTGAACTTGGCCATAGTTCAAAAATAAAAGAAAAAGAAAAAGAAAAATAAAAGGAAAAAAGAAAGAGAAAAGAAAAAGAAAAAAGAAGAAGAAAAAGAAAATAGAAGGGTGTGAGAAATAGACCTGGAGGAGGAACTGGAGCCTGGCATTAGATTCCACCCACAGTTCTTTACTCCATTCGATCATATGGGTAGGATGACCCAACCTCCACTAGGTAGAGGAAGAGGTTAGTTTAGAGGTAGTCCTAGGGGTGGAAGACCTCTTTATTGGCTATCCAATAGGAGATATGTCCCAACTACCAGGAGTACACTTGTTATCGATATAGACTTAGAATCTAGTTTAGAGGATGCTTCTTATATGGTTAGCACACTAACCAGCTCCTCTCAGCATCAGATTCCTTTAGAGGTGACATTTTAGCTAGATAGCGATGAAGATTGGGCTCCAAAGTGAAGTATAAGTGTATCCAAGTCTATATGTGAAACAGTTAGGCATCAGTTGGGAATCTTAGCTCTAACCCTACTTTTCTTATAAAAAGTTGAGGGTTTAGTAGTTAAGGAAGCCCCTAAGTCATCAATAGATGTGAAGACTCAGAGGTTCTTTTTGGGAGCATCATCCTCAAGTCAATAAGTTGATGTAGAACTTGAGAATGATTTATATAAAGATTTAATAGAATTACTTTTGATTAGTATTCACCTTGTGTTCATAATCTAGCAAAGAAAGGGCTAATCCAACCTACTTGGTCAAAGCATAGGTCAAACTATTTTGAAAGAATATGGAAGAACAAATGCAAAAGGTCTCAATGAAGATCAGGACTTGGATTCAGTACAGTGGGTCTAGTCGATGATGATGATTCTGCTTAGTCATCACTAATCATTTGGAATCTGATAGGTTCTTTTCAAATCATATTAACTCATATGAGGAGGTCTGCTTAGAAACTTTAGATGGTCCAGATGATTTTGAAGTCAAAGATGCACCATTAGAGTTTGAGAAAGAGATCAAGTCAAACATCGAAGAGCTCAAAGAAATCAACTTGGGAACTGAAAAAAAATCCATGTATGACATACATCAATTCCTTATTGAATGAAACTGAAACCAATGACTTAGATAGGCTATTGACCGAGTTTAAGGACTGCTTTGCATGGAGTTATGAAGAGATGCCCAGTTTATCTCTTGAAGTTGTAGTCCACAAACTAGCAATAGAGCCTAGTGCTAACCATATCAAGCAAGCTCTTAGACATATGTGATTATACATTGAACAATATGTCATTTTTGAAGTCAAGAAATAGATCAATGCTTGTTTCATCAGAGAAGAAAACTACCCTACCTGGTTGGCCAGCGTCATCCCAGTTAAGAGGAAGAATGCCCAAATTCACATATGAATTGATTTTAGGGACTTAAAAATAAGGCATGTCCAAAAGACAAATTTCTACTACCAATACCAGAACTGATGGAAGATATTGCCTCATGTCCTGAAGTCTTCTCTTTCATAGATGGCTCATATGGATATAACCAAATAAAGATGGCCCTTGAAGATGAGAAAACTACTGCTTTTTGAACTAATCAGAATCTATTGCTATAAGGTCATGCCTTTCGGCCTTAAAAATGCCAGTGCTACATACCAGCGGGTCATGACTCGAATCTTCAATGAACTTAGTCATCATCAAGTCGAGTGCTATGTCAATGATCTCGTGGTCAAAAGTAAAGAAAAGGAAGACCATCTCTTTGACTTGAGAGTAGTTTTTGAATGGTTAAAATAATTTAACCTCAAAATGAACCCCGTGAAATGTGCATTTAGAGTTACTTCAAGGAATTCCTTGGGTTTGTTGTCTGACATCGGGGAATTGAAATCGATTTGGAGAAGGTCAAGGAGATATTAGAAATGCCACCCCCTAAAAGCTTAGCTCAACTTAGATCATTCCAAGGGCAGTTGGCATATCTAAGATGCTTTATATCCAACCTATCAGGAAGATGCCAACCATTTTTAGCACTCGTCAAAAAGGATGCCTTGTTCAAGTGGGATGATAAGTGTCAACATGCCTTTGAAGATATCAAGCACTATCTGATGACGTTGCCAGTTCTAGCAGCCCCTATCCTGGGCAAGCCATTTATTCTATACACTGCTGCATTAGATGCATCTCTTAGCACTTTGTTGGCCTAAACCAATGACGAAGAGAAAGAAAATGCACTCTACTACCTCAGTCATCTTCTAATCCCTGTTAAAGCAAACTATCCACCCATTGAGAAGCATTTCCTAGCTTTAATATTTGGCATTCTCTAATGGAGGTGACAGGATCAAACACTATGATTTTTAGTAGCACACCCACTTCATGCTGACTCTTCACTTAGTGATGACCTCCTCGATGAACAAATCTTGAACTTAGGGGACACTAGCATTCACCACTGGGGGATGTACTTTGATGGTGCGACATCCTCTCAAAGAGGAGAAGAACCATAATTTACTATTTCAGGGAAGGCGGGGTAGGAGTAGTTCTCTTAACTCAGGATCATTATGTGATGAGATTCTAATATTACTTATCCAATTGTTGCACCAATAATGAAGTCAAATATGAGGCTTTGAATATTAGTCCGGAGTTATCCATTACTCTAAGCATCCAAGATATCAATATCTATGGGGATTCTCAATTAGTCATCAATCAAATTGCTGGGTCCTATAAGGTTCTAAAGCCTAAGCTCCGTCACTACCACAAGTACACCATGGAGTTATTGGCCCAAATCCTAGAGGTTACCATTTACAAGATCCCTTGAGGAGAAAATATCATAGCAGATGCTTTAGCCAAACTTGCCAATGAGTTGGCATGTCCGGAAGATGAATTTATATCGATAAAGGTCCAAAATAGACAAGTCTTATCTTATATTGATATTGAACTCATTGAGAGATACTCTCTTGAAGGGGAGGTTGCCATTCCCAAAAGAGATGAGGAGTTGGATTGGAGGCAACCATTCATGGATTACCTAAATAGAGGTAAACTACTTCAAGAGAAGTCCCAAGCACATTAGGTGAAGCAGAGAGCACTTTCCTACGCTCTCGTAGATGACACCTTGTATCGACGGTCCTTCGATCATACATGATTATGTTGTCTAGAAAAACATGAAGCCTGTAAGATCGTGACTGAGGTACACTCAGGATTATGTGTAGCTCACCAATTTGGTCCGAAGATGAAATCCAAGATCAAAAGACTAGAATATTACTGACCATCGATGATCACAGATTGCATGGATGTAGCTAGGTGATTCCATCAGTGTCAGGAAGACGGCGTGGTCCTACACTAACCACCCAACATTCTACATCCTACATTTGCCTCATGGCCATTCGAGTGTTGGGGTACCGACATAGTGGGTCCGATTGACCCCCTTTCTTCCAAAGGTCATCAATTCATCCTAGTCGCTACCAATAACTTTTCCAAGTGGGCTGAGGTTATCCCGCTAAGAGAGGTCACAGCTCAGCATGTGCTCCAGTTTTTCAAGAACCATATTGTATATAAGTTCAGGGTACCTCGATGAATTATATTCAATAATGGTACTACATTTAAGAGCACCAAAAACAATAGTTTTGCAGAGACACAACATAGATTGGAGATATTCTACCATCTACTACCCAAGGGAAAATGGCTTAGCAGAAACCTTCAACAAAACTTTCATCCAAATACTAAAGAAGATACTCGATGATAACAAGCAGTAGTGGCATGAGCAGTTAGTTGAAACCTTGTGGGCTTACTGCACCACATACAGAACTCTAACTCAATCTACCCCTTTCTCCTAAGTGTATAGTCTGAACCTGTTCTACCATTAGAAGTCCAACTCTGATCACTAAGGATAGCTATGGGAAATAAGATCACAATGGAGTAGAATGCCAAATTGCAGTTAGAAGAGCTCGAAGGTTTGGAGGAGAGATGCCTACGAGCATGCTAGAACCTCGAGTTGTACAAAGGCAAAATGATTCAAGCACAGAACAAGTTAATCCGTCCTAGAGCTTTTCAAGTAGGAGAGCTTGTTTTAGTTATAAGAAGATGAATTTTTTCCCGTCCCAAGATGGGAGGCAAGTTTGAACCCACTTGGGAAGGCCCTTTTGCCATAGAGAAGGCATACTTAGGAGGATCATATCAGCTCATCAATCATAAGGGAGAGCGCCCGATGCTTCTGATCAATGAGCTTTACCTAAAGAAATATTATCCATAAATCATATTTGAAAATCCTCATCATCAATAAAAATTCTTGTTCAAATAAAATATTCTCTTCATTTGAACCATCCTTTGCTCGTTTGTGAATCTGCCATGATGTGTTTAGGATAGGTGTAGGAGAACCCAAGTGACATCTTATTTCCTTTAACATGACACGGAACCTTATGATGTGTTTAGGATAGGTGTAGGAGAACCCAAGTGACATCTATTTCCTTTAACATGACACAGACACGAACTACACATAAACACATATCTTTTGTCTCAGGGTACTTTGTATTACGATAACGCCCAAAGTAGCACTCACTCAGTAGCTGCTCTAGGTCAGGTTGACATGCTACCCTGCTAGTGTGTCACCCCAATGGTGTTCTTATTTTGGAGGATGTGAGTCTGCTATGCTTTCCTTCCTTACTCGACCATTGCACACCGATGAGCCCCCCATTAGTTTGGTAGGCCTTACTGTGTGGCCGGTAAGCTACCTCATGATGACTTTATTTAAGAGGATGTAAGTCTACTACGCCTTCTTCTTGGCTAGCCATCGTACACTAACTCGGTCAAGTATATTTGAGGCTTAGGGTAAGTCCTCTAGTGTCTCCTTTCCTCCTGACTTCTTTAAGTTTGGGTCCAGTCCTTCTTTGTGACTCCCAACTTAGTAGTCACCCTTAGGTTGGGTTTGATCTGTTATGTATCAACGGGTCACCCTAATGGTTATTCATTGCTCTAGAAGATGTAAGTCTACTACACCTTCTTTCTAGCACAGCCGTTGCACATCGATGAGCAGCCCTAGGTCAGATTGCACCTGTCGAGCTGATGATAGACTATCCCGATGATTAGTTTCACTTTAGGGAGATGTAAGTCTACATGCTTTCTTCCTAGAGTGATCGTTACACACTGACAGGAACCTTAGGTTGGTTAGTGTTTGCTATACTGACAGTGGCCCACCCGGTGGATACACTACTCTTAGTAGATGTAAGTTTACTACGCTTTCTCCTTGAGTTGGCCACCTTGTGGTGTTTAATTTTTAATGTGATATTATTTATGTGTGTGTTTATGTGAGGGGACACCACACAGTTCCGTAGATGTACTCATTAGGGTGATCAGGCACGACATCAAGGAATGTACTATCTCGAGAGATAGAACTCACTACCTTATAATGGACTTAATCACCTAATGAGGACTCCTAAGACATGATGGGTCTTCTAAGACATGATGGGTCTTCGAATGTACCAGAGATCTTTTCCCTATTTTAGATGGAAAAGTAAATTAGGGTTTATTTAAATCAAGTTCGTTAAGTTCCCTATGGAGGAAAGCCCCTATAGTTAATTATATTCTAAGAAATGAGATTCTTTAAGAATACTCTCGATTAAGATAAATGATAGCTGTCTCCAAAGATTTCAAAGATATGAGTATCAATCAATTGGTTATTTTTAGAAAATCAAGTGGGATTGATCAAAAGGAAAGAGTTATTATTGAAACCAAAGAGGATGAGTAGGGGATGCTCATGATACTAGGAAGCCTAGTGAGCATCCCAAACTATCCTATGTTTAGGCTTTATATTTTTCAAATTGAAGAGAATTATATATTTGAGTTGAATTTTTATTAGAAATCTAGGGCTTACAATTCCACAATATAAAATTGTAGAAATTCCTAAGAGGTGAGGATTTATGCTTGTAGCTCCAAAGAGAAAAAGCAACCTCAGATCCTAAATCTAAGGAGCTTTGGTGAGAGCCAAAGCATGACCTAAATCTAAGGTGAAAATGGGTATATGATTTACCTCCACAAGAGAGGATAAACTACCTGACTGTTGGACTTACAACTGCCTAGGGTGGCCGCCAACTAACTCCTTCTATGATTTTAAATACATGTAGGCAAGTCTTATGCTTTACAAGATGGCTAGGCTATTGTTTATTTAAAAAGGAGACCAAGTCCTTAAACACACTCCCTAAGAGACTAGATCATGAATGGCATGAATAATGACTTAAATCTAATGCAAATTTTGTTAAGTTTTATTTTGATTTTTGGACATTTTTATTCGACATAGGTGTTGACCTCACTTTTGGAGTGAGATTTCAACTTCTCCATGTTAGACACAGAACTCATCTAGACATTAAGAGTTTGTTAGTCTTAAGAAACTTCTAGTGATTAGGTGAATGCTTAACCTAATCCTAGAGACTTAGAAGAGTTAGCCATAGGAATAGGTTATGCCTTAGGGGTATTAGGAGGACTTTCCTACCCTATAACTTGAACCCAATCCTTGCTTCCTTCTTTCAAACCAAACTTCAAATTCAAATCTCAAATTAATTCTAACTCAATTGATTTTCTCAAATCATAAATCAATTCCAAGACTCAAATCTTAAATCAATTTCAACTCAATTGATTTTCTCAAATTGTAAATCAAATCCAAAACCTTTTCTAAGCCTTTTGATTTCATCTTATGGACCTAGCTTAAATCAAATATTAAATTAATTCCAACTCAATTGATTTTATCAAATCATAAATTAATTCCAAAATCCAAATCATGAATCAATTCCAAATGATTGAAACCTATGATCAATTCCAAATCCAAAATCTTTCTTAAGCCCTTTTGATTTCATCTTATGGACTTAGCTCAAATCAAATCCAAATCACTCCAAACTCAAAAGATTTTCTCATAACTCATTTATATTCTCATTTTTATTCACAAATATATATGAAATATTAATTCAAATAACCAAAACTAAATTCAAAACTCAAGTCCAAATCCAACTTAAATCCAACTTATACCCTTTCAAGTCAAATCCTTAAACTTAGCCGAACCATTCTCAAATCAATCCAAACCCTTGGATTTTTTCTACAATCAATCACTTCTTTAATCACATACCCAAATTAAACATAAACTTTAATCATCAAACCAAAATCAAACTAACCCAATTCAAACCCATGTTCATCCTTTGAACTTGAAATTGTCAAATGAACCAAAACCCATTTGACTCTAAATCACTTGCAATTGGATTTATATTTCCATCATAAGTCCATATGTGAGTTCAACCCAACTTGAATCAAGCCTTGATCAAGCCAATTGACCCACTTAGGTTCACTTGACCCAAAGTGAACTAAAGGACCTTCTTGAGCCAAATTCTAATCCAACCCAAATTGGATTGAACTAAGCCCATCTAAGCCTCACATTATGAGCAAAAATCATCCTAGGATGATCAATCACTCAAATTAGGTCAAACCAAGTCAAACCTAGCCTTTGACCAAGTCAATATTTAGCCCAAATGAAACTCAAACTAGCCAAAATCCACATATGCCAAATTGATTGAAACCATTGATCTAAACTAATCCATAATCAATGAATGAACTTGACCAAGCCATCAATTTAGGCAAACCAAGCAAAATTGGTCACATGGCCTAAGTTGACCCAAATTGACCTAAAAAGTCAAAATGGGTCAAAACTTGATCTAAACCAAATTAATTGCAACCAATGGGTCAAATTCATTCCAAATCACTTGTTGAACTTGACCAAAGCTACATTTCTTAGAGACCTAGCTACCCAAGATGATCCACCAAAGGCATTCCCCAAAGCTTCTAAAAGCCTTCCCATAATCCCCATTCTCGATTTCTTTCAAGCCGAAATAGGACGCCACCTTACTCATTCCCATTTGCTCCAAACTCCACCAAATTGTAATTAAATTTACACACACCATCCTTGGAGCTAGTCGAGCAAGAACGAATCCCTACTTGAGCCCTCCGACCATGGACGTGCGATTTCGATCAACACGACCACCTACACTTTAGGTGTTTGCCTTCCGAGCTATCCTCCTCAAATTGGAGCTTGTGCTGATTAGCAGGGCCTCGTCTCTACTAGACGAAGCTTCCTCAATCGAATTTGGCACCGGTCTTGAGCTCGATGAGGTATTCCATTAAAATTGATCATTGTATAAAAATGAGTTAGAGCTTTTTGAAGGAAATGTTCACCCCACACGATCTCGACCGTTGGATCCCTTTGGATCCTTCGCACGAAGGTGTGGGATTTATTTAGAGTCGATCCAAGTTCAGGTGAGCTGAGATCACACAAGCAATGACAGACAGACTTCGTTCTCCCTCGCTCCTATGATGATAGATCACGCACCGTCTGTTCCACATGATTGGAACGGACGGTCGTGATTAGATCTGATTGAATTATCTAATTTTATCCTTTAGCACTGTAGGATTAATCATGGTCGTCCGATCTTAGATCGAACGATGCATGAGAAAGCGCATCCACTGCCACCACGCAAGCACTGACTCGGATTAAGTTTAAGTAACCAATCCCATGACGCGATGTGGAAAGCACGCCGCATCAGCACGCCACATGGCGCCGACGGGATTAAGAGTTAATTTGGTTTAATTAATGAGTTTTAATGGCTGAAACTTCCTAAAATTATAACTAATTGTAAAAAAATAAAAAAAATAAATAAATACTCATTTTACAGTATTTGAGAGGAGAATTTATTAAAAATATTCCTAATTACTTTTGAACTCTAATTAAGATTTAATTAAGGTTTAATTGAGAAATTAATTAGCTTAATTATCCTTTAATTACTTAAGTGATTAATCTTAAACTTTGTGAGTTAATTTAAAGGGATGACCTCTGTCTCCCATGATTTTCTTGGGATTTATTGCTTACCTAATTAGGGGAATTGACTAATTAAGCCTTAATTACTCTCTTAATCCAATTAATGGTTAATTAATCCCATGAATAATAATAAATTGATTAATTAAGTTGGTTAATCACTGTTTAACATTGAATGGACTAAGGGATAGGGTTGGGACCTCTTTCTTAACCTATTCCCCTATGTTTATTTCTTATTTTTAATTAATATCAAATTAATTAAGGCTTAATTAATTAATTAACCAAATGGATTAATTAATTAAAATTGAAATCACAAACACAACAGAACTTAATTAATGAAATTTTGGGGGTAGATCTTTAGGTGTTTAATAACCTAAAAGAGTTTAATGAAATTATGGTTTGTCAACATGTGTGGGAAAACCATAAGAGTAATTGATTAAGTCCCTTAATTTAATTAATCACTAATCACAAGCTAATTTCATTATGCCTCTTTCATTTCTTAGGGTCACGGCTAATTTAATTTTCAATGTATGTGCATATCATGTTGGCTCATAATTATTTGGGTAGTTATGTTAAGGTGCCATAGGGCAGGTTTAACTAATGGATTTAGTGTATATTATAACTTAATTAATTTATAAAATTAACTTAATTATATTTCATTAAACTAAATAAATTAACAAACATGGGAATGGGTTAGGATCAGCAAACCTCTTCTCACATCATTAAATCAAATCAAAACATGAAATTAAGATATTAAGAAAGCTTTGCTTTATCTTAAGTAGTTTTATTTAATATGATTGTCCTTAGGAATTAATTTGATTAAATGAAATCATGTGTTTGTGTTTATTTATTCCTTTTCAATCATGTTAAATTTTGTATGTCATTAAATACAAGCATCCATCTTTTCAAAAAATCAAGTAAAGTAAAATGGATTTCCTTTATGTAAGTTTGCATGTGATGATTTAATTTAATATATGTGTGGCTATTATCACTAATAAATTCAAAAAAATTATTTTTCAAAGTCTATAAATAAATTACATTGATTATAGTGATAGTAGTTATGGATACATATAGGTTTGCATGTGCCTATAGCTAGGATATGTGAAGTGAAGCGTTCTTTTCCTTAATTCATATGTAGTTTTACATGTGTTTGAGTGTTAATAAGTATATAGTCCGGACATCCCGGGAACACGAGGCTTTAGCTAGCCCCAAAGAGGTCATTTGATTACCTCACTTCCCTGGTTAACTGCGACATGTACTTATTTGATTTCATTTACATGTATTTATACATTAGAATTTGGATAGAACTTTGTTTCACATACGTAAATGTTTTATTCAAATATAAATGTAATTTTTGCATGGGTTTCTTTCTTTTATTTATGTATACATCCATATGTATTTGAGAAAATCAAGTGTTATTTTGGACATCCCAAGAATACGAGGCTTTAACTAGGCCCAAGGAGGTCATTTGATTACCTCACTTCCCTCGTTAACAATGAAATGTACTAGCTTATGTTTCTTATACATGTGTGTGTGTACTTAATTATGGAATTAGAACCCCTTTTCTTTTATCAAGGGTGCATGCATTCATAATTGACTAAGAGATTGAATTAATTAGTCATGTGATTTAGAACTTTCTTTCCTATGTCCATGTATGCAAATTTACATATGTTTGAATGCAAATGGGTATATAGTTTGGACATCCTAGGAATATGAGGCTTTAGCTAGCCCCAAGGAGGTCATTTGATTACCTCACTTCCCTAGTTAACAATGACACGTACCTATTTAATTTCATTCTTATGTCTTTTGTATAAGAATTTTGATATAGATTTAAATTAATATGATTAAATAATTCAATTAAATGAAAAGTGTAAAACCAAATATGCATAAACATTCATCATATAAGTGTGCTAAAACATATTGCATGTATAGATATGCTTAGGATTGAACCATATGTGTGTTACATGTGATGGAAAGGAATGATTGATATATGTCATGTGAAAGTAATTCAATTAGATTAATCTTAAGAAGCTTTTCATATTGAATAAGATCATTTAAGGTAAACCTAAACTTAGGATTAATTAAATCATCTAATAAACCATTCATTAAAGAGAACTAAGTCAAATTAACATGCTTTAGAAAGTGGCTTAAGGAAGGGATGAAAGAGGGCAACCCTCTTTCTTCTCTCTATAACACTTAGTTGCTAAGTATAATCATATGAAACAAAAGGAAAATAATTAAAATTCTTAAATCAATTAAACAACTTAAAGTGAAACCGACCTTTTATGTTAAATTAAATCTTTTCCAAATTTAGAAAATATAGCTCTAGTGTTTAGTAAGCCATACCACACAAGCCTTAACACACACATTAGAATTAAGTCACCACTTCTAGTCCTAAGTTAGGATGGTGCATGATGTGATGAATATTTTATTTTATGATGTAATGTTTTAGACTGGATGTTAGGGTATATGCTTCGTAGACTAGATGATAGGTCGATATTAGCCTAATCACATTTTTGTAGGAGATTATGCTTAAGGGATGATTAAAAATAAATGTGAATACTCTCTTTGTAGGTTGCTTAAACCTTTAAACATAATCCAAGTTAGTAATGGTGGGGCTTGGTTACCAATGTGTAGGGTGTTAAGTCCAAATTATGATATAACTTCTTGGGATTGTATGCATGTTTAGATAACCCATATTTTGCAGGTGTAGTTAGATTTATTTTTCTAATTTTAATATAATTTTGTAAATAGAAATTAGGATTAGTGTTATGGGGGATTAGGAAGAGCAATGGCTAGAAGGCTTTGTTTTGGGAGGCCTTGTGATGCCTTTGAAGTAGAGAAAGTCAAATCAAATGAAGGAATGAAGATGTGGAGAAATGAAGAATGGAGAAAAGAAGACCCCCCCTAATATTTATTCACTTGTAAATTGTAATTACTTTTTTATGTTTCAGGTTGTATAAGGGTAGAGCTTAGCTACCTATCTTCTTCTTTAGTGTATATGCATCGACCGGCCTCTTATTCTTTTGCATTATTTTTATGAAAATATTTGATGACTTATTTAGTTTATGTATTATAAATGATATGTTTTCTTAGTTTCTTAAATGAATGATGCTTTAATGTGTGTCATGGATATGATTAGGCTCTTAGGATAAAAATAAATTTTCTACCCAACTACAACTCATTACTAAAATTTTCTATAAGTCATAACCTCACCATAAAGCCTAGGATGTAAATCAAGATAACTAAAAGATCTAACAACCCCTTAGCTAAATGTTGTATGTATCACATCATGCATATCATATTCTTCTTCCTTGAATATGGGATCTCCATCCTTTCATGATAGGGGAATGCTTGACCTGTGAGGGCATCCCTTATGGCGGAGAACACCCTCTTCTCACTGATTTGGCCAATAATCTATTTCATCATACATTTAGGCATAACAAATCCTAAAGCCTTTGTCAAAATAAAGTGTTAAAAAAATTAAATAAAATTTAAAAAGAGTTTGCATTAGACTAAGTCATTGCTCATACCACTCATGCTCTAGTCTCTTAGGGAGTGAGTTTAGGATTTTTAGTCTCATTCTAAATAAATAATATCCCAACTATCTTGGAAATTCATATGACTAGACCACATGGATTTAAAATGTAGGAGGAGTTAGCTAGCTACTACTCCAAGTGGTTATAAATCCAGCAGTAGGGTAGTTTATCCTCTCTTATGGAGTTAAACCTTATGCCCACCTATCACTTAGATTTAGGTTTTACTTTAGCTCTTACTAAAGCTCCGTAGATTTAGGATTCGAGGTAGTTGTTTCCTTTGGGCTACAAGTATAAGTCCACATCTCTTAGGCATTCCCACAATCTTGTGTTGTTGGATTATAAGCCCTAGTAATCTAAAAATTCCAACTCAAATAAATAAATCTCTTCACTTTGAAATATATAAAGCTAATTATAGGATAGATTGGAATTCTCACTAGGCTTCCTAGTATCATGAGCATTCCCTACTCATCTCCTTTAGCTTCCAAAATAAGTCTCTCTTTTTGATCTTTCTTTGATCTTAAAACAACCAATCCTTTAATAGTCTAACCTTAAAATCTTTGGAGACCCTAATTGTCTACTTTAATCAAGAGTATTCCTAAGGAATTCACCTTCCTTAGGATGTAATTAACTATGAAGGCTTTCTTGCATAAGGAACCTTAGAACCTAGTTTAATATAAACCCTACTTTATTCATCCATGTAAACTAGGGAAAAATCTCTCATATATTCGAAGACCCATCATGCCTTAGGAGTCCTTATTAGGTGATTAGGTCCATTGAAGGGTGATATATCTATCTTTCAAGATAGTATATCATACCTGATCAGTTCAATAAGTACCCCCTACAATCTGCATGGTGTCCCCCCATCATCATCCAAAAATAAACACCATATAGGGATCTCTATCCTTGCACGATAGGTGAATTCTTGACATGTGAGGGCATCCCTTATGGTGGAAAATACCCCATTCTCATTGATTTAGCCAATAACTTTAGTTCATCTTATATTTAAACATAAAAATCCCAAGCCCTTGTCTAAATAAAAGTGTCAAAAAATAAAATAAAATTTAAAAATATTTTGCATTTGTAGATTAAGTCACATGCTCATACAACTCATGCTCTAGTATTTTAGGGAGTGGGTTAAGGACTTTAATCTCTTTCTAATTAAATAACTATTCTAACCATATCGCAATTCATAAGACCGGACTATGTGATTTTATAATCATAGGAGGAGTTAGTTGGCGACCACTCCAGACAGTTATAAGTCAAGAAGTTAGACAGTTTATCCTCTCTTGTGGAGGTAAACCCTTATGTCCACCTATCGCTTAGATTTAGGTCATGCTTTAGCTCATACTAAAGCCCCCTAGATTTAAGATCTGAGGTAGCTGTTTCCTTCAGGTTATAAGCATAAATCCTTGCCTCTTAGGCATTTCCACAACCTTGTGTTGATGGATTATAAGCCCTAGCAATCTAATAAATTTCAACTCAAACAAAATAATTCTCTTCACTTTCAAACATATAAAGCCCAACTATAGGATAGATTGAAATGCTCACTTGGTTTTCTTGTATCATGAGCATTCCCTACTTGTTCTCATTTGGATTTTGAAATAAGTCTTTCCACTTGATTTTCCAAGATAGCCAATTTGTTGATAGTCTTAACAATGAAATCTTTGGAGATAATAATTGCCTACTTTAATCAAGAGTTTTTTAAGGAAATTCCATTTTCTAGATGTAATTAACTACAAGGCTTGCCTCCATAGGGAACTAAATAACCCATCATAAAATAAACCCTACCTTACTTTTCCATGTAAAGTAGAGGAAAAATCGGTGGTATATTCGAAGACCCATCTACCTTAGGAGTCCTTATTAGGTGATTAGGTCCATTGTAGGGTGATGTTTCTATCTTTCGAGATAGTACATCATTCCTTAATGTCGTACCTGATCACTTCAATAAATACCCCCTAAAATCTACGTGGTGTCCCCCACATCCAAAAATAAACACCACAGATTTTTCTAGCGACTTGGGAAGTTCCTCTCTCCATCTTAAGTAGACAATTATCATCCCCAAGCATCAATAGTGGACTTGTATTTTTATATAAGCCTGATACTATCTTTCTTTCTGTTGGCCCTTTGCTCATTTCATTCTTAAGTATAAGTAGCTAGCATCATTTAGGTTTTAAGACCTCACTCCTGTGTAGGTCCTAAGACTCATATTGGGTCCCCAATAAGTAATAACAAACTAACTAAAGAAAGGAGAAGACCTAATATAATTCAAATAAGATTTGGAACCTCTTACCACTAGCTGGGTAAAGAAAGGATTTATTTTATATTTGACAAAATATTAAATGAATCCAAAACAAATTAAATAAAGTCTTTTGCAAAAAAAAAAAAATTCAAAATCTTTTTCATATAATAAAATTGGCTAAATAAACATCATCTTTTAAAATCAAAATCAAACAAAAGCAAAATAAAAATCTTTAAAAATTAATTGAACCTCATTTATCCTCCATAAAAAATTATGAAGTGAGTGTTCCTCTTTTCAAAAATCAAATCAAATAATAATTTTTTTTCATAAGCATATTCAAACCCATTTTTCAAAAGAATTAAACTAGCCCCCATTTGACATACTTAAATTTGTTAAATGAGGCTCCCCTTTTAAAATTTAAAACCAAACATATTTAAAATGTTTTCAAAAATAAGACCAACTCCATTTAACACATCCATGTGGGTTAAATGAGAGTTCATTTTTTTTTTCAAACCAAAATTAAAACAATCAAAATACAAAATGAACTTCACTTAACATACCCAATTTCATTAAGTGATGATCCACCCTTTTTCAAAATCAAAACAATATATAATTTGAACTCCATTTAACAAGCCCTTTTTTTTTTGTTAAATGGGAGTTCCCAAGCCAAATTATCCAATACATATTTTTGGATTCCATTTAACATACCCATATTTGTTAAATGAGAACTCAATCATTAAAACAAAAATAATATCAAACCAAAATAACAAACATCAAACATATATTTGAACTCTATTTGACATACCTAAATTTGTCAAATAAGAGTTTCCCTTTTTCAAAAAATCAAATCAACAAATAAATATCAAACACATTTTGAACTCCATTTAACATACTCAAATTTGTTAAATGAGAGTTCTTCTCCTCAAATCAAGTCAACATATCAAACAAACAACAATCAAACTATTAATACATGAAACTTTTAAACATATAATTGAACCCCTACTTAGCATACCTAAATTTTCTAAGTAAGGGTCTCCAAAATCAAATTTCAAACAAAAATATGTGTTACATCTCCAAGGTCTCTCAAAAACATTTGAACCTCACTCAACATACCTAAATTTGTTGAATGAGGGTTCCAAATCAAATCAAAATCTTATGACAAAGTCTCTCCTCAAATTACTAAATCTCTCAAAATAATGAACCCCACTTAGCTTACCTAAATTTGTTAAGTGTGGGTTCAAATTCCAAAATCAAATCAAGAGTCAATGATTCAAATCAACAGTCAAGGAAAGGGTCTAATTCAGTTCTATTTTGATAAATGCAGAGATACCACCCCAGTTTCCTTATCCTTTTGATCATAGTATGTCAACAAGATGATCTTCTCATTCCCATTTGGTGTGGATCTGACCTTCGATCAGGCCATACTCACCACTACCACCATGCATGTGATTGCATGTGGCTTGAGGTTTGTAGTCGGGGGAGGGGCCAACCCTCACAACTGTTAGCAGGGAAGAGGTGCAAGGGCAGAAGACACTTCTCCGCTTTGACATCCTGTCTGATCTTGAGTTCCCCTCACTGAAGAGAAAAGACACTGTGGTTCCCACACCGGGTGCTGCTGTCAACTTTAGCTCAAATCGGTGCCCCCCAGTTCCACAGGGTTAGCACCACCCCATTGTTCCCCAAAGATCAAGCATCTAAGATAGTTTCTTCTACCTGAGGTTGGTGCCCCCACGCCTAGCTGAGGATGCAACACCATAATAAGAATCAAAAGCTTAAGTGACACTATAAGCATGAGGTGAGGTAGATTGATGATGTCCTCATGTAGCTGAGGAAGGTTCCCCTCGTGAGACCTCTCCACTCTTGAGTGGCAATAGGTTCCACCCCCTCTTAGCTTCAGAAGGAGAGGAGGAATATAGGAGGATTGCTGCATCACCACCACCACCTATAGATATTGAGACACCGACTAGGGATAAGAGGAAGCCCTATGCCATTCTATGGTCCATTCTATGCAGTGTTGGCAGAGCCCACAGATGCTTGGAGTTTGGCTTTTTACATGATTTGAGGAGTTTGATCTTTAGAAGTGTTATCAAAGAGAGAGAGAGAGAGAGTGGAGGCTAGTCTGCGAGAGAGAGGTATGGACAGTCGGTGACCTCTGCTTTGGTATAATTCTGTGATTGGCACCCTATCAGGGCCGATCATTTAGACATCATCATCCTCAGTGGCACCATTCGACATAGGAGGAGATCTACGAC
This sequence comes from Cymbidium sinense, assembly GCA_021442155.1. Classification (NCBI taxonomy): domain Eukaryota; kingdom Viridiplantae; phylum Streptophyta; class Magnoliopsida; order Asparagales; family Orchidaceae; genus Cymbidium; species Cymbidium sinense. The sequence goes on from CM038230.1 coordinate 14,087,274, forward strand.
AGAGAGGCAGTCGGTGTCTTTACCATCACACCTCTCCACCATACCCATCCAACTTCCAGTATCTACCATCCCCACCAAGCTTCAGAAGCCCCCATTTGGGGAAAGACCATCTCCACCGGTGATCCCCACCAAGGATCTCGCCCATCTATTCCACCCATTGAGGGATCCCCCCTGACCTTCCACCTCGAGTGGTTAGGAGGAGACACCCAAGAGCATCACCACCACCCACAAATGAGGGAGGAGAGGAGGGACATATATAGTTGGTAGAGGAGTGCACCCCACAAGTATAAAGCATTCAATATATATAATATGTATAGCACATAGCGTGGTCAATCACCTAAGCCACAGGTGGTGTACATTCCTAAGACATCATCATGGACTACCATACCGCAGATTATTGATCACATAAGGAGGAGGGTGTGGTCATCTTCTATCTTGATGAAGATGACATGTATGATACAAAGTCCACATCGACACTGAGGATCCTCAGTGGACAAGATAGCTAGGAAGGTGATGTGGTCGAGGAAGGTGACACTTCTTGCTCGACTCAGCACCTCCTCCACCAACTCAAGCAGAAGAATAATCAGATAGATAGAATGGAGAAGAGGGTAGAGGAGTTTATGGCAGTGGTCTTAGCATTGTGGAACCCAGCTCCAGTCTCACAACCTTCTCCCATGGTAGCTGACCGGCCAGAAAGTTGGTACATACCTTAGATCATCTAGGTGCACTCCTGCAGATGATGATGCTGGTAGTTTACATTGGAAGGTCACAGATAGCACCTCCATGCATGAGAAGGATATCAAACATATGGAGGAACAACATGTGAGGGAGGCATTGATGCAAGCCAGGGGAGCTCATCCAAAGGGTAAACCCTACCCAGAGGAATTTGATGTAGTTCAATATCCTAAGGGTTTTGTGCCACCTTCCTTCAAGATCTTTAATGGCAGTAGGAACCCACTACAACATATTACACATTTTAGTACAATGCTGGGTGGACGATGAACTCATGGACTTTTTCAACATTAGTAGGGTTGCATTTGATTAGTATGCCAAACTACTCAATAGCTCGGTAAAAACTATTGCTGAGTTGGAGCATCTCTTCATCAAGAGATTTGCTAGAGCTCAAAAGAGGGTGATTGTAGGCGATCTCATTATAGAAAAGTAGAAACCCAATGAGTCTCTTGTTGATTACATTCTCAGGTGACACAACTTGAGCATGAAATGCTAGCCACAACTGTCCGAATAGCTTACCATTGAAATTCTGCTCAAGAATATCCATCACTCGGTTACCTTCATGCTTAAGGGCTTTACCATCGAAACCTTCATGAAGTTAATCAATAAGGCAGCTAGACTACAAGAGGAAGCCAAACAGTTGCCCTTCTCAGACCAATCATCTAAGCCTAATTCACAGAAGGTGTTGGAAAATAAGCCATGAATAGTTGTGTGAATGGATAAAGAGAAGCAGCCAACTGTGGTGTTTATTTTTGGTTTGGTGTTGTGTGTATACACATAGATATGAGGATGTACTTATTGAGGTGATCAGGTATGATATTAAGGAATAGTGAACTATCTTGAGAGATAGAAATCACTACCCTATAATGGACCTAATCACCTAATAAGGACCCCTAAGGCATGATGGGTCTTCGAATATACCAAAGATTTTTCCCCTACTTTACATGGAGAAGTTAACCAGGGTTTATTTAAACTAGGTTTATTAAGTTCCCAATGGAGGCAAGCCTCCATAGTTAATTATATCCTAAGGAATGTGAGTTCCTTAAAATACTCTCGATTAAAGTAGGTGATTGTTTTCTCCAAAGATTTCAAAGATAGGACTATCAATAAATTGGTTATATTTTTGAAAATCAAGTGGGATAGATCAAAAGGGGAGAGTTATTATCGAAACTAAAGGAGATGAGTAGGGAGTGCTCATGATACTAGGAAGCCTAGTGAGCACTCTAATCTATCATATGGTTGGGCTTTATATGTTTGAAATTGAGGGGATTTATTTGTTTGAGTTGAAATTTTATTTAGAAATCTAGGACTTATAATTCCATAATACAAGATTATGGAAATGCCTAAGAGGTGAGGATTTATGCTTGTATCCCATAAACAAAAACAACAACCTCAGATCCTAAATATAGGGAGCTTTGGTGAGGGTTAAAGAATGACCTAAATCTAAGGCAAAAGTGGGTATATGGTTTACCTCCATAAGAGAGAGAGTAAGCCACCTGACTGCTAGACTTATTACCATATGGAGTGGCAGCCAGCTAACTCCTCCTATGCTTTAAACTCATGTAGGAAAGTCATATGCTTTGCAAGATGGTTAGGATGTTATTTATTTAGAAGAGAAACTAAGTTCTTAAACCCACTCCCTAAGAGACTAGAGCATGAGGGGCATGAATAATGACTTAATCTAATGCAAATTTTATCAAGTTTTATTTGAGTTTGGACTCTTTATTTTGACATAGGCTATATGATTTTGTATGCCTAAATGCATGAGAAGTTAATTATGGGCCAAATTAAGAGAGAAAGAGGTATTCTTCCATCATAGGCTCTGAAAGGTTAAACCCATTCTATCTGGCATAGATGAAAGCCCTATATTAACAAGAGTGGAATATGATGGTTATGCATGATATTAAACATACAATCATCCAGCTAAGGTGTTGCTAAATATTTTTATTATCTTGATTTAATGCCTAAGCTTTTATGTGAGGATATGAGTTATTTTAAAAGTTTATTTATGAGTTATTAATAGGGTAGAAAATTTATTTTTATCTTAATGAGCCTAAACAAATCTAGGCCATACAACAATCACCAATCATAAAGAAACTATGAAAATATATGCTATTTCTAATGTACAAGCTAAACAAAATATCAAACCATTCTATAAAGCTATCATAAAATAATAAAAGACCGATGCGATCGGGGTACCGTCGTATAACCCGAAAAGAAATGTGGGTAGTCGAGCTTTACCCTTATACATCTTGGCATAATAGGAGAATAGTTATAATTATAAAATGATAAGTGTTATGGGGGTCTTCATTCTTAATCCTCCATTCTTCACTCTTCATCTTTTATTTTTTCATTTTTGATTTGCTCCATTTCTTTCTTCCTTTGGCTTGATTGGGATGTTGCTTGCTCTAAAGGCATCACATGGTATATAAGACCTGGTCTTATAACCAATGCTCATCTTAATCCCCCATAACACTTATTATAATCCTAATGCAAAATTATATTAAAATAAGAAAAGTAAATCTAGCTACACCTGCAAAATAAATGTTAGCTAAACACACCATACAACCCAAGCAGTTATATGAATAATTTGGACTTAGCACCCCACACATGGGTAACCAAGTCCACCTGTCCTAACTTGGGTTATGCTTAGGGGCATAAGCAACCTGCACAACAAAAGTATGTATATTTTTATTATAGTGGCCCCTTAAGCACAACTCCTTGTAGAAAATATGATTAAGCTAATAATGGCTTAATATCCAGACTATGCACATACACCCTAACATCCAGTCTAAAATAAATACATCATAAAACTGAACATACACCAAACCATGCACCATCCTAACATAAAGATAGAAATGGTGACTTAATCTAATATGTATGTGTTAAGGCTTGTGTGGTATGTCCTAACTAGGCTTTAGAGTTATAATTTTCTAAGTGTGAGGGATTTAATTTATAAAGGGTTAATTCCTCTTCAAGTGATTTAATTGATTTGAATATTTTACTTAGTATTTTATTTTATTTCATATGACCTACACTTAACATGTAAGTGTGATAAAGAGAAGAAAGAGAGGGTATCTCTATTTCATCCCTACCTTAAGTCACTTCTAAAGAAATTTAATTAATTAATTTCCTTTAGTGAATGGTTTATTATATGTTTTGATTAACCCTAAGTTTGGGTTCACTATAAATAACCTTATTCAATAAGAAAGGCATCGTAAGATTAATTAGAATGGATTACTATCACATAACACATTCATTCATTTCTTCCCATCATGTATATCATGCATATGAATAAATCATAAGCATACCTATACATGCAATATAAATCTTAGCACACTTTGATGATGAATGCAAAGAAGTGTATTTGGATTTTAAATATTTCATTTTTGATTGAATTATGAATGCATATTTTTATTATATAGAAAAAAGGAATTTTTCATCCATTGGCTAAATGCACATTCACATGTATAAAAGTTTTAAGTGAATACGATGCCATTATTTTCTACACCAAGGGCGTAAGGTACAAGACCTACTTAGGGCTACTTAAAGCCTCGTAGCCTCGGGATGTTGAGACTAATATACCACTTTTCTTAGATACATGTAGATGTATGAACAACTATAATGATGGAAAAATCCATGCAAAAGGTTATATTTGATTTATTTCATTTATGATTCTTTATTCATTGGTCACATCACACATGCATATGTATAAGAGTTTTAAGTGAGTATGGCGCCATTTTTTTCTACACTAGGGGCATAAGGTACAAGACCTACTTAGGGCTACTTAAAGCCTCACAGCCCTGGGATGTCTATACTATATACTACTTTTCTCAAATACATATGAATGTACAAAAAGAACCACATGAATAGGGGATCATGCAAAAAAGGCTGTGTTTGATTTGATTATGTGATTTACATATGTGATATGAAATTCTTCCTAAGTCTTAACATGGAGATGCATAGGAGTAGATTTAGGCAAGTGTTATGTTCTTTTCAAAGAAATTATACGCTTGCAAATCCTATGTAAATCCATATAGGATAAGGAAAGAAAAATTCATATTGCATATCTTATATTATTATCGCATGCAAGATTATAGATATGTGTAATTAGCATCACTTCATTTTCAATAATTGATTTATAAGTTTTGAAAATAGTTTTTGATTTAATAGTGATAATAGCCACATATAATTTTAATTTAAGTCAACACATGCAATTTGACATAAAAGAAAATATTTTATTTAATTAATTTTAAAAGAAATGAATGCATGATTTCATATGGCAAGCAATATTTAGCGTGATTGGAAAGAAATAAAAAAATGTAAGCACATGATTTCATTCATCCCAATTAATTCCATATGACAATCAAATTAAATAAGGCTATTTAAAATGAACCAAAATTCTTTAAAGACATTTTTTTACTTTGAGTTTGATTTGATTTAGGAAATATGAAAGAGGTTTGTCAATCCTAACCCAATTCCCCATGTGTGAATTACTTTGGATTAATGAAGAATTTTTATGTTAATTTTATGTTTTAATTAGGTTAAGGTATGAATTAAGTGAATTAACTAACCCTTACCTATATCACCTTAAGTTAATTAACTAGTTAATAATAAACCAATATGATATGCAACCATATGAAAAGTAAATTTGCAATGCTCTTAAGAAATGAAAGGGGCCTAATGCAATTGGCTTATGTTTAATAGTTAATTAAGCTTAAGGGATCTCACTTAATTACTTTTATGATTTTCCCACACATGTGAGCCAACCATAATTTCATTATCTCTCACCTTAGGTTATTGAACACCCAAGGAGCTACCCAAAATCAATTAATGGTTACTTAAGTTTGGATGAGTTGATTTTTAATTTTAATTTCATTAATCCTTTAATTAATTGATTAAACATTTTGGTTATATTTTAATTTGAATGACAAAATTAACTTAGGGGAGAGGATCAATGGCAAGGCCCTAATCCTAATCCCGAAATCATTTAAGCATTCAATTAGATTCTAATTTCTTTATTTTTGAAGACTAATCACTTAATTAATAAATTAATCATTCTATTAGCCATTAATTAATTTGATTTTTAAAGGTAAAGAAAACTTAGGAAATGGATTAAGAAAAGTATCCCTAACCACATCTCCTAAGTCATCTTACTGTTCAACAGAGGTGATTATGCTTAAGTGATTAATTAAGTTACTGTTCATTCATTAATTATGATTAATTAGATTAAGTGAGAGATTAGGGTTTAATCAAGTGATTTTCCTAATTAAGCAATTAATAAAATCCCAAAAACAATAGGGGAGGTAGAGGTCATCCCCCTAAACATCCACAAAAAATTTGAGATTAATTAAGTGCTTAATTAAGGTGTAAATAAGCTAAAATCACTATTCAAAATTAATTAATAATAATTTTCCTAGATTCTACTCTGAAATATCCTCAAAATGAGCATAAGTTTATATTTTTTGGATTTTTTATAATTAGTTATAATTTTAAGAAGTTTCAGGATTAAAAACTAATTAATTAACCCTAATTAAAGCCTTAATCCCGTGCATCATGTGCGACGATGACTTCCTGCTTTCCATATGGCATGATGAGATTGGCTATTTAAGTTGTCACATCCGCGTGCTGACTCAGCAGGTAGCAGACACGCTTTCTCTATGGATCATCCGATCTAAGATCGAACGACCACAATCTGATATGTGATTTAGGAAAGGAATCATAGGCTCTACTACAGGATTTGATCAGAACCATTCATCTTGATCATGCGGGATAGATGACTCATGATCTATCCTGTTCATGAGCGACGGAAGGTGGATGTCGTCCATCTTCCCTCATTCAATCTGAGCTCACCTGAAGTCAGATTGTCTCCAAATTCTTCCCACACCTTCGGGGAAGGGAGACACACAATCTAATGATCAATTTTACATGAAATTCAAATTTTCTTCATAAAGGACCAACCCACTTTTACATACAAGGCTCAGTTTGTGAAATTACCTCTCAAGAGCTAATGTTTGGTGGTGCAACGTTGGAGGTAGCTTCGCCTAGTTGAGGCAAGGCCCTGTTGAAGAGTTTTAAGATTGAATTGGTGTGGTGCTCGATTGTCCAATCCACACATGCAATGGTCTCGGCTCTGATCAAACTCGATCCTCCCGTGACTTGAAAGCTTGAGAATTTGTTCGGTTGGCTTCGATAGGGTATGGTGATGGTGTGGCTAAGAGGAATTGAAGTTTGATCTCAAAATGAGGGAGTATTGCTCGGGATTGGGATGCCCTATTTTGGCTTTGCTCGGGAATGGGCAATGCCAAATGGAGAGGGCTTGGGGATCATTGGAAACACTCTGAGGGGCTTTGAAAATGAGTTTTGAGAGCTAACGATACAAGTGTGTGTGAAATCATGTTTGAATTGAGGGTGTATACCCCTCAATTTCCTATCATGGATGGACGATAGCGTGTGTATGTCTTGCAGATGGTGTGGCTAAGAGGAATTGAAGTTTGATTTCAAAATGAGGGAGTATTGCTCAGGATTGGGATGCCCTATTTTGGCTTTGCTCGGGAATGGGAAATGCCAAATGGAGAGGGCTTGGGGATCCTTGGGAACACTCTGAGGGGCTTTGGAAATGAGTTTTGAGAGCTAACAATGCAAGTGTGTGCAAAATCATGTTTGAATTGAGGGGGTATACCCCTCAATTTCCTATGATGGATGAATGAAAGCGTCTGCATGTCTTGCATTGGCTCGCCATCATCCGGCCGCCGGACTTGTCTCCATCAAGTCTGGGTGGGATGCCAGGGATGGGAGGAATGATGGGAGGCTACCATGGACCCAATGTGCAAGGATGTAATGGTCTTGATCCAATGGGTGCTCAGTTTGGGTTGGAGGTGAGTTAACTCACCTCCCAAAGGTCCTTGGCCAACCTAGGGTGGGTTAGGTTGGCTAGGTGGGTCAGGAGAAGGTTCCATGGAATGCTAATGAGCTGCCATGGGGATGGGAAGGTTGACTTTAGCTTGGATCTAATGGTTTTAAGGTTTAAATCCTAATCCCCTTGGTGGGGCCCACTTGACTTTTGGGGAGGTCTTGGGCTAACCTAGGGTGAGTTTAAGCTAAGTTAGGTAAGCCCACAAGATTCCACAAATTGGATTTGAGTGGTTTGGCTTGGATTGGTCAAATGAGTTCCATTTGGGCTAGGTTGGGTTGGGTTGACCAATTGGTCAAATTGGGTCAAACCAAGGCTTGGGTTAGGTTCATATGATGATTTGGTTCAATTAATTTGGATTGGTTTGGCCTAGATTTGGATTTGACTCATTTGGATTCAAAAGGGTCAAATTGGTCAAGTTGTCCAATTTGACCAATTTGACCAAATTGGGTTGGGTTAGGTGTTGAGTCAAGTTCAATTGGTTGATTAGAAATGATTGTAGGCTTTAGTTTGGTTTAATTTGGAATTAATTTATATTTTGGTCAATTTGACCTTTTAGGTCAATTTGGGCTAGGTTGAGTCAAGTTGACCAATTGGTTAACTTGGGCTCAATCATGGCTTTGGTCAAGTTCAATACGTGATTTGGAATAAACTTGAGCCATTGGTTGCAATCAATTTGGATTAAATCATGATTTGACTCATTTAGGCTTTTTAGGCCAATTTGGGTCAATTTAGGTCAAGTGGTCAATTAGGCTTGGTTTGGCTCAATTGATGGCTTGGTCATGTTCAATCATTGATTATGGATGGGTTTGAGTCAATGGTTTCAATCAATTTGACACATGATAGATTTTGGCTAGTTTGGGTTTCATTGGGCTAAATGTTGACTTGGTCAAAGGCTAGGTTTGACTTGGTTTGACCCAATTCAAGGTGGTTGATCACCCCATGATGATTGTTGATCATGATTGAGATTTAGATAGCTTAGTTCAATCCAATTTGGGTTGGATTAAAACTTGGCTCAAAAGAGCTTTAGGTCACTTTGGGTCAAGTGAGATTATCAATTGGCTTGATCAAGGTTTGATTCAAGTTTAGTTGAACTCACATATGAGCCTTGGATTGAAATATAAATCCAATTGTAAGTGGTTTGGAGCCAATGGGTTTTGGTTCATATGACAATTTCAAGTCAAAAGGATCAATTTGGTCTTGACTTGGATTTGGTTTGATAATGGTGGTTTATGTTTATATTTGGATCAATAATTGTAGGAATGATTGAATCATGATGAAATCCATGAGTTTTGAGTTGATTTAGATGTCATTTAACCAAGTTCAAAAGTTTGGCTAAAAGGACTAGAATTGGGAATTTGATTTGATTTGCATTTGGTTTGGTTCATTTGGATTTATATTTCATTTATATTTGGAAATATAAATGTAGATATAAATGGGTTATGAGAAAATCACTTGAGTTTGGAGTGATTTGGAAATAAATTTGACCAAATTAAAGGATATGGGTCAAAAGAGGCTAACTTGGATCTTGAATTGATTTATTTTTGGTCATTGGAGGGTGGGTTTCATTTATATTCATGAATATAAATGAAGGAATGATTGATTTATAAAGAAATCAACCAAGTTTGAGTTGGTTTGAAGGAGTTTTGGCTAAGCATATGAAGGTGGTTCATATGGCTTAGGAAGAGATTTTTGGAATTTGGAGTTAATCATGGGTTTCAATCATTTGGAGTTTGAAATTGATTTTTTTAATTTGGAATTTGATTTGAGATTGAATTTGATAATTGAGAAAATCAATTGTATTGGGGTTGATTTGGATTTGGTTAAGGCTAAGTCCATAAGATAAAGTCAAAGGGCCTAGGAACAGATTTAGAGTTTGAATTTAGTGAAGGATTTCAATCATTAGATAGTTGGATTTGATTTTGGAATTTGAATTTGAATTTGAGGTTTGGTTTGAAATAAAGAAGCAAGGATTGGGTTTGGGCTATAGGGTAGGCAATTCTTCCTAAATCCCTAAGGCACAAACTATTCCTATGGCTAACTCTTCTAAGTCTCAAGGGTTAGGTTAAGTGTTTACTTAATCACTAGAAGTGTCTTAAGACTAAGGAACTTTTATTGTTTATAAGAGTCCTAGATTTATGATGAGGAAGCTGAGAACTCACTGCAAAAGTGAGGTAAACACCAGCCAGGATTCAGTATGAGAGACCATGAGCTTAGTAGCCTCCTTTGCCACCTCTTCTACCACCACCTCGGCCATCATGTCAACCACCTCAGCAGTCACAACGGCCATTACCGCCACCACAGCAACCCACCCAGTAGCGGTATTCATATCCACCGCCAGGCAGTTATTTTCCACCTACTCTTGTTGATAGATTGAATAAGCCATATTCATTATAGAGGGAGGTAGTTAGGAAAATTTTCAAGAATCTCTTGAAGAAACCTGACTTTCAGTTACTGGAGCCTAAGAGGCCAGATGAAGTGGGCAAGAGTGATGATCCTAGCTATTGCCCCTACCACCGCATGTTAGGCCATATCTTAGAGGATTGTATCACTTTTAAGGACTGACTTGAGCATAGCTACAAGTCAGGAGTCATGGCTATCCCTAAGGAATACTTGTTAGAAAAACCATACAGTTCTATTAGAGTAATCCTTAGGGATACATGCGATCCTCTTAAGACCAAAGAAGGTTGGGATATCTCATTATCCCGTACCTCTAAAAAGATTATTTCTCAGATCAAGAAGCTTTCCTTGCAGGTGCCTGAACCAGCTCAAACCTCCAAAATCAAGGAAGGTTTGCTAGTTGCAAAGGATAACTCAGGGAAGGTGGCAGCTTAGCAGCAACAGTAGCCTACCGTGCTTGCCCAAGATAGTCTAGTAGCGCAACCGACGTCCGAGTCCAGCACTCCCTCCACCGTTGCAGCTACTTCTTCTTCTGCTAGCTCCTCTTCTACCGCAGGAGCATTGTATCTATAGATAAAGGCATTAAATTCTTTACTTCGCTTACTTTACTTGATTTCTATCATGTATCGCCACCCTATTGACTCACTTTTAGAGTGAGTTCTCATCCCCCTCTTCTTAGACTTAGGATTCTTCAAGACACTAAGACTTCTTTTGTCATAAGACACTTCTAGCACTTAGGTGAACACTTAACCTATGCCTAGAGATTTAGAATGGTTAATCATAAGATTAGGCTATGCCTTAGGATTTAAGGAGATTCACCTACCCTATATCCTAAACCCAATCCATGTTCACCTCCTTAAGCCATAACCAAACCTCAAATTTAATTCAAATACCAAATCCAAATCCAAATCCAAATCCAAATCCAAATTGCAAGCCAAATGATTGAAGCTCATGATCAGATCCATACTCAAAATCAACCTAAGCCCTATGACCTATCTTCATGGACTTAGCCAAATTTGCCTCCAAATCAATTCAAAATCAATTGATTTTCTCATGATCAATTTATATCTTCAATCATATTCCTAAATATAAATCAAATATATATTCAAATGATCAAAACTAAATCAAATTAAATCAAGATCCAAATCTAAGCCCTATGATCTACCTTCATGAGCTTAGCCATGTTTGCCTTCAAATCACTTTAAACTCAATTGATTTTCTCATGAATCAATCATACCTTCAATAATGTTCATAAATATAATTGAAATCTACCATCATCAAGCCAAACCAAAACCAACCCAAGTCAAACCCAACTTAACTCTTTTGACTTGAAATATCTAAATGAACCAAAACTCACTCAAACCCAAATACATATATAAGCTCAACTAAATCAAACTCATCCCAAAATCAAGCAAACTAAGCCCAATTGGTCCACTTGACCAGATCAATTTGACCTATTTGAGCCAAGTTCCAATCCTACCCAAATTGGATTGACCAAGCTTACCAAGACCTCTTATCATGATTGTTGATCACCCTAGGTTGATCAATTATCATAAATTGAGTCAAACCAAGTCAACTTGGTCCTTTGACCAAGTCAACCTTCTTAAACCAAATGAACCTAAACTAGCCAGATTGCAACCTAAGCCAAATCCTTGAAACAAATTATTCATACCAACTAAAAATAAATATTTGAACATGACTTGACCTTCAATTGAGCCAAACCAAGCTCAATTGGCCCTATTGACCCAAGTTGACCCAAATTGACCTAAAAGACCAAATTGGGTCAAATCAAAATATGAACCAAATTGATTACAACTAATGGCTCAAGTTCATTAAAAATTGATTGTTGAACTTGACCAAAGCCATGATTGGACCCAATTGACCTACTTAGCCCAAATTGACCTAAAGAGTCAAATTGGCCTAAATCAAAACCAAATCCAAATTGATTGAAACCAAAGCCTACAATCATCTTCAATTGGTCAACCAAACCCAAACCAACACCTAACCCAAGCCAATTTGGCCAATTTGGTCAAATTGGTCAACTTAACCCATTTGACCCATTTGAATTCAAATGAGTCAAAATCAAATCTAAGCCAAATTAAACCAAACCAATGACACCAATACATCCCAAATTATCACATGAACTTGACCCAACCCTTGGTTTGACCAAATTTGACCAATTGGTCAACTTGACCCAACCTAACACAATTTGATATATTTGAGCCAAATTGAGCCAAACCTAACCAAATGAACTCCAAATCACTTGAAATTTGGGCTAACCCACTTTTGACTCATTTCATATCTGCCTAAATCATATCCAATGCCAAATGACCATTCCACCCTTGGGTCAAGGGTATCATATGAGACAAATCACCCATGTAGGTGGTCATTTCCATTCCTTGACCACTTGATACTCTCCCAATGGTCCACCTAGGCACCTAAAACACTGCCCAACCAGAACCCAAGGGGTGGTTGGGTCGGCCATGACCCATGGGAGGTAAAATCACCTCACCCTTCCCATTGGTGCACTTGAAACACCAAGGACACCCATTAATCTCCCTTGACAGCCACCTCCCAAGCCTTGGCCAATCAAACCGAGCCACTTAGGCTAAAACTCTGCCATTCCTGGCCACCATCAGCGATTGGATATCATAAACTTCCAAACTTAGTTGAGCCATCTGATCTTGGGAATGAGGGGGTATAACCCTCATTTCAATCCAAAATGGGCATGTGAGCTTAGGGCATCCTTAGTGAGAGCTAGAGCATCCTCAAGAGAGTTTCCCAGAGCTTTTACAGAACCCCCAAGCCACCTTATTCTCAATTTTCTTAAAGCTAAAATAGGGCATCCTCCCCTTGATTTCCATTTTCTCATATCAAAACCAAAGTGCAATTAACTTTGCACACACCATCTCTAGAGCCAATCGAGCTAGAACGAATCATCCCCGAAGCTTCCCGACAATCGAAGGGTGGACTTCGATCAGAATTGACCTCCCAAGCTTTGGTTTGTGGCCTTTCGAGCAAGCCACCTCAAATTAGAGCTTGTGCTGATTAGTAGAGCTTCGTCTCCACTAGATGAAGCTTCCTCAATCGGATTTGTCACTAGTCTTGAGCTCCGGTGAGGTATGCCATTAAAACTGACCTTGGGTGAAAATTTTGTTGGAGTTTTTTTGAAGGAAATGTTCATCTCATGTGATATTGATAATTGGATCCCCTTCGAACAATGTCGTGAAGGTGTAGATCCATTTGGAGTCAATCTGTGCTCAAGTGAGCTTGAATCACATGAGTAATGGAGGATGGACTGTTCTCCCTTGCTTGCATGAAGATAGATCATGCACTGTCCATTTCACATGATTGAAATAGACAGTTGTGATTAGATAAATCGATCCAATTTGATCATATTAAGCCGCGGGATTAATTATGATCGTCTGATCTTATATCAGACGGTGCATGAGAAAATGCATTTCACCATCGCCATGCAAGCACTGACTAGGATTATTTTTAATAACCAATCCTGTAGTGCCACATGAAAAGCGTGCCGCATTAGCACGCCACATGGTGTCAACAAGATTAAGGGTCAATTATAACTAATTAATGTATTTTAATGGCTGAAACTTATAAAAATCATAACTAATTATAGAAAAATTGAAAAAAAACTCTTTTTAAAGTTATTTTAGAATAGAATTTATTAAAAATATTCTTAGTTAATTTTGAATAATAATTAAGGCTTAATTAGGGTTTAATTGAAAAATTAATTAGCTTAATAATTCTTTAATTACTTAGGTAATTAGGCCCAAACTTTATGGGTTAATTTAATGGGATGATCTCTGCCTCCAATGATTTTCTTGGGATTTATTGCTTAATTAATTATGCAAATTGACTAATCAAGCTTTAATTACTCTCTTAAGTTAATTAATCATTAATTAATCTCATGAATAGTAAAAAAATAATTAATTAAGTAGCTAATCATTATTCAACAGTGAATGAACCCATGAGATAAGATTAGGGCCTCCTTCCTAACCTATTTTCCTTTCATTTCATTAATTAAATCAATCAAGGCTTAATTATTTAATTAAACTACTTAATTAATTAAATTGAAATCCTGATCACATCAAATTTTAATTAAGCAAATCTTGGGTAGACCTTTAGGTGTTCAATAACCTAAAGAGGTCTTAAGGAAATTATGGTTAACTGACATGTGTGGGAAAATCATAAGAGTACTTAATTATGTTCCTTAGCTTAATTAACCTTTAATCATGAGCCAATTGCATTAGGCCCCTTTCATTTCTTAGGATCATTGCCAATTTAATTTCCAATGCATATGCATATCATGTTGGCTCAAAATTATTTGGGTAATTATGTTAAGGTAATATAAGAAAGGGTTAACTAATAGATTTAATGCAACTTAATTCACCCATAAAATCAACTTAATCACATTTCATTAAACCAAATGAATTACCAAACATGGGAATGGGTTAGGACCAACATAACATTTCTTACATCCTTAAATCAACTTAAAATATGAAATTAAAATGGCATTAAGAAAGCTTTGGTTTATTTTAAATAGTTTTATTTAATATGATTGTCCTTATGAACTAATTTGATGGGATGAATCATGTGTTTATGTTCATTTGTTCTCTTTATAATCATGTTAAATTTGGTATGTCATTTGAATTCATACATCTATCTTTTTCAAAATCAAGTAAAGTAAAATGGATTCTCATTATGTTAGCTTGCATGTGTTGATTTAATTGAATATATGTATCGCTATTATCACTATTAAATCCAAAGGTATTTTTGAAAAGCTTATAAGTGAATAATTATATGTGTTATGATGCTAGTTATAAATACATAAGAAATGCATGTGCTTATAGCTTAAGTGTGTGAATGTTTAGTTTTCTTTCCTCTATTCATATGTTGATTTATATAAGATTGAATGACAATGGGTATATAGTCTGGACATCCCAAGAATACGAGGCTTTAGCTAGCCCCAAGGAGGTCATTTGATTACCTCCCTTCCCTGGTTTAATAATGGCACATACCCATTTGATTTCATTCTTATGTATTTCAACATTAGAATTTGGATAGAGCTTTAATTTACATACATAAATAATTCAATCAAATAAAAAAAATATAATCTTTGCATGGTTTTGTTTCCTTCATTTATGTATACTTTCATGTGTATTTAAGAAAATTAAGTATATAGTCTGGACATCCCAGAAATATGAGGTTTTAGCTAGCCCCAAGGAGAACATTTGATTACCTCACTTCTCTGGTTTAATAACGACATGTACTTGCTTATGTCTTTATACATGTGTATGTATATGTGATTAATGAATGAAAATCAACCCTTTTATATTAAAATTGAATGCATTCATAATTTACTAAGTGGTTGAATTAATTAGCAATATGATTTGAAGTTTACTTCCTAAGTTCATGTCTGGGAATACGAGGCTTTAGCTAGCCCCAAGGAGGTCATTTGATTACCTCATTTCCCTGGTTTAACAACGGCACATACCTATTCAATTTCATTTTTATGTCTTTTTGTATAAGAATTTAGATAAAGCTTTAAATTAATATGTTTAAATAATTCAATAAAATATAAATATAAATTCTAAACATACAAATACCTTCATCACTTAAGTGTGTTAAAATATGTTGCAAATATTGATACACTTAGGATTAAATCATATGCATATTACATGTGATGGAAAGGAATGATTTAATATATGTCATGTAATAGTAATTCAATTAAATTAATCTTAAGAAGCCTTTATCTTGAATAGGGTTATTTAAAGCGAACCTAAACTTAAGATTAATTAAATCATTTAATAAGACATTCATTAAAGAGAACTAAATCAAATTAATATGCTTTAGAAAGTGGTTTAAGGTAGGGATGAAAGAGGGCAATCCTCTTTTCTCTCTTTATAACACTTAGATGCTAAGTGTAAATCAAATTAAACAAAGAAAAATATATACTAAAATTTGCAAACCACTTAAACAACTTAAAGTGAAATCAACCTTCATAATTAAATTAAAATTTTCAACACCTAGAAAACTATAACTCTAATACTTAGTAAGACATACCACATTAATCCTTAGCACACACATTAGAATTAAGTGACCACTTCTAGTCCTATGTTAGGATGGTGAATGTGTGATGTATATTTTATTTTGTGATGTAATTTTTTAGACTAGACGTTAGGGTGTATGAATCATAGACTGGATGTTAGTCCATTAGCAGTCTAACATTATTTTCTGCAGGAGATTCTGCTTAAGGGGCCGCTGTAAAAATAAATATAAATGTTTTGCTTATAGGTTGATTATGACCCTAAGCATAATCCAAGTTAGGACAGGTGGGCTTGGTTACCCATGTACGGGGTGCTAAGTCCAAAATCATAAATATAACTACTTGGGTTGTATGTCTGTTTAGCTAACCTCTATCTTGCAGGTGTAGTTAGATTTACTTATCCTCTTTTTAATATGATTTTGCAATAAGAATTAGGATTAGTGCTATGGAGGATTAAGATGAGCAGTTGCCAGAAGGCTTTGTCCTGGAGTGCCCTGTGATGCCTTTGAAGCAAGCACATCCAAATTAAGAGATAGAAGAAAGGAGGACACGATAAAACCATATCATGTATTCTTTTGTAATCTAGGTTGTATATGGGTAGAGCTCGGCTACCCATCTTTTCTTTTTTTTTGGGGTGTATGGCGGAACCCGACCGTATCGGCCTTTTATTATTTTATGCAATTTATACATGTTTGGCTGATGTTGTGTTTAGATTGCACATTAGAACAGCTTGCTTTTCATAGTTTCTTAATGTTTGATGTTTGAATGTGTGACCTCGATGTGATAGGCTCTTAGGATAAAATTAAATTTTCTACCTAACTAATCACTCATAATTAAATTTTAATCAACTCACAACCTCATCACAAGCCTTGGTTTTAAATTAAGATAATTAAAAAAAATTAGCAACCCCTTAGCTGTATGTTGTATGTCTCATATCATGCATATCATATTCCATCTTCCTTAAATATGGGGGATCTCCATCCTTGCATGATAGGGGAATGCTTGACCTGTGAGGGCATCCCTTATGGTGGAGAACACCCCCTTCTCATTGATTTAGCCAAAATTCAACTTTCATCATGCATTTAGGCATACAGAAATCCCAAGCCTTTGTCAAAATGAATGAGTCAAAATTGATAAAATTTGAAAAGAATTGCATTTTAAACTAAGTCATATGCTTATACCACTCATGCTCTAGTCTCTTAGGAGTGAGTTTAGGATTTTTATTTCTTTCAAATTAAATAACTACCCTAGCTATCTTCCAATACATAAGGCTAAACTATATAGATTTAAAGCGTAGGAGGTGTTAGCTGGGGGGCCACTCCAGGCGATTGCAAGTCTAGAAATTCTATGATTTATTCTATCTTGTGAAGGTAAATCATCATGTCCATTCTCCACTTAGATTTAGGTCATGCTTTGGCATCATGCTAAAGCTCCCTAGATTTAGGATACGAGGTGGTTGTTTCATTTAAGCTACAAGCATAAATCCTCACCTCTTATGCATTTCCACAACCTTATGTTGATGGATTATAAGCCCCAACAATTTAATAAAATTTAACTCAAATAAATAAATCTCTTCACTATCAAATACATATAAATCCCGATCATAGGATAGATTGAAATACTCACTAGGCTTCCTAGTATCATGAGTATTGCCTACTTATTTCCTTTGGATTCCAAAATAAGTCTTCTCCTTGAACTTTCTCAATTTATTTTTCAAACATAACCCACCCTTTGATAGCCTAACCTTGAAATCTTTAGAGATGATAATTATCTACTTTAATCGAGACTATTCTTAGAGAATTTTATTCGCTAAAGATATAATTAACTATGGAGGCTTGCCTCCATAGGAAACTTTAGAACCCGATTTAATATAAACCCTGCTTTAGTCATCCATGTAAAGTAGGAAAAAATCTCTCGTACATTCAAAGACCCATCATGCCTTACGAGTCCTTATTAGGTGATTAGGTCCATTGAAGAGTGATACCTCTATCTTTTGAGATAGTATATCATACCTCAATATCATAGCCGATCACTTCAATATGATCTGTGTGGTATCCCCCCCGTACATCCAAAAATAAACACCACATATTTTTCTAGCGACTTTGCTGGGGATTAGTTCCTCTCTCCATCTTAAGTAGACAATTATTATCTCTAAGCATCGATAGTGGGATTTTATTTTATATGAGCCCAAGATTATCTTTCTTTCAGTTGGCACTTAACTTATTTCATCTCTAAGCAAAGGTAACCAACATCCTTTAGGTTTTAGGACCTCACTCCATGTAAGTCTTGAAACTACTATTGGGTCCCCTAATAGGTAAAAATAAATTAATCATTAAAAGGAGATGACTAAATTTAGAACCTCTTTACCACTAGCTTGGTGAGGCAAGGTTCATCCCATATTCAAGAAAGTTTCAATAAAATTCAAACTAAATAAGTAAAGTCTTTTGCAAAATTTTCCAAAAGCACTTCTCCTAAATAAAATCATTTTTGAAATGCACTTCACATAACATAAAGTTTGCAAAATATAAAATTTTCAAATCTCTTTTCAGTTAAAAAAGATAATCAAACCTCATTTAATATACTTAAATTTGTTAAATGAGGATCCTTTTCAAAAATTAAAATCAAATATGCATCATCAAAACCCTTTTCATATTTCTCAAAAGCACATATTTCAAAATAAAATCAATCAATCAACCAACTCCATTTAACATACCCAATTTTGTTAAATGAGAGTTCTTCAAAATACTTCAAACACCTTTTCCAAAAAATTGACCGACTCCACTTAACATACCTAAATTTGTTAAATGGAGTTCCATTTTCAAAATCAAAACAAAATTGAAATTCAACATATCATTGAACTTCACTTAATGTACCCAAATTTGTTAAGTGAGAGTTCTCTCTTTTTAAAAGCAACATCACACACAAAATCAAAACTTATTTGAACTCCATTTAATATACCCAAATTTTTTAAATGATAATTTCATTTTTTAGAATCAAAATAAATTGAATTATGTTCAACATACCTACATTTGTTAAATAGAGTCCCCCTTTTCAAAATCATAAAACATCAAAACATATATGAATTCCATTTTGACATACCCAAATTTGTCAAATAAGAGTTCCATTTCCAAAATTTAAAGCAAATTAAACTCTATTTAACATACTCACATTTGTTAAATAAGAGTTTCTCTTTTTCAAATTAAAACAAAACAAAAATATCAAACTCACTTGGACCCTACTTAACATACCCAAATTTGTTAAGTAAGGGTCTCATTTTCAAATCAAAATAAAATATCAAACACATTTAGGCCTTGTTTAGCATACATAAATTTGCTAAGTAATGATCCCATTTTCAAATCAAATTAAACAAATCAAACATATGATGAACATCATCGTAAACAAAAATTCTTTAAAAAAATTTTTTTCAAACATACATTTGAATCTCATTTATCATATCTAAATTTGCTAAGTGAAAATTCCAGAATCAAATAATCAAACAAAGGATAAAAAATAAATTCATCTCCAAAGTCTCTCCAAATGAACGAACCCCATCCAACATACCCAAATTTGTTGGATATGAGTTCCAAATTAAAATTAAATTCTACAAAGTCTCTCCTCAAATATCAAAATCTCTCATATTTAATGAACCCCACTTAGCATACCTAAATCTGTTAAGTGCGGGTTCAAATTCTAAAATCAAGAATCAATGATTAAACACATATATTAAACCAAGGGTTTGATTCAGTTCTATTTTCAACAAATGTAGAGATAGTAATCCAGTCCTTCATTCGCTTCTTCTGTCAGTCTTCCATCATGTCTCCTGGAAAGATGATCTTCTCCTTCTTGTCTGGTGTGGATTTGGCCTTGGGTCAGGCCATACTCACCAACACCACCTCGCATGTCATTCAATTTGGGTGTGGCTTCAAGGTTGTTTGAGTCACCTGCGAGGGGCTAGCCCTCATGACCATCAGTAGAGAGGAGGTGGCAGGGCAGAAGCCACTCCTTCATTTTGACATCTCGTCAGATTTTGAGTTTCCCTCGCTGAAGAGGAAGGTTGTTGAGGTTCCCATGGCAGTGCCAGTATCATTTTCATTTATTTTGGTGCCAGTGCTAATTTTAGTGCTAGTTGTTATAGTGCGTCATTCAGTCTATTATCGCCCCTGCTGCAGTCCCAGTGAGGGCTAGCACCTCCTCATTAGTTTTCCTCATTCTGAAGGGGAAAGCTATCTTGGCCTCGAGATAGTCTCCCCTAACTTTGAGGTATGGTCTAGTTCTCATTTTTCTCCGCTTACTAGGTCGCAACACCATAATAAGAACAAAAAGGTTAAGCATCACTATGAGCGAGCAGGTAGGGAGGTAGATGAGGCCTCTCTTGTTGTTGATGAGGGTTCCCCTTGTGAGACCTCTACACTCCTAAGTGGTAGTTGGTTTCACCCACTCTTAGCTTTGGATGGAGAGGAGGACTATAGGAGGATTGTTGCATTGCCTCCACCAGTAGCATAGTTTGAGATACCAGCTAGGGAGAGGAGGAAGCCCTATGTTGGTCTACGATTAGTTCTTCACTAGGTCGGCAGAGCCCACAGACGTTCAAAGTCTGGTACATTATTTTATTTGAGGTCTTTGATCCATAGGAGTGTTAAGGATCAAATACGCAGAGAGAAAGCCTAAGAGGCTAGAGTTGTAGCCCAATCAGATAGAAAGGAGAGGAGGAGGTACGCCCGACAGTCGGTGACCTCCGCTTTAGTAGATTTCTCATATCGGTGAGCTACCAAGGCCGATCATACTGACAACATAGTCCTTATAGACACTACCAGCCATAGGAGGAGAGCTCTGACAAAGAGGCAATCAGTGTCTCCACCATCACATCACTTCACTTGTCGTCCTCCATCACCTACCCAAGTCCCTCCTTCTGTAGTCCCCACCAAGGTGCATAAGTCTACATCTGGAGAGATGACATCTCTATTGGTGATCCGGCTATGGCCTAAGGATCCCACTCCACCTATTCCACCCATTAAGATGAGGTCGAGCTCTTCCATTCGACCTTCCACCTCAGCTGTGGTAAATAGGGAGTGGCGACCCAAATGCATCATAGTCGCTCCACCACCACAGCTAGTAGTAGAGGAAGAAGGGGATGCCAGTGCAGCCCCCATGGTAGTTGATCCTCTTAGGGAGAGTACTCCATCAGTAGGCAGTGTATGACACATAGCTTTAGATGAGCACCATCCTACAACCATTCATCAGCGAGTCTATGTCCCAGTACAGCCGAGCATAGTAGGTGATCGCTCATGAGATGACATCCTAAATAGTTACTTTGTTGAAATTAGACATATGAGTGGGGGTGATCATTCTGATCAGGAAGAGGGTAGAGTAGATTTTGACCTTGATGAGGATGACCTATTAGAGGATTCAGCAGAAGTCCATATGATTGATACTCGAGGATCCCTCCATAAAGACTATCAAAAGTTAAGGTGCTATGATCGAGGAAGGTGACACCTCTCACTTGACCCAACACCTCTTCCAGTAGCTCAAGCAAAAGGATGAGCATATCTACATGATGAAAAAGAGGGTTGAGTATTTGTTAGCAATAGTTCTAGCACTCTAGAACCAAGCTCTAGTTTTGCAGCTTAGTCCCATGGAGGCCGATCAGCCCGAGCTCTTACATATTTTAGATCATCCCAAGAGTACCTCTCTCGTGGATCAAGATTGTGGTAGTTTGCATTGGAAAGTCATATACAGTACCTCTATGCATGAAAAAGAGATCAAGTAGATGGTAGAACAATAAGTGAGGCAAGCGTTGGCGAAAGCCCGGGGTAGTTCATCCATTCCAAAGGGTACACCTTACCTAGAGGAATTTGATGTAGTCCAGTATCCCAAAGGGCTCGTGCCACCTTCCTTCAATATTTTTGATGGAAGTGGGAACCCGTGGTAGCACATGGAATATTTCAGAGCCTATTGTTGCAACACTAGTGGTAGCGATGCGCTTCTTTTTTGCCTCTTCGTCAGCAATCTATCAAGGGTTGCATTTGATTGGTATACCGAACTACCCAATGATTCGGTGAAGATATTTGCTGAGTTAGAGCAACTCTTTATCAAGAGATTTACTGGAGCCCAGAGGGTGACCTCATTATAGCAAAGCAAAATCTCAACCAGTCCCTCATTGATTACATTCTCAGGTGGCATAACCTGAGTATGAAATGTGAACCACAGCTGTATGAATAACATGCTATATAAAATATTCATAAGAATATCTATGGCCTGGTTTCTTTCATGCATGATCAAAGGATTTACATTCAAAACCTTTGAAAAATTAATCAATAAGGTGGCTAGTTTGCAAGAGGAAGCCAAACAGTTGCCTTTTCAAGACCTCCGGCGTAGAAAGTATTTAAAAGAAGGAAGCGAGTGTCGAGAGAGGGAAGCAAAGCGAGAGAGACCCCAGTTTAGTTCCATTTCCACCTCCTTTACCACCACCTCGGCCATCATATTGGCCACCATAGCTACATCAATGGCCATTGCCACCGCCTCCATAACATTACACTCAGCAGCGGTATTCATACCTGCCACTAGGTAGCTACTACCCACCTACTCTTGATGATAGATTGAATAAGCCATATTCATTAAAGAGGGAGGTAGTTAGGAAAATCTTTAAGAATCTCTTAAAGAAACCTGACTTCCAGTTACTATAGCCTAAGAGGCCAGAGGAAGTGGACAAGAGCGATGATCCTAGCTATTATCCCTACCACCGCATGTTATACCATGTCTTAGAGGATTGTATTACTTTTAAGAACTGGCTTGAGTGTAGCTACAAGTTGGGTGCCATAATTATCCCCAAGGAATACTTATTAGAACAGCCATCTAGTTCTATTAGGGTAATCCTAGGGGATACTTGCGATCCTGTTAAGATAAAAGAAGAATGAGATTTTTCCTTATCCCAAATCTCTATAAAGATTATTTCTAAGATCAAGAAACTCTCCTTATAGGTGCTTGAGGAAACTCAAACCTCCAACATCAAGGAAGATTTGCAAGTTGCCAAAGATAACTCGAGGAAGGTGGGAGCTCAACATCAGTAGCAGCAGCCTACTCTTGCCCGAGATAGCCAAGTAGCACAACCACAAGTATACAATGGAGTTGTTGGCCCAGATCCCTAAGGTTACTATTTAAAAGATTTTTCAAGGAGACAATACCGTAGTGGATGCTTTAGCCAAGCTTACTAAGGAATTGGCATGTCTGGAAGATGAGTCAATATCAATAAAGGTCCAAAATAGACAAGTCTTATCCCTTATTGACACTGAACTCATCGTGAGACATTCTCTTGAATGGGAGGTTACCGTTACCAAAAAAGGATGATGAGTTAAATTGGAGGCAATCATTTATGGATTACCTAAGTAGAGGTAAACTACCTTAAGATAAGTCCCTAGCACATCAATGAAGCAGATAGCCCTTTCCTATGCTTTCGTGGATGGAACCTTGTACTGGTGGTCCTTCAATCATATATGGTTACGCTATTTGGACAAGCATGAAGCAATAAGATTGTGATCGAGGTACACTCACGATTATGTGGAGCACACCAATCCAGTCTGAAGATGAAAGCCAAGATCAAGAGACTAGGATACTACTGGCCATCGATGATCACAAATTTCATGGACGTAGCTAGGTGATGCCACCAATGTCAAGTACATGGTGTGGTCCTACACCAACCGCCTAATATTCTACATCATACATTGGCCTTGTGGCCATTTGAGTGTTGGGGTACCGACATAGTGGGTCTGATTGACCCTCTTTTTCTAAGGGTCATCGATTCATCTTAGCTACTACCGACAACTTTTCCAAGTGGGCGGAGGTGATTCTTCTCAAAGAGGTTATCGCTCAGCATATGCTCCAATTTTTAAGGAACCATATCATATATAGGTTTGAGGTTCCTCGATGAATTATATCAAATAATGGTACTGCATTCAAGAGCAATAAAATCAATAGCTTTGCTTGGAAACACAATATAGATTGGAGATATTCTATCATCTACTACCCGAGGGCAAATGGTTTGGCAGAAGCCTTCAATAAAACTCTTATCTAAATATAGAAGAAGACACTCGATGATAATAAATGATAATGGCATGAGCAGTTATTTGAAGCCTCATGGGCTTACAAAACCACATACAGAACTCCAACTTAATCTACCCCTTTCTACTTAGTGTATGGGTCTGAAGCTGTTCTACCTTTAATAGTCTAGATCCCATCACTAAGGATAGTTATGGGTAGCAAGATCAAAATGGAATAGAATGCCAAGTTGGGGTTAGAAGAGCTCAAAAGTTTGGAAGAGAGATGCCTACGGGCGTGCTAAAATCTTGAGTTGTACAAAGCCAAAATGATTCAAGCACATAATAAACTGGTATGTTCTAGAGTTTTTCAAGTAGGAGAGCTTGTTTTAGTTCTAAAGAGACCAATTGTTTCCCATCACAAGATGGGAGACAAGTTTAAATCCACTTGGAAAGGCCATTTTGCCATAAAGAAGGCCTACCAAGGAGGATCGTATCAGCTTATCAATCATAAAGGAGAGCGCCTGATGCTTCCAATCAACGGTCTCTACTTAAAGAAATATTATCCTTGAAATCATGTTTGAAAATATTTATCATCAATAAAAATTCCTATTCAAATCAAAAATTCTCTTCATTTGAAGAATCCTTTACTTATTTGCGAATATGCCACGATGTGTTTAGGATAGGTGTTAGAGAATCCAAGCTGCATCCTATCCTTCATCAACACAACACAAACACAAACTACAAACAAACTCATATAAAATACACATCTTTTATCTTGGGCTACTTTAATGTGAGATAACGCCCCCTAGTGACACTCACTTAGTTGCAGCTCTAGGTCGGGCTAACATGCTACCCTACTAGTGTGTCACCCCAGTGGTCTTCTAATTTTGGAAGATGTAAGTCTGTTATGCTTTTCTTCCTTACTTGACCATTGCACACCGATGAGCACCCTGTTAGTTTGGAATGCCTTACTGCACGGCTGGTAAGCTATCTCATGATGACTTTTTTTAATAGGATGTAAGTCTACTACGCCTTCTTCTTGAACTAGCCATCATGCACTGACTGGGTCGAGTATATTTGAGGTCGAGGGTAAGTCCCCTAGCAGCTCTTCTCCTCTTGATTACTTCAAGTCTGTCTAGTCCTTCTTCGTGACCCCCTACTTAGTAGTCACCCTTAGGTCGGGTCAACTTGTCGATCCAACAATGGGTCACCCCAGCGGTTGTTCATTGGTTTGGAAGAATAAGTCTGATACGCATTCTTTTTAGCATGACTATTGCACATCGACAAGCAGCCTTAGGTCAGATAGCACCTGTCGAGCCGATGATAGACTATCACAGTGATTATTTCCACTTAAGGGAGAGATAAGTCTACACATCTTTTTCCTAGACTGATCGTTGCACATCGACGGGCACCTTAGGTTGGTTGGTGTTCTCTATGCTGATAGCGATCCACCAAGTGGATACACCACTCATGATAGATGTAAGTCTGTTATTCTTTCTCCTTAAGTTAGGCATCGTACACCTACAAACTTTCTTATTTATAGGTTCCAAGATAATGCCTTTAGTGGCACCTCCCATGTGGGCACTCTACTTGGATCATGTCCTTTGTGACCCTATTTAGACACTACTTGGGTTACTCTTAGATTGGACAGTTCCCCTTTCCTGGTAACCACCCTTGTGGTTGGAGATTCTATTCCATGGATGCACAGATTCTTCTTTGGTCTAGTAAATCTGAGATAGGCCCAGGCCAACATAGCCCATTCTCAATGTGGTCCCTCGTACACCAACAGGGTCCACGCCATATAAATAAACAATATATATATATATATATATATATATATATATATATATATATATATATATATATATATATATATATATATATATATATATGCTTATGGATTAGGAGAACGTCCCCAACGACACCTTTCCTAAGCAGACATCTTATCTTTAGGGCAGTGTTAGGAAAACTCCCTATAGGAATTGCCTAACTACCCTTGAGTTTAGATAAGTCCCCAGCAACACTCTCTCAATAGTCTCCCAAGGCTGGGTTTGATTTGTTGTGCTACCAACAGGTTACCCCAACGGCTATTCTTTGCTTTGGAAGATGTAAGTCTACTACGCTTTCTTCCTAGCATAGCCGTTGTACACCGAAAGGCAACCCTTAGGTTGGATTGTCTTGCCCTTCAGCCGGTAGACTTCCTTTGGATCGATAAATCTAAGATAGGCCCAGGCCGAGATAGCCCCTTCTTAGTGGGTCCATCACAAATAGGGTCCATGAAGTAAATCTATCAAAATGATCGAGTTCTCATCCCCAGCATATGTGCCCTCAATTTAAAACCATCCTCCCCAGTGGAGCCATAACAAATCAAACTAACTCCCCCAGTGGGGTCTAAATTAAAATAATCTAAAGTTTTATCCCCAACGGATACGTCCCCAGACAAGTCCATTCAATCAAACCATTATTCATAGTGGATAGCCCGAACCTACTTCCCTAGTGGAAGGTTCATATTTCCAATCCCTAGTGGATTTGAGTCCATATCTCTTGTGGATATGCCTCCACATAAATTAAAACAAAATAAATTGAAATTAATTTGATCTTAATCCTCGATGGATTATAAATTATTATCCCCAGTGGATCTTCTTCCCATAAATTATATTCAAAATCAAAGTCAAACTCCTACGCCCAACGGATAGCCTGAACCTGCTTCCCTAGTGGAAGGTTCATGTACCCAATCCCTAGATTCCTCATTTTTTGCCTCTGGCATAAAATCCCTCACATGCTAGGTCTAATGCATGTGTGATCCCCTAGTGAATCTCCCTCAATGTCCTTGACACGGAGTTCCAACCAAATCCGCCTTCCTCTCTTATTCCCTTAGCATAAGTTGAGCCACATTGTACTAAGATCGTGATTCTATCTACCTCTCAAGTTTAGTTATAGATCATTTTCATTATTATTTGTAATCTTCTGGATATTGTTGATCATCTCGATCAATGTCAATATATGCAGTGTGCCTTGTTAATTACACCACACCTATTAGGGGTCTTTTTGTTGACCTCACTTTTGGAGTGAGTTCTCAACCTCCTATTCTTAGACCTAGGAATCTTCTAGACACTAAGATTTCTTTAGTCTTAAGACACTTCTAGTGACTAGGTGAATACTTAACCTAAGCCTAGAGACTTAGAAGGGTTAGTCATAGTATTAAGCTATGCCTTATGGATTTAGGGAGACTTACCTACCCTATAGCCTATACCCAATCCATGTTATCCTTCCCAAACCAAACCTCAAATTCAATTCAAATACCAAATCCAAATTCAAATTCCAAATCAAATAATTGAAACCAATAATCAAATCCAAAGTCAAAATCCTTCCTAAGCCCTATGATTTTATCTTATGGACTTAGCCCTTAGCCAAATCCAATTCAATTCAAATTCAATTGATTTTCTCTAAGTTCAATTTGATCCCTCAATCAATTTATCAAATTCAAATCCAAGTTCAACTCCAAATGATCGAAACCCCAGATCAAATTTAAACACCCAAATCTTATTTAAGCCATATGATCCACTTTCATACGCATAGCCAAAATCCCATTCAAATCAAGTCAAACTCAATTGGTTTTCTTTATAAATCAATTATACCTTCAGTTATATTACCAAATATAAATCAAATCTACATTCAAATGATCAAAATGAAATCAAACTAAATCAAGTTAAATCAAGACCCTTCCTAAGCCATATGAATCAATCCCTTGAGCTTAGCCAAATTGTAACCTAAATCAACCCAAAATAAATTAATTTCTTCATGAATCAATCATATATTCAATCATCTTCATAAAAATAAATAAAATCTACACTCAAATCATCAAAACTAAATCAAACATTTCCCTAAGCCCTGCGGACCTACCTCCATGAGTTTAGCCAAATTTGCCTTCAAACCACTTCAAACTCAATTGATCCTCTCATATATCAATTATACCTTCAATCATCTTCCCAAGTATAAATGAAATATACATTCAAGTGACCAAAACTAAATCCAAAATCAAATCAAATCTCAATCTAAACTCTTTAAGCCAATTCCTTGGACTTGGCCAAATCGTATCCAAATCAAGCCAAAACCCATGAATTTTCTCTTGAATCAATCATTCCTTCAATCACTTATCCAAATATAAATGATACCTACAATCATCAAACCAAACCAAGGTAGACCTAAGTCAAACCCAACTTAGTCCTTTTGGCTTGAAAATTTCAAATGAACCAAAACTTATTGGAATCCAAATTGATTGTAGTTGGATTTATATTTCAATGCCAAGTTCATATATAAATTCAACTAAACCTTAATCAAACCAAAATCAAGCTAATTGCCCCATTTAGGTCCACTTGACCCAAAGTGACCTAAAGGACTCTTTTGAGCCAAGTTTCAATCCAACCCAAATTGGATTGAACCAAGCCCATGTAAACCTTCTACCATGATTGTTGACCTCCCTAGGATGATCTATTGTCACAAAGTAGGTCAAACCAAATCAACTTGGTCATTTGACCAAGTCAACCCTTTAGCCCACATAAACCCAAACTAGCCAAAACTCATTCTACACCAAATTAATTAAAACCATTGATTCACACCAACCCATGGTCGATGATTGATCATGACTTGACCATTAATTGAGCCAAACCAAACCCAATTGGCCATTTGACCCAAGTTGACCCAAATTGACCTAAACGGCCAAAATAGGTCAAATCATGATCCAACCAAAATTGATTACAACCAATAGCTCAAGTTCATTCCAAATTGATTATTGAATTTGACCAAAGCCATAATTGAGCTCAGTTTGACTAATTGGACCCAATTGACCAACTTAGTCCAAATTGACCTAAAGGGTCAAATTGGCCTAAATCTAAATTAAATCCAAATCAACTCAAACTAAATCCTACAATCCCATCCAATTTATCAATTGAACATGAACCAACACCTGACCTAAGCCAATTTGGCCAATTTGGTCAAATTGGTCAACTTGACCCATTTGACCCATTTGATTCTAAATGTGCCAAAATAAAACCTAGGCCAAATTGATTGAAACCACTTGAACCAAAACTCTTCAAATCATCATTTGAACCTAACCCAAGTCTTGGTTTGACCCAATTTTAACAATTGGTCAACATAAACCAACATGACCCAAAATGACCTATATTATTCAAATTGAGCCAAATCCCTTGAAACCAACCCATGGCACCTTGGGAGCTGAGCTAACCCGACGCAAGCTCACTTAGTATCAGCCCAAAACCAGCCCAAACCCAATTAGAGTCAAATCCAAGGTAATCTCTCTTGGATATTCCACCTCACATAGGATTCTCCCCAAAATAGTAAAGTCCACTCTTCTATCACCATTGACAGCCATCAAACACCCCATTTTGGGGTCTAACCTAGCTACCCAGCCCACCCTAAGTGGGATAGGCTTACCATGGACCAAAGGGAGGTGAGTTAACTCACCTCCCTCACAAGCCGAGAATCCCATGGAGAAAGACCAAGCCACACCTACCTTGAGCCACCTCCCAACCCTTCCACCACTCAAGTCATGCCACGTGGAGGTGATGGCGACCACTCCGACACTCTAGCGGTGACTAGCCAACCAAAAAATGGGAGGTAATCTCGTCCGTACATCACAGATAAATGAGGCATATACCTGCTCAATTCGCACATAAAAAACATCGATTCGATTCGTAAAAGCTTCCTAAGGCAATTTTGAACTCCCTAGCAAGATCCCAAAGCTTCCCTCATCAGAATTTCTCCTTCCCGAGCGCACTTCCAATTCCTCTTGCACACACCATCTTCGCATCTCGTGGAAGCAAAATGAACCTTCCCTCAAGCTCCAAGCCCATCAGAAGTAGGAGTTTGATCAAGATCGAGCCTCCAAAGGATGGAACTTGGTCTTCCGAGTGAACCACTTGAATTAATCTGATTGCAACACAATAGAGCTTCATCTCAACTAGACGAAGCTACCTCAAGTGTATGAGCCATCAGTCTTAGTTTCAGTGAGGTAATGCTATTAAAATTGAGCTTCCTCAAATTTTTTTGGAGCTTTTCAATGGGAAGTTGAATGCCATACGATCTTGACTATTAGATCCCCTCTGATCATTATCTTAAAGGTGTGGGATCCTTTTGGAGTTGATTCAAGCTCGGGTGAGCTCGGATCGCATGGGAAATGACGAACGGACTCTGTCTCTCATTATTCACAGGATGATAGATCATGCGCCGTCTGGTCAACATGATCAGAATGGACGACCATGATTAGATCTTGTTAGATTATTTGATTTTAATATGTTATTAATTGTGGGATTGATCTGTGTTGTCTGATCCGAGATTGGACGAGATGGAAAGATATATCCTCACCGCCCGTGACTTTTTAAAGCCAATCCTATGGCACCATGTGGAAAGTGTCCCATGTGGCGCCAATGTGATTAGGCTTAATTAAATGGAATTAATGGCTGAAACTTCAAATAATCATAACAAATCATAGAAAAATACAAATAAATACTCATTTTGAAGGTATTTTAGAGAGGAATTTATTAAAAAATCCTTAATTAATTTTAAATAGTAATTAAGGCTTAATTAGGGTTTAATTTAAAAATTAATTAGCTAAATTACTCCCTATTTATTTAGTTAATTAACCCCAAATTTTTTGAGATTGTTTAAGGTGATGACCTGCCTCCCTTAATTTTCTTGAGGGGTTTATTGGTTAATTAATTAAAAAAATTAGCCAATTAAACATTAATTAATCTTTTAATTTAATTAAGGGTTAATTAATCACATGAACAGTAAACTAATTAATTAATTGGACTCATTTATCATTGTCCAATAATGATGGAACTTATGGAATAGGATTGGGACCTCTTTCCCAATCTCTTTCCCTAAGTTCACCCCACTTTTCAAGAAAAAATAATTATAGATTAATTGGTTAAATAATTACTTAATTAGTCTAATTAAAACCTAAAATGTATCCCCCTAATTGAGGGTAGGTCGTGTTTAATAACCTAAAGATATTTAAGGAAATTATGGTTAATCCACATGTGTGGGAAAACTATAAGAGTACTTAATTGAGTTCCTTAATCTAGTTAACCATTAATTATGAGCTAATTACATTAGGCCTTTTCATTCCTTAAGACCATTGCTAATTTACTTTTCAATTCATTTGCATATTATGTTGGCTCACAATTATCTGGATAATTATGTTAATGTAATATAGGTAAGGGTTAATTAATGAACTTAATTCATATTATAACTTAATTAACTTATAAAATCAACTTAATCACATTTCATTAAACCAAATTAATTCACAAACATGGGAATGGTTTAGGATCAGCAAACTCTCTCTCACATCATTAAATCAAATCAAAACATGAAATTAAAATGACATTAAAGAAACTTTGGTTTGCTTTAAATGATTTTATTTGATATGATTGGCCTTAGGAATTAATTTGATTGAATGAAATCATGTGTTTATGTTTACTTATTCCTTTCCAATCATATTAAATATTGTATGTCATTTGAAATCATACATCCACCTTTTCAGAATTAATTAAATCAAATGGTTTTCTTTTATGTTAAGCTTGCATGTGTTGATTTATTTTAATATGTGTGGCTATTATCACTATTAAATCCAAATATATTTTTCAAAAGCTTATAGCTGAATAATAACATATGTGGTGATGCTAGTAATAAATATATAAGAATGCATGTGCTTATAGTTTAAGTATGTGAAGTAAAGCTTTCTTTTCCTTAATTCATAAGTAGTTTTACATGTATTTGAATGCTAATAAGTATATAGTCCGAAATCCCAAGAATATGAGGCTTTAGATAGCCCCAAGGAGGTCATTTGATTACCTCACTTCTCTGGTTAACAGCGACACAAAATTATTTGATTTCATTTACATGTATTCCTACATTAGAAATTGGATAGAACTTTATTTCACATATGTTAATACTTCAACCAAATAAAAATATAATCTTTGCACTATTTTCCTTCCTTTAGTTATGTATACATCCATATATATTTGATAAAAGCAAGTGTTTAGTCTGGACATCCCAGGAATATGAGGCTTTAAGTAGCCCCAAGGAGGTCATTTGATTACCTCACTTCCCTGGTTTACAATGGCATGTACTATCTTATGTCTCTTATACATGTGTGTGTATATTTAAGTATGGAATTGAAGCCCCTTTCTTTTATCAAAGATATATGCACTCATAATTGACTAAGATATTGAGATAATTAGTAATATGATTTAGAGCTTCTTTCCTTATGTTCATGTGTATAAATTTACATATATTTGAATGCAAATGGGTATATAGTTTGGACATCCTTGGAATAAGAGGCTTTAGCTCGTCCCAAAGAGGTCATTTGATTACCTCTCTTCCCTAGTTAACAATGACACGTACCTATTTAATTTCATCCATATGTATTTTTGTATAAGAATTTGGATAGAGCTTTAAATTAATATGATTAAATGATCCAATCAAAATAAAGATACAAACTTCAAATATATATATATATATATACCTATCATGTAGGCATGCCAAAATGTGTTGCATGTATAGGTATACTTAGGATGAAAGTCATATGCATGTTATATGTGATGGAAAGGAATGATTGATATATGTCATGTGAAAGTAATTCAATTAGTTTAATCTTAAGAAGCCTTTCATATTGAATATGATTATTTAGAGTGAACTTAAACCTAAGATTAATTTAAAATGTGTAATAAGCCATTCACTAAAGAGAACTAAATCAAATTAATATGTTTAGAAAGTGGCTTAAGGTAGGGATGAAAGAGGGAAATCCTCTTTTTTCTCTTTATAACACTTACATGCTCAGTGTAAATCATATTAAACAAAAGAAAACATAAATTAAAATCCTTAAATCAACTAAACAACTTAAATTGAAACCAACCCTTTATGTTAAATTGAATCCTTCTACACTTATAAAATTATACCACTAATGCCTAGTAAGATTTATCATACAAGCCTTAACACATATATTAGAATTAAGTCACCACTTCTAATTCTATGTTAGGATGGTGTATGATGTGATGTATGTTTTGTTCTATGATGTAGTGTTTTAGATTGGATAGTAGGGTGTATGCTTCATAGGCTAGATGTTAGGTCATTTTTAGCCTAATCATAATTTCTACAGGAGATTATGCTTAAGGGGATGCTTAAAATAAATATAAATACTCTCTTGGTTGCTGTTTAAACCCTCAAGCATAATCCAAGTTAGATAGGTGGGCTTGATTATCCATGTGCAATGTGCTAAGTACAAACCATAAATATAATTACTTGGGAATGTATGTATGTTTAGCTATCATCTATTTTACAGATGTAGCTAGACTTACTTTTCTTATTTTTAAAATAATTTTTCATTAGGAATTAGGATTAGTGCTATGGTGGTTTAGGATGAGCATTAGCCAGAAGGCTTTGTCCTGGGGTGCCATATGATGCCTTGAAGCCTACCAAATCAAAGAAGCAAGGAGGAATGAAATGGAGACATGAAGAATGAATAATGAAGAACCCCCATAGCAGTTATTCATTTATAACTTGTAATTATTCTTTCATATTCTAGTTTTGTATAAGGGTAGAGCTCGGCTACCCATCTTTTCTTTTTTAGGTTGTACGACGGTACCCGACCACATCGGCCTCTTATTCTTTTGCACTTAGTATAAAATTGTTTGATATTTTTTTAGCTTGTGCATTAGAAATGATATTTTTTTCATAGTTTCTTGTGAATAATACTTTAATGTGTGGCTTGGATGCGATTAGGCTCTTAGAGAAAAATAATCTTTCTATCCCAACTAGTCACTCATAACTAAAATTTTCTACAACTTATAGCCTCACCATAAAGCCTAGGATGTAAATAAAAATAATTAAAAGATTTAGCAACCCCTTAACTGAATGGTTGAATGTTTTACATCATGCATGGATATTATTTCTCTCTTAAAAATAGGGGATTTACATCCTTACACGATAGGGGAATGCTTGACCTGTGAGGGCATCCCTTGTGGTGGAAAACACCCCTTCTTGCTAATTTAGCCAATAATTTGCTTTCATCATGCACATAGGCATCAAAATCTTAAAGTATTTGTCTAAATGAAGTGTCAAAATTGAAATAAAATTTGAAAAGATTTTGCATTAGATTAAGTCATTATTCATACCACTCATGCTTTAGTCTCTTACGAAGTGGGTTTAAGGACTTTAGTCTCTTTCTAAATTAATAATAGCCTAAATATCTTGAAAATTCATAAGACTTGCCTACATAGATTTAAATCATATGAGGAGTTAGCTGGCGGCCACTCCAGGCGATTATAAGCCTAGAAGTCAGACGGTTCATCCTCTCTTGTGAAGGTAAACCTTATGCCCATTTTTGCTTAGATTTAGGTTGTGCTTTAGCTCTTACTAAAGCTCCCTAGATTTGGGATCCGAGCTAGCTGTTTCCTTTGGGCTATATGCATAAATTCTCACCTCTTATGCATTTCGATAACCTTCTATTGGCAGATTATAAGCTCTATAATTTAATAAAATTCCAACTCAAAATAAATAAATCTCTTCACTTTCAAACAAACAAAGCCCAATTATAGGGTAGATTAGAATGCTCACTAAGCTTCCTAATATCATGAGCATTTTTTACTCATCTCCTTTGGCTTCCAAAATAAATCTCACCATTTGAACTTTCCCACTTGATTTTCTAAATAACTAATTCTTTGATAGTCTAACCTTGAAATCTTTGGAGATAATAATTGTCTACTTTAATCGAGAGTATTCTTAAAAAATTTCATTCCCTAAGATGTAATTAACTATAGTGGCTTGCCTCCATAGGGAACTTTAGAACCTAGTTTAATTTAAACCCTGCTTTATTCATCCATGTAAAGCAGGGGAAAAATCTCTGGTATATTCGAAGACTCATCATGCCTTAAGAGTCCTTATTAGGTGATTAGGTCCATTGAAGGGGACGTCTCTATCTTTCGAGATAGTACATCATACCTCAATGTCTTACCCGATCACTTCAATAAGTTCCCTCTACAATTTGTGTGGTGTCCCCCATACATCCAAAAATAAATACCATAGTATGTTTAGCTAACCTCTATCTTGCAGGTGTAGTTAGATTTATTTTCCTATTTCAATATAATTTTGCAATAGGAATTAGGATTAGTGCTATGGGGATTAGGATGAGCAGTGACCAGAAGGTTTTGTCTTGGGGTGCCATGTGATGCCTTTGAAGCAAGCACATCCAAATCAAGAGAAGGAAGAAAGGAGGACATGAAGAAATGAAGAAAAGAAGACTTTCTAGCATGTATTCTTTTGTATAATCAGTGGGGTAGTTACCCCATCTTTTCACTTTCTGGGGTGTATGGTGGAACCCAATCGCACAGGCCTTTTATTATTTTATTCAATTTATACATGTTTTATTGATGTTGTGTTTAGATTGTGCATTAAAACATCATGCTTTTCATAGTTTCTTAATGTTTGACATTTGAATGTGTGACCCGGATGTGGTAGGCTCTTAAGATAAAATTAATTTTTTTACCCAACTATTCACTCATAATTAAATTTTAATCAACTTTCAACCTCATCATAAAGCCATGGTTTTAAATAAGATAATTAAAAAATTTAGCAACCCCTTAGCTGTATGTTGTATTTCTCATATCATGC
The DNA here is from genome assembly GCA_021442155.1 of Cymbidium sinense. NCBI lineage: Eukaryota > Viridiplantae > Streptophyta > Magnoliopsida > Asparagales > Orchidaceae > Cymbidium > Cymbidium sinense. The sequence continues at coordinate 14,123,110 of CM038230.1, forward strand.
ATATCATATTCCTTCTTCCCTGAATATGGGGGATCTCCATCCTTGCACGATAGGGGAATGCTTGACTTGTGAGGGCATCCCTTGTGGTGGAGAACACCCCCTTCTCATTAATTTAGCCAATAATCAACTTTCATCATGCATTTAGGCATCAAGAAATCCCAAGCCTTGTCAAAATGAATGAGTCAAAAGTAATACAATTTGAAAAGATTTGCATTTTAGACTAAGTCATATGCTCATCCCACTCATGCTCTAGTCTCTTACGGAGTGGGTTTAGGATTTTAGTTTCTTTCAAATTAAATAAGTACCCTAGCTATCTTGTAATACATAAGACCAGACTACATGGATTTAAAGCATAGGTGGTGTTAATTAGCGGCCACTCTAGGCAGTTGTTAGTCCAGAAGTCAAACAATTTATTCTCTCTTATGTTGGTAAACCATCATGTCCATTCTCTACTTAGATTTAGGTCATGCTTTGGCATAGTCCTAATGCTCCCTAGATTTAGGATCCGAGGTGGCTATTTCTTTCAGGCTATAAGCATAAATCCTCACCTCTTAGGCATTTCCACAATCTTGTGTTTATGGATTATAAGCCCAAGCAATCTAATAAAATTCAACTCAAATAAATAAATCTTTTCACTATTAAATACATATAAACCCAAATCATAGGATAGATTGAAATACTCACTAGGCTTCCTAGTATCATGAGTATTCCTTACTTATTTCCTTTGGATTCCAAAAATAAGTCTTCTCCTTGAACTTTCCCAATTGATTTTTCAAACATAACCCATCATTTAATAATCTAACCTTAAAATCTTTGGAGATGATAATTGTCTACTTTAATCGAGAGTATTCTTAGGGATTTTCATTCCCTAAAAATGTAATTAGATATGGAAGCTTACCTCCATAGGGAACTTTAGAACCTAGTTTAATATAAACCCTGTTTTATTCATCCATGTAAAGTAGGAGAGAAATATCTAGTACATTCGAAGACCCATCATGCCTTAGGAGTCCTTATTAGGTGATTAGGTCCAGTGAAGGGTGATTCCTCTATCTTTTGAGATAGTATATCATACCTCAATATCATACCCGATCACTTCAATAAGTATCCCCTACGATTTGTGTGGTGTCCCCCACCCCCCAATACATCCAAAAATAAACACCACACACCCTAAAAAGAAATCAATGAAGAAGATCGATTCTACTTAGATATTGTCTACTTCTAATACTCTTGATTATATTCCTATAGAAAGCTCTTCAAGTCTAAATAATAATAATAATAGCTCCAACAGTTCCAATCATTTCCTTTCTGATTTCAAGCTGGACTTTCCTTCTCTAAATCAATCGGTTCACCTCTTGAGATTGACTTGGAGTCATCCGACTCCAAGGATCCCATAGGAGAAGCTATAGATATGCCCGATGAGCAGGTTGAACTTTCTACAAACTCATCATTCCATAAAGTAACTAAAGTCAACCTACACAGTGGCAAAGTTCTACCTCCTAGGGTAACACCTCAGGATAAGGGTAAACAAGTCATTGGTTCCATGAGTAGATAACCTCCACAGGATGCTCCACTTATGGATATGCTTGTGGAAGACCAGCCCAAAGTTGATTACAATATCCTAGCTCATCTTAAAAAGTTTCTAGCTAAGTTAAGCATATATGATGCCCTTTTCTTATCCAAAGAGATGAGAGAATCTCTAATCAAGGCCTTACTTGATCTAGAGATATTCTTAGCTCAGTTGATCGCTACTAAAGAAGAGGCACACTACTCGAAGGACATCTTAAGAGTTACATTCAGTGATGAAGACTTACTTCTAAGGATGATCGAGCATAATCATCCTCTTTACATTATAGTGGCTGTTGGCAGATATAGACATCCAGAGTTCTGGTTGACCCCAGTGCATCTATCAACATTATGAGTTTAAAAACCCTTGATTACTTGAGGATCAACATCTTTAAACTCCAAAGGGAGAGGATGATGTTGAGACAATTCAATGAAGAAGGCAAGAGGACCTTAGGCTCGATAGTGTTGCCACTGGAGATAGATGATTGGAAGACTGAAGCCAAGTTTTACATTATAGACTCAGATACATCTTTCAATGCTTTATTTGGGAGACTATGGATACACAAGAACAACATAGTTCTATGCTCTCTACATCAGTGCATGAAGTTCATGAGAGGTGGGATCTAATACTATGTCAAAGGGGATCTCAAACCATTTACAGTTCACGAGGTTGAGATATATGACGATGCAGCCTACTATCTCCTCCAAAATCAAAAAGTCTATTCTCACAAACTTAGTCAAAATCTCCATGTGGGACTAAAACAAAGAAAAGAAAAAGAAAAAGAAAAAGAAAAAGAAAAAAAGAAATGAAAAAGAAAGAGAAAAATAAATTAAAATGGGACTCAAGGGAGGATGTAGAGCCTGAGATTAGATTCCATCCGCAGTTCGTTACTCCATTCAAACAAGTGGGTATGATGACCGACCTCCACCACAATGAGGAAGAGGTCAGTCTATAGGCAGTCCCAGGGGTAGAAGACCTCCCTATTGGCCACCTAATAAGAGATATGTCTCAGTTATTAGGAGTACACCTGCTATCCATATAGGCTTAGAATCTAGTTCAGAGGATGAGTCCTAAATGGTTAGCACGCCATCCAACTCTTCTCAGCAGTAGATTCCCTTGGAGGTGACACTTGAGGTAGATAGCGATGAAGATCGAGCTCCAAAGTAAAGCATGAGTGTATCCAAATCTATATGTGAAATAACAGGCATCAATTGGGAACCTTAGCTCTAACCCCACTTTCCTCTCAAAAAGTTGAGGGTCTAATAGTTAAGGAAGCCCCTAAGTCATCCATAGATGTGATGACTCAGAGGTTTTTTTTGGGAGCATCATCCTCAAGTCAAGAAGTTGATGTAGAACTTGAGGATGATTCATATAAAGATTTAATAGAACTACCTTTTGATTAGTACTCACCTTGTGTTCAAAATTTAGCAAAGAAGAGATTAATCTTACATACTTGGTCTAAGCACAGTCAGACTACTTCGAAAAAATATGGGAGAACAAATGCAAGAACTCTCAATCAAGATCAGGACTAGGATTCAACACAGTGGGTCCAGTCGATGATGACGATTACTGCTTAGTCATCACCAATTATTTGGAATCTAATAGGTTCTTTTCAAACCACTTCAACTCATATGAGGAGGTGTGCTTTGAAACTTCATATGATCCAGATGATTTGGAAGTCAAAGATGCACTGCCAGAGTTTGAAGAGGAAATAAGGTCAACCATCGACATGCTCAGAGAAATCAACCTAGGGACTGAAGAAAATCCACGTCCAACATACAACAGTTCCTTATTGATAAAACTGAAACCAATGACTTAGTTAGACTTCTCATTGAGTTTAAGGACTACTTTGCATGGAGTTATGAACAGATGCCTGGATTGGCTCCTTACGTAGTGATCTATAATCTAGCAATAGAGCCCAATGCTAACCCTATCAAGCAAGCTCCTAGACGCATGCGATTAAACATTAAATAATAGGTCAGATCTAAAATTAAGAAACTGATCGATGCTGGTTTCATCTCGGAGGAACAATATTCTACCTGGTTAGCTAGTGTCATCCTAATTAAGAAGAAGAATGGCCAAATTCACATATGCATCGATTTTAAGGATCTAAATAAGGCATGTCCAAAAGATGAATTTTCACTATCGATACTAAAGTTGATGGTGGACATTGCCTCATCTCATACAGTCTTCTCTTTTATGGATGGCTCATCTGGATATAATCAAATAAAGATGACCCCAAAGATGAAAGAAACACTACCTTTAGAACCCCGATCAGAATCTTTTGCTATAAGGTCATGCCTTTCAACCTTTAAAGTGTCGGTGCTATATACTAACGAGCTATGACTCGAATCTTTGACGAACTCATTCATCATCAAGTCGAGTGCTATGTCGATGATCTTGTAGTCAAAAGTAAAGAAAAGAAAGACCATCTATTTGACTTGAGAGTAGTTTTCAAATGGTTAAGATAATTTAACCTCAAAAAGAATCCCTTGAAGAGTGCATTTGGAGTAGCTTCAGGGAAATTCCTTGGGTTTATTTCCCGACACTAGGGAATTGAGATTGATCCAAAGAAGATCAAAGAGATATTAGAAATACCACCCCTAAGAGTTTAACCCAACTCACATCATTCCAAGGGCGGTTGGCATATCTAAGTCGCTTTTATATCCAACCTATCAGGAAGATGCAAGCCATTCTCAACACTTATCAAAAAGGATGCCAAGTTCAAGTGGGATGATAAGTGTCAGCATGCGTTTGAAGATATCAAGCACTACCTGATGATGCCATTAGTTCTAGTAGCCCCTATCCCCGGTAAGACTTTGATACTATACACTGCTGCATTAGATGTATCCCTTGGAGCTTTGTTGGCTCAAACCAATGATGAAGGGAAAGAAAATACACTCTATTACCTCAACCATCGTCTAATTCCTACTGATGTAAATTATCCACCCATTGAGAAACATTGCCTAGCTTTGATCTTTGTATTCCAAAAGCTATGGTACTACATACTTTCTCATAAAGTGAACTTGATCTTTAGGATCAATCCACTACAATATCTCATGACATGATCGACGCTATCCGGACAGTTGGAATGTTGGTCCATGATTCTATCGCAATTTGATATCACCATCATACCCCTCAATGTGGTGAAAGGATAAGAACTTGTGGATTTATTAATAGCACACCTAATTCTTATTAATTCCCCACTTAGTGATGACTTTTCGATGAACAAATCATGAACTTAGGGGACATTAGCATTCATCGCTTGGAGATGTACTTCGATGGTGCGACTTCCTTTCAAAAGGGAGAAGAACCACCATCTACTCTTCTAGGAAAGGCAGAGATAAAAATAGTTCTCCTAACTCAAATTGTGATGTAATGGGATTCTTATATCATCTATCCGATCCTTGCACCAACAATGAAGCCAAATATGAGGCTCTGATTACCGGTCTGGAGTTAGCATTTTGCTAAGCATCCAGAACATCAATAACTTTGGGGATTCCCAATTAGTGGACAACTAGATCGCTGGGTCTTACAAAGTTCTAAAGCCTAGGCTCCATAATTATCATAAGTATACAATGGAGTTGTTGGCCTAAATCCCAAAGGTTACCATTTATAAGATCCCTTGGGGAGAGAATGCCATGGCAGATACTTTAACCAAGCTTACCAAGGAGTTGACTTGTCTGGAAGATGAGTCCATATCAATAGAGATCCAAAATAGGCAAGTCCTGTCTCTTATTGATATTGAACTCATAAAAAAATACTCTCTTGAAGGGGAGGTTGTCGTTGCCAAGAGGGACGAGGAGTTGGATTGGAGGAAACCATTCATAGATTACCTAAATAAAGGCAAACTACCTCAAGAGAAGTCACGAGATCATTAGATGAACAAATGGCACTTTCCTATGCCCTCATGGATGATGTTTTATACTGGCGGTCCTTCGATCATATGTGGTTACGTTGTTTAGATAAGCATGAAGCTCATAAAATCATGATCGAGGTGCACTCAGGATTATGTGGAGCTCACCAATACAGTCTGAAGATGAAAGCTAAGATCAAAATACTTGGATACTTTTGGTCGTCGATGATTATAGATTGCATGGATGTAGCTAGGCGATGCCATCAATGTCAAGTACATGGAATGGTCCTACATCAACCACCCAACATTGGCCTCATGGCCATTTGAGTGTTGGGGTACTGATATAGTTCATCTGATCGATCCTTCTTCTTCTAAGAGTCATCAGTTCATCCTAGCTACCACCGACTACTTTTCCAAATAGGGGGAGGCTATTCTGCTCAGAGAGGTCACAACTCAGCATGTGCTCCAGTTCTTCAGGAACCATATCATATATAGATTTGGGGTGCCTCACTAAATTATATCTGATAATGGTATTGCATTCAAGAGCACCAAGATCAACAACTTTGCTCAGAGATACAACATAGATTGGAGATATTCTACCATCTACTACCCAAGGACAAATGACTTAACGGAAGCCTTCAACAAAACTCTCATTTGAATACTAAAGAAAATACTCGATGATAGTAAACGATAGTGGCATGAGCAGTTAGTTGAAGCTTTGTGGGCCTACTGCACTACCTATAAAACTCCAACTCAATCTACCCCGTTCTCCGTAGTGTATGGGTCCAAAGCCATTCTACTGTTAGAAGTCCAACTCCCATCACTAAGGATAGTTGTGGTTAGCAAGAACATAATGAAGCAGAATTCCAAGTTGTGGTTAGAAGAGCTCAAAGGTTTGGAGGAGAGATGCCTACGGGCATGCTAAAACCTTAAGTTATACAATGCTAAAATGATTCAAGCTCACAACAAGTTGGTCCATCCTAGAGCTTTTCAAGTAGAGAGATTGTTTTAGTTATAAAGGGACCAATTATTACTCATTGCAAGATGGGAGGTAAGTTTGAACCCACTTGGAAAAGCTCTTTTACCATAGATAAAGCCTACCAAGGAGGATCATACCAACTTATCAATCATAAGGGAGAGCACCCGATGCTTCTGATCAATGGGCTCTATCTAAAGAAATTATCCATAAATTTATGTTTGAAAATAATCATCAATGAAAATTTCATTCCAAATTCAATCTCTTAATATTGAAAGCATTTATGTCTAATGAATCCACCAAGATGTGTTTGGGTAGGTATAAGGAACCCAAGTGGTGTCCTATCGTTCATCAACATAACACAAACATAAACTACATACAAACACATTAAATAAATACATATCTTTTGTTCAGGGATACTTTGGGTTGGGATAACGCCCCCAACAACACTCATTCAGTAGCTGCACTAGGTCAGGCTGACATGCTACCCTGTTAGTGTGTCACCCTTGTGGTCTTACTACTTTGAAGGATGTAAGTCTGCTACACTTTCCTCCCAGCTTAACATCTACACATCGATGAGTGCCTTGATAGTATGGTAGGCCTTATTGCATGGCCAATAAGCTACCTCATAATGGCTTCATTTAAGAAGATGCAAGTCTACTATGCTTTCTTCTTAGATTAGCCTTCATGCACCTACTAGGTATTTGGGGTTTAGGGTAAGTCCTCTAGCGGCTCCTTTCCTTCTGACTACTTCAAGTCTAGGTCCAGTCCTCACTCGAGACTTCCCGCTTACTAGTCACCTTAGATCGAATAGCATCTGTCCCGTCGATGATAGACTATCCAAATGATCATTTTCATTTATGAGGAAGTAAGTCAGCTATGCTTTCTTCTTATATTGATCATCACACACTAATGGCCACCTTAGGTTGGCTGGTGTTCTCTATGCTGACAGCGACCCACCCAGTGGATACATCACTCTTGACAGATGTAAGTCGCTACACTTTCTCCTTGAGTTGGCCACCGTACACTTATAGGATTTATTTTCAGGGATTATGATAATGCCCCTAGCAGCACCTCCCCTGTGGGCACTTTATTTGGATCATGTCTTTGTGACCCCATCTAGACACTACCCGGTTACTATTGGATTGGGCGGTTCCCCTTTTCTAGTAACCACCCCTGTGGTTGGAGAATCCGTCTTACAGATATGCAGATTCTTCCTTGGTCTAGTATATTTGAGATAAGTCAAGGCCGATATAAACCCTTCTCAGTGTGATCCCTCGCATACCAATAGATTCCATACAAAAATATAAAAAATATAAATATTCGCTTATGGATTAGGATGACACCCCCAGCAGTACCTTTTCCCAAGCGGACATCCTATCTTTAGGGCAATGTCAGCAAAACTCCCTATAGGAACCGTCTGATTACTCTTGAGTTGACATAAGTCCCCAGCGGCACACGCTCAGTAATCGCCCTAAGTCAGGTTCAATTTATTGTTCTACCAACGGATCGCCCTAGCAGTTTTTCCCCGCTTTGTAAGATGTAAATCTGCTATGCTTTCTTCCTAACATATCCATTGCACATTGAAAGGCAACCCTTATGTTGGTTAGCTCTACCCCGCAGCTGGTAGACTATCCCTTTGAATTTGTAAATCTGAGATAGGTCAAGGCTGATATAGCCCCTTCGGATCCATGCATGCCGATAGGGTCCACCAATTAAATCAAATCGAATCCATTCAAACAAACCATATCAAATAAAATGAAATTAAAATGAAATTAACTTTGACTACTCTTGAGTTGACATAAGTATCCAATGTCACTCACTCAGTAGTCACCTTATGTTGGGTTCATTTTATTTTGCTACCAACGGATCATCCTAGCGGTTGTTCCCTATTTTAGAAGATGTAAGTCTATTATGCTTTCTTCCTAGCACAATCGTTGCACACCGAAAGGCAACCCATAGGTTGGGTAGTCCTACCCTGTAGTTGGTAGACTACCCTTTTAGATTTGTAAATCTAAAATATATTGAGGCTGATATTGCCCCTTCTCAGTGGATCCATCGCCCACTGACAGGGTCCATAAATTAAATCAAATTAAATTAAATTCAATCTGATTCTCCCTAGTGGAGTTAAATCACACCCTTCTCCCTAATGGAGTTCCAAATCATATAAACAAATCAAATTCAAAACCAACCTCCTCAGTAGAGCCACAATAAATTAATCCAAGTCTTGATCCCCAGTAGATTCAGACCCATACCACCCAGCGGATATGCACCATATTTCCACAAATTATGTTCATCAAACTAGGTCTTGATCTCCAGTGGACTTAAATCCATGTCAGCAGTGGATTCAAGCTTATATCCCCAGTGGATATACCCCTAAATTAAACCAAATAAATCAAATTCAAACTTTTATTCCCCAATGGATCTCCCCTTCATAAATCAAATCTTCATTCCCAATGGATGCCTGTCAAACAAATTAAATAAAATTCATATCCCAAGTGGATAGCTCGAACCTACTTCCCTAGTGGATTTTTCCTCTTCAATGCCCTTGGCATAAACCCCTCACATGTCATATCCAACACATGTGTGATCCCCTAGCAGACCTCTCTTCATTTCCTTGACATGAAGTTCCCATCAAATCCTCCTGACTCCCTTATGCTCTTGGCATAAGGTGAGCTGCATTGCACTAAGATCGTGATTCTGTCTACCTCCTTGGTTTAGGTATAGATCCTTTCCATTACTTGTAATCTTTTGGACATGGTTGACCATATCGGTCAATGCCAATATGTGCGATATGCCTTGTCAGTTACACCACACCTATTGGGGGTCCTTTTATTGACCTCACTTTTGGTGTGAGGATTCAATCTTCCCTTCTTAGACTTAGGGGTCTTCTAGATATTAAGATTTTCTTAGTCATAAGACACTTCTAGCAATTAAGTGAACACTTAACCTAAGGCTAGAGACTTAGAAGGGTTAGCCATAGGATTAGGCTATGCCTTAGGGATTAGGTTGATCTACCTATCCCATGAACTAAACCCAACTTATGTTCACCTTCTTAACCCACAACAAAAAATATCAATTCATATCAAACCCATGCCCAAATCTAAATCAAATGATTGAAACATATGATCAAAATCCCAAACCCAAACTCTGATCAACATAGCTTAAGTCTAGTGATTCTTGTCCTATGGGCTTATCCCAAACCAAATTCAAACCAAATCAAGCCTAATTGGTTTTCATAAATCAATGCAACTCTTCAATCAACAAAGCAAATTCTAAACCAATCAAATCAAATAAAAGAACCAAAACTAAATCAAACTCTTCTCTAAGCCCTATGACCCACCTTCATGAGCTTAGTCAAATTTTCCTTCAAATCACTTCAAAGTCAATTGATTTTCTTATAAATCAATCATATCTTCAATCATCTCTACAAATACAAATCAAATATAGATTTAAATCATAAAAAAAGAATCAAACTAAATTTAATCCAACCTGAGCCCTATGAACCCATCACATTGACTTAACCAAATTACCTTCCAATTCAATCCAAAATCATTTGATTTTCTCATAAATCAATCATCTCTACAAATATAAATCAAATATACATTTAAATCATCAAAACTAAATCAAACTAAATCAAAACCTTTCCCAAGCCACATGATCCAACTCCATAGACTTAGCCAAATTCCTTCAATCTGAACCCCAAATCCAATGGATTTTCTCATGAATCAACCATACTTTCAATCATGTTCACAAATATAAATGAAACCTACAATCACCCCAACCAAATCAAATCAATTCCATCAGGCCTAACTTAGCCCATTTGACTTGAAATTCTCAAATGAACCAAAACCCATTCAAGTCCAAACCAATTGCAATCAAATTTATAAATCTATCCTAAATCCATAAATAAACTAAACTAAACTAGAATCAACCCAAAATCAAACCAACTAAGCCCAATTGGTCCACTTGACCCAAAGTGACCAATTTAACCTATTTGAGCCAAGTTTCAATCCTACCCAAATTGGATTGAACCAAGCCCACCAAAATCTCCCATCATGATTGATGATCACCTTAGGATGTTCAATTGTCATAAATTGGGTCAAACTAAGTCAACTTGGTCATTTGACTAAGTCCACCCCTTAACTCATATGAACCCAAACTAGCCAAACTTCATCATACAACAAATCAATTGAAACAATTGATTCACACCAACCTATGCTCAACAATTGAACATGACTTGACCACCAATTGAGCCAAACCCAACCTAATTGGCCCTCTGCCCCAAGTTGACCCAATTTGACCTAAAAGACCAAAATGAGTCAAATCATGATCTAGCCCAAATTAATTGTAACTAATTGCTCAAGTTTATTCCAAATTGATTATTGAACTTGACCAAAGCCATAATTGAACCCAGTTTTACCTATCAGTCAACCTAACCCATTTAGCCCAAATTGACCTAAATGGTCAATTTGGCCTAAATCCTAATCAAATCCAAGTTAATTCAAACCAAAGCCTACAATCATTTTAAATTAACCAATTAAACATGAATCAACCCATAACCTAGGCTAATTTGGCCAATTTAGTCAAATTGGTCAAATTGGTCAACTTGACCCATTTGACCCATTTGATTCCAAAATAGCCAAAATCAAACCTAAGCCAAATTGATCCAAACCAATTGAACCAAGACTTTAAATCATCATTTGAACTTGACCCAATCTTTGGTTTGATCCAATTTGATCAATTGTCAACCTAACCCAACCTAGCCCAATTTGACCTATAAGGGTTAAATTGAGCCAAACCCATTGGAACAAAGCCATAACCCATTGGAACTTGGTCCAATCTAACCCAAACCCACATTGGGTCAGCCCAAAACTAGCATAACCTAAATTAGGCTCAACCCAAAGCAAATCTCCCTTAGATTCTCCTCCCCACATGGGATCTTTCTAAAATTGGAAAGTCCACTCCTTTCCATGTGATAGCCCTCAAGCACCCCAAATGGAGTCTAACCTAGTTACCTAGCCAGCCCATGTGGGCTAGGTCTGACCAAAGGGAAGTGAGTTAACACCTCCTCACAAGATAAACCCATGGACCCAAAGGAGTGCCTTGAGCCATCCACCTTTTCTACCAACCTAATCGACTCACATGGAGGTGACACACCCACACCCCATGGTAGCTAACCACCAAAATTGTGAGGTCAATCCCATCCGATCAAGGGAGGGGGATATACCCCCCTCATTTCGATCTGAATTCAACAGGAACACTCTTGGAATCCCCCTAGAGCCTATTTCAAAACTCCCCAAGCCTCCACAAAGCACTCCATGCTTTCCTAAGCTCATATTCCTTCAAGCCAAAATAGGACACCCCCTGCCTCCCTCATTTCTTCACCAAATCCAAATTAACTTCACACACACCATCCCCACACCTCATCGAGCAAGAATAAATCCCTTCCCATGCTTCCGGACCAACGGAGGTAGGAGTTCAATCAGAATCGAGCTCTAAATTGACAGTGCTTGGCCCATAGAGTGAACGATGAGGAATTGATCCAATTGTGCTCAACAGGCTTCGCCTCCACTAGAAAAGCTTCCTCAATCATTCAAAGTTGGTCCTGAGCTCCGACGAGGTAATTCCATTAAAATTGATATTTAGTAAATTTTTTTTGGAGCTTTGTGAAGAGAAATTGAACGTCGTGTGATCTTAGCCATTGATCCCTTCGATCCTTCACTAAAGGTGTGGGCTTGCTTTTGAGACCATCTAAGCTCGGTGTGAGCGAGGAATGGCAGATGGCCTTCGCCCTTAGTTGCTTGCATGATGACAGATCACACATCATCCATTCCACGTGATCAAAATGGACGATCATGATTAGATCCCCTAGATTGATCTGATTAAGTCCTTATGGAACCGTGAGATCGATTTGCGTCATTCGATCTGAGATCGGATGGTGGAGATGAAAGCGCATCCACCGCCAGCCATATTAGCACTGAGTCAGACGGGTTTAAGTGACCAATCCCGTGGTGCCACGTGAAAAGTGTGCCACATCAGCAATACATATGGCACTGATGAGTTTATGCTTAATTAGGGATAATTAATTAATTTTTGTGGCTAAAACTTCCATAATTCATAAAAAATCATAAAACAAATCTAAAAAATACATATAAACACTCATTTTAAAGATATTTTGAGGAGAATCATTTAAAATTAATTCCAAGTGATTTTGAACAAGAATGAGTCTTAATTTAAGTTTAATCTAAAACTTAATTAGCTTAATTACCTCTTAATTACTGGTAATTAATCCCAAACTTTGTGGGTTAGTTCAATGGGATGACCTCTTCTCTCATAATTTTTTTGGGATTTATTACTTAGTTAATTAGGGTAATCAACTATTTAAGCCTTAATCACTCTGTTAATTGATCTAATTAATTAGTTAACCCCTAAAATAGTAAAGAAATAGTTAATTAAGCTTGCTAATCATTGTTGAATAGTGAATGGGCAAGGGGAATGGAATTATGACCTCTTTCCTAATCTTTTCCTTAAGTCCATTTTATTTAAAGGAGAAATTAATTAAAATGGGATTGATTGAAGATTTAATTAATTAATTAATAATTTAACTATTCAAATCATAATCATATCAGAACCTATTTAATTAAATCATGGGTAGACCTTTATGTGTTTAATAACATAAAGGGGGTCTAAGGAACTTATGGTTAATTCATATGTGTGAGGAAACCTTCAGAGTACTTAATTAAGTTCCTTAATTTAATTAACTATCAATTGTGAGCCAATTACATTAAGCCCCTTCATTTCATAGGATCATTGAAAATTTATTTTCTATTCATATGCATACCATGTTGGCTCATAATTGTTTGGTTAATTATATTAAGGTAACATAGGTAAGGGTAATTAATTAATTTGATTAAGGGTCTAACTTAATTAATTCATAAAATTCACCTAATTACCTCTTCTTAAATAAATCATATTACCAATGTGAGAATGGGATTAGATAATAAATGAGTATTCTCCTCCTATTTAACATCAAATCAAAATCCAAAACTAAATTAATAAAGAAGCTTTGGTTTACATTAATTGATTTTATTTAGTATGTTTGTCCTTAAGAATTAATTGTATTGAATGAATAACATGCTTGTATTTGATTATTCCTCTCCAATCATGCTAAAATATTGTATGTCATTGGATTTCATGCATCCATTTCTTTTTAAAAATTAATTGAATTAAATGAGACTTCCTTTATGTAAGCTTGCATGTGTTGACCTAACTTAATATATGTGTGGCTATTATCACTATTAAATCGAAATATATTTTTTAAAATCTTACAAATCAATAATAACATGTGTAGTGATGATAGTTATAAACACATTAGAGATGTACAAGTTTATAATTTAAGTGTATGAAGTGAACTCTTTTTCCTTCATTCATATGTTAGTTTATATAAGCTTGAATGGTAGTGGATATATAGTCTGGATATCTCAAGAATGCAAGGCTTTAGTTAGCCCCAATGAGGTCACTTGATTACCTCACTTCCCTATTTAACAAAGGTACAGATCTATTTGATTTCATTCTTACATATTTTGACATTAGAATTTGGATAGAGCTTTAAATCATATACATAAATAATTCAATTATAGAAAAATACAATCTTTGCATGATTCTTATCCTTTTAATTATGAATACATGTGTATGTATTTAAGAAAAGCTACTATATAGTCTAGAAATCTCAGGAATATGAGGCTTTATCTAGCAAGGAGGACATTTGATTACCTTCCCTAGTTAACAATAAAGATGTATTTGCTTATGTCTTTTATACACATATGTTTGTACTTAATTAAAGAATGGAAATCCCCTTTTCTATTAGAAATACATGCATACATAATTGTTTAAGTCATTTAATTAATTAATCATTTGATTTAAAACTCTCGCATATTCATATATTATATGTGATGGAAATGAATGATTTAATATATGTCATGTGGTAGTAGTTTAATTAAATTAATCTTAAGATGCCTTTCATATTGAATGAAATTATTTAAGGTGAACCTAAACTTAGGATTAATAAAATCATATAATAAGCCATTCACTAAAGAGAACTAAATCAAATTAATATGCTTTAGAAAGTGGCTTAAGGAAGGGATGGAAGAGGGTAATCCTCTTCCTTCTCTTTATAACACTTAGTTGTTAAGTGTAAATCATATGAAATAAAATTAAATATAAATTAAAATTCTCAAATCAACTAAACAACTTAAAGTGAAACCAACCTTTTATGTTAAATTAAATACTTCCAAACTTAGAAAATCATAACTCTAATGCCTAATAAGACATACTACACCAAGCCTTAGCACACGCATTTGAACTAAGTCACCACTTCTAGTCCTAAGTTAGGATGGTGTATGTATGGTGCATGTTTTAGATTGGATGTTAGGGTGTATGCTTCGTAGACTGGATGGTAGGCCGTTGTTAGCCTAATCATATTTTTTGCAGGGGATTGTGCTTATGGGGCTGCTTAAAATAAATATAAATACTCTCTTTGTAGGTTGCTTAAGCCCCTAAGCATAATCCAAGTTAGGACAGGTGAGCTTGGTTACCTATGTGCAGGGTGATAAGCCCAAATTATGATATAACTGCTTAGAAATGTATGTATATTTAGCTAACATTTATTTTGCAGGTATATTTAGATTTAATTTTTTTACATAAAATATATTTTGTGATATGAATTAGGATTAGTGCTATGGGGGATTATGATGAACAGTGGCTAGAAGGCTTTATCCTGGGGTGCCATGTGATGCCTTGAAGTCAACCAAATCAAAGAAGGAAAATAAAGAGGACAAGAAGAGTGAAGAATGAGGACCCAATAACATGTATTCGTTCTAATTGTAAAATTATACTTTCATATTCTGGGTTGTATATGGGTCCCATCTTTTTTTTTTCAGGGTGTACGACTGTACCTGACCACACCAACCTGTTATTCTTTTGTAGTGGCTTATAAAATATTTGATGATTTGTTTACATTGCGCATTAGAAATAACATGCTTTTCTTAATTTTTAATGATTGATGCTTTAATGTGTGGCCTAGATGTAGTAGGCTCTTAGGATAAAATAAATTTCCAACCCAACTAACAACTCATAATTAAATTTTAAATAACTCATAACCTCATGATAAATCCTAGACATAAATAAGATAATTAAAAGATTTAGCAACCCCTTAGTTGTATGGTTGTATGTCTCACATCATGCATGCATATTCCTTCTGCCTTGAATATGGGGGATCTCCATCCTTGCACGATAGGAGAATGCTTGACCTGTGAGGGCATCCCTTGTGGTGGAGAATAGCCCCTTTGCGCTAATTTAGCTAATAAATTTATTTTATCTTGCATTTAGACATAAAAATCCCAAGCCCTTGTCCAAATGATACTGTCAAAAATGAAATAAAATTTGAAAAGGTTTTGCATTTGTAGATTAAGTCATATGCTCATACCACTCATGCTTTAATCTTTTAGTAGTGGGTTTAGGACTTTAGTCTCTTTCCAATTAAATAACTATCTTAGCCATCTTGCAATTCATAAGATCGAACTACATGATTTTAAAATCATAGGAGTTAGCTGACAGCCACTCCAAGTAGTTGTAAGTCCAGAAGTCGAACGGTTTATCCTCTCTTGTGGAGGTGTTGACCTCCATGCATGTGCCACAAGTCAAGTCGAGCTCACAAGGTGAATTCGATGAGCTTCAACACGTAAGTTAGAGCTAAAATACACTCGATGGTGCCAAAAATTAGTTAAAATGACCTCCAATTGATAAACAAACTTTTCCATCACATTTAGAATATCAAAATTGATTAGAATATGCATCTCACATAATTTGACAGCCGACCGATCAAGGTGGAGGGCCACCGATGCGCTGACATGAATATCGAGGTTGAAAAGCCACGATAATGCCCAAATGACCTCCATTCACAAAATTAATCATGTTGTTAGTGCTAAAACATCAAAACCTATCAAATGAGACTATGCTCAAGGATGAGTGCATGAATGTCGAAGCGATGGAAGTTTAATGCCATACTTTGAATTGAAATTGAATTGACCGATACTTGAACCAAACGACCTCCGATCGCAAAATGGCTTTGTATTGTTATGTCCAAAATATCAAAATAACCTAAGATTGATATATATTAATTATATGATAGCATCGGTACAAAAATTAGAATTGGGGATTAATTTTCATTTAAATAAACAACGCTATATATACATCTTAATATCTAACCCTAACCCTAGGATTCCTATTCATTCTATTGGAAGCGCACGCAGACGCCCGTTCCCTTCTTATTCACAAGCCTATCCATTCAATAACTCTCCCACAGCTTCAAGCCTCTCTCGTGACTCCATTCTTTCTCCGCTTTGAACAAGCAACCTCTCCATTCCTTCCTCCCAGCTTCGTCATTCCTACTCCTATAAACCAATGCCTCTTCTCCGCCAGTGAGTTGGTGAAGGAGAATCTTCTCCCGATTCCACTGTTTAGTTGAATTGAACAACAACTGTCCCTCTTCTTTCCTCCTTCCCATTCGGACTCCCAATCGACAGAACCGCAGGTTAGCCGCAAGCCTCCTTTCCTCGATTTCTTAAATCTATTTTTATGCAACCGATAAAAGATCCAATCGAGCTCTATCTGCAACTTCCTCTTTACAAATCATTAGCTATTTCTCCTTTTTACTTACCCAAAGTTTTTATCATTTTCTTTTTATTCCTCCTTAACATCTTACGCTTTGATTTCTCCATCATGGCCTGAAATAAGTCGTGGATAGTGGAGGCAGAGAAGTATAGGGTTGGGATTATTTATTAATTTTTGAGTTTGATAGTGGATAAAAGGGCTTACATTCATCACATGTGGAGTTCAAGGGGGAGTTTGGTCTTACAAGGCATACTTATCATATGCTTCTGAAGTAGCCACGGGCATTTTACTTGTCAGGAATGGAGATGAACTGGGCTATTTTCTTGAGGGATGCTTATAATGAGGATGGGAAGTTGATAGATAATGTCCCTTTGCTTTTCAACCACCTCCAACTTCCTGCAATAAATCAACTAATTTTTAGAACTTACAGCTACAACATCTGCACAAATTGAATCCTATATGCGATGCATTTGATGCAACCAGCGGAACCTATACACACTATTTGTAGCACGGCGGGGAAAACTCGTAGGCGACACTCACGACGCAACAAGAAAATTTACATGATTTATTTTATGCAGGTAACTTATACACGCTCTTTGTAGTGTGGTAGAGAAAATGAAGACTTAGGCTGCTATCATCAACCCTTACGCAAAGCATAAAATGCTCAATCTTAAATGCACCTAAATTCTTGTATGCGACACATTTGACGTAATGAGAGGAACCCGTACACGTTCTTTGTAGCACGATGGGGAAAACTCGTAGGAGACACTTGCGATGCGATAGGGAAATTTACATGATTTCTTTTATGCAGTTAACCTATACACGCTCTTTGTAGCGTGGTAGGAAAAATAAAGACTTAGGCCGTGATTTATACGACTCACACGCAGGCCCAGCCCCCCGATGCAGCCCCCTACGCGGGGACGATGCCAAGAGGCTGATAAAATTTTGTCTAAATCCTGCACTTATATGAGACTTAAGTAGGATGAATAATACCATTTAATTTATTGAAACTCAACATATGCTTAACTGAATTTGAGATTCTAAATATAAATGTACCCTAAATGAATTTGAAAGAGACTTGATTACAAATAAAATTATAAATCATATTTCAAATGAGAAAATAAGAATCAAATTCAAGTGAACCTATAAAACTTGAAATAACTCTGAATTCCTTTGATATACACGAACTGAACCTCATAATATTTTGCTTAAGATAATCCAAAAAGAGAACCCTAGTGAATCATTGAAGACTTATAGTGGGATTAAAATATAACTTATAAGCATACAAATGTGGTTCAAGTGAGACTTACAGATGACTTATATTAAGCCAAATAACTCACCATTGAATATGAATAGGTCATCCTGGTGAATACTAAACTCTACCATTACTCATTTTAAATGATTCGGAGGAGAGGAAAAGTCTATGGGAGGCTTGAAATGAATTTAAAGGGCTTGTTGACAAGCATAAGAAACAGTCCTTACTGATTATTGTGACTATTTTATGATTCACTTTGAGATGAATAAAAAAGTTTTAGATGAGTACATACTTTAGTTATCCGAGGTTTATAAGAAACTTAAATGTGTGTTCACAAATTAAAGAGGTTGATTAAGTGGTTCATCAATGAGAACAAATCATAAGTGTTGCTGCCTAATAAATGGTTGAATCATATCATACATTGAGTGAATTGGAATGAACCTAGTTGAATCCATTATTGAACTATACAAATGCTTGCAATAGCCTCAATGGCTCATTATTGAGTGCAACAAGTTCTTTAGTGAATGCTTGACTTCCTCACAATTCATTTTAATCAAATTGAGGGTAGTCAAAGAATTCATTAGAAGTATATGATAAATTTGAAGGTTTATTAATAAGCATAAGAAAAAGCTATGAATCTCTCAAGCTCAACTACTAAAGAAGCAAGTATAAATCACAATATGTCATTTCAAATTATAATATAAGTCATAAATGCCACCAAATTCGCAACACATCGTATAAGCGAAGAGAAGGCATTAATTAAGGCATTCTTAAATATACTTGCATGGGCCACACTGAATGCTTAAACTTAGTGTCCGAGGATGCCGTATGGTTGAATCTTGGTTTGGTCTTGGATCGGGTCCGTTAACAAAACTTCAAAATCAAATAATAATATTATAATATTTCCAACATAATAAAATATATGAGCTAATTTATCATATATGATAGTGGATCGATCCTCTATTATTAAATTACTGTAAGGAATAAGTAATACATCCTCCCCAATGATGGTTGAGTTGATTGAATATATCAATCGGAGGGAATTTTACCAAAATATCTAAGATATTTATATTTGATAATCTAAAATTCAAAATTCTCAAAGTATAAATCTAGATCTGATCTCTATTATTAAATTAATAGAGTCGACAGGATCTGAAACAACAAAGTAAATGATCAATACCCTGATGATGGCCGTGTTGACTGAATAATTCAACTGAAGGGGTTTTCATAATAAAAAAATCTATTCAAATTATAATGTCAAATCATTATATATTCAAATTTAAATCAATTATAAAATGATCAAATATTCAAACAAAAAATATATAAATTAAATGAAATTAATTATTTAAATTTAAATTAAAATCCATCCACCCATCCGCAATTGTTTATCGAGGGTGACAAATTAAGAAAACTTTTGCTCACAAAGAGCTAATATCAAATCAAATACATAACTATTTTCACACTCAAATAATCTTAAGCCCATAAGGACGTGGTCCGTGTCCTCTATCCGCATGGTTTTGCCATAAAATGTTCCCCAACGGCTTTGTTCTTTGAGCTATGAATTATATAATGTATTTTGATTGGGCAAAAAAGCCCTATGTTAGCTAAGGTTGACTTGTATTTGTCCCCTCAGATAAACTCCACCCTAGGTCTACAAGGACACCTTGGATGACATAATTCATGTGTTGCAAACAAGGATCCTTTGGTATGGCTGGGTCGACTACCTCCTCTGACTAAGTAGACTAGGGATCGTAACAACACTGGATGAGAGAACCATGGGATCTAGATCGGGCATGTCATCGTTCCCCCAACCATCTACTTTAAGCTAAATATAATGAATTTCATAAATCTAAATTCTAAAACTCCACATGTTGCTACTATACACTACACATTAAGCGACCTAACAACTAGCCTTAATCTAAAGTTCTCTCTCAAAGACCGAGAGGTAATTAACTAGGTGCTTGTGCCTATAGGAAACCTGGAACCAGATCTAAAGCCCTCACAAAATGAGGGCAAACTCTCTGGGTAGTGTCATATCTACTATTCCATCTGCCTTCTAAAAATTTCACTGACATTTAAATCACTCTCTTCATTGAGAGGTCGGTGGCGAATTTTTTGAGCCCACAGATTTCTCACGGGGACGTTTCTCTTTCCATCTTTGGCTACAATCAAAGCTATGATAGCTGAGTATAGTAAAATGAAAACTTAAAGTTATTTATAAAGTTAAATTGATTGAAACTCAAAATTATTTTTATAATGAACATAATTTGATGTTTTGAAAATCTTTTTTTATTCATAACTTATTTTTATATTTTATCATGTTTGTTCTATTATATCTCTACATCATGAAAGTGTGAGATGATATATCAATTACTGATTAATAATCCCCATCTTTCATTTCACTGATGGATCTTCAGAATACACCCTTCATTGTGCTTGCAGAGCCAACATCCGTTGGCTAATGTCATCAACACGGATCGGAGCTACTATACAATTTGGTAGCATAGATTTCCCAGGGATCGCTGCTCAAACTACTACTAGGCCTGCATGAGACAATCATGCACAACTTGCATATCAGCCTATGTAGTAGGCCAAATCCACTAAAACTCCTGTCACTACTACTATTGAGGTCCCTCAAAAGAGAGCCTCTATATTTGCAAGGTTGTGACACACTGAAGCTCCAGCCATGAAGAGAATGATGACTGGAAAAATAATTTTAGTAGTGCATCCGAATGCTGCTTTCTTCCGACGTTGCCCTTTTCACAAGGCCAACATGATGCTGAAGCCTCCTCATCTAGAGGAAAGCTGACCAGAAGGCAGAGGAGAAGAAGGAATGCTGAGCTGCAAGCCCATCAGCTCTCACCTGACCCCTCAATTACATAACCAGTTGTGGACCTACAAGCGAGTGTTACCACTGACAAAAAATTTGAAAATCTCAAGTGGGTGAAAAGGAATAGCTCTACTAGTGATATTAAGCAATCATTCTGGGAGCAACAGTACCAAGCTCCAACCCCACAAAGGAGGCATCCTGAGACTCTATACTCTAGAGTGTACAAGGTGCTAAAAGTTGTAAAATAATAAGGTCTTATAAAGAAAAGATATCAAAGGCCAATTATTAGAGAAGCCAATAATGCTCCACTACAAAATCTACCATCAAAGGTAGTAAGAACTCAGGAGCATTACAAACAAGCCCTAGGTGAACATCGTAGCGACACCAACCACGCATTCGGAATCACCAAAGGTCCCAAGGGAAAATAAGTATGGAGGCCGAAGCCTCAAGAAGAAGCTACTATTGAAAGGAAAAAAAGGCGTGACATCCGATTTGCATATCTGGAGATCCGCTGATGATAGGGCCCAACAGGAATGGGTTCCTAAAAATAATATTATAATTAATGAGGCTCATGGTGGTCAACACCCTGGAGAATCCTCCAGGGAATCTCATCACCAACCTAAATGATCTTCCCTAGATTTTGATCGTAGCCCTCCGATTGAGGAGACATTCATCCCACACTTTGAGCCTGAAATCAGATGGAGACATCGATCAGAGATAAGGCTGCAAGAAGAAGAGGAAGATGAAGAAGATGTCATGGGGGTAGATGTGTTGTTTATGGTACAACACATTGAAGAACCATCAGGTGTACACCAATCCAAGCGTCATGGAGCCACACCTTCTATCCACATCGAAGAATCATCACCAGGTTAAATGGAAGCAAAACCTTTTAGTTCCTCCGTAAATGATGAGTAAGAAGAGGAATAAGAAGAAGAAGATAACATGTTATTCTCTAACACTGCTATGCTTGCTCAAGTGCAAAGGCAAATGTAATGACAGATGAAAGTGAAGGATAAAGAGATCTCTTAGCTAAATTCAAAGATGAATAAGATGATGACACTGATGAATATCATGAGGCAAATGATGCAGAGGAATACTACCGTAGTGCAGACACTAGTTCCTCCAGCCAATCATTAAATAACCAACACTGTGCCCATAAATCCACCAGTTGAGCAAGCACCACAGACCTCTGGAGCACAAAGTGCTCGTGATGGTAGAAATGAAGTCAATCAATTGACTGCTTAATATACTCCTCAACATATGTTGAGCACATCTAAGCTGGTGACAACCATATAGCTCGAAACCATCATAACTGAAAAAAATCAAAGCTATCATAGCTGCAGAATAGGTGGAGAAATTGGTGAACAAAGGTCGCCCATATCCTGCAATATATGACCAGGTGTTGTATCCTAAAGGTTACCTCGGTGCTGAAATTCCATTCATTTGATGGCAACGATAACCCTAGGCAGCACTTAGCAAAATTCAAACCAACTTGTGGTAATAGTAGGGTAATGACACACTATTGTTTAGCCAGTTCGTTAGCAGCTTAACTTCAACTGCTTTTGAGTGGTATGTAGAGTTGCCAAATGACTCAGTTAAGATATTCACCGAGCTGGAGGCAATGTTTATCAAAAAATTTCCTAGTGCAGTTAGAATGACTACAATACTTGACCCCGCCCTGGAGAAGAGAAACAATGACGAGTTAGTCACTAAATACATAACTTGCTGGTGCAACATGAGCATGAAGTGCGAGCAACAGCTGGAAGAGGAACATGCAATTCAGCTGCTAATGGGCAATATTGATGACAAAATGATGCCCTATTTAAGCATGACTTCCATCACCACCTTTCAAGAACTACTTGATCGGGTGGTGAAATTTAAAAAAGTTGAATCTTTCCAAAATTGAAGGTCATCCAGACAAAATAAAAAAAGGGAAGTTCCCAGAATCAAGGAGGAGTGAATCTCATATTGCTTCAAATGATTCAAATAGAGGGAGAGCAACTTACAATGTAAATAAAGGGAAACAACCTATCTATTTTGAATAGAAAGTTAAACAACCCTTCAATTCTAAATTGAAGTTAGTTCTTGGAGGTAATGACAAACCCATAACTTTTCCTGGGCAAGACAGAACTCTAAGACAATCATCTCTTAAGGAGATGAATAAAGAATAAAGTGTAGCTAAACTATCTGATAAGCACTCAAGGTAGGGTTGGAGTTGCTAGAATGTAAAATACCTGAAGAGTCAGGACGAACTGGTAGCCCATCCACATCGGGTAGTTAGCCACCCTATAGAAGATTATTATGTTTTCAAAGATTGGCTGGAAAGGAAGTACATGAGAGGTGAATTCACGCTATCCAACAACATTCTAATTCACCCAAAGAAAGAATCTACTAGGTGGTTATGTCCTCTTTTGTGCCCCTGTAGAAAGATAAAGCAAAAGAAAAGATAGTTGAGGATGACAAATGGGAGACTGATCTCAAAGAAAACTATAAAGATGCTGAAGAAATTAGAAGGTGTTCAAAGTGTTACATGGAAATCTCCACTTGAACCAGTGCTAGAACTGATGGTAGAATCTACATCAAAAGGTTCTACTCTTCAGAAGCAATCCAGGGAGTTTGGTGTTCCTCGCCCTGAGAAGTAGCCTATCCAGAATCCGCCAAAAATTCCCAAAAGATTAGCAACACAAAAGAAGATGAAGAAGAAATCTACTACCCAAAAGATTATTAATAATCTTGAAGAACATCAACAATAAGTAAGACAACCAATTAAGGTTGCTGATTTCATGTCAGGACTCCAAATAATTGAAACAAATGATGAAGGAGATGATGACGAAGAATCTCTTTCTAGAGAAGTCTGTCGAGTTATCTCAACATCCTTGGATACTCCCCGATGGAATTCATTTCTTCAAGATAATCCAAGAAGAAGAACCACTAATGATGTAGCATTCAAGCCTTGCCTGATGGTGAAGCAAATAAATGATAGCTCCAAAAGAAGACTTATGTTTTTAGAAGGAAGATGAGTCAGAGTCTTCAATATCACCATTGATGAAGGGCATAAAACTAGAAAGTAATTCGGAAGGCTCCATTTGATCCTCAATCATAAATAGTGGTTCTGAAGAGGAGACTTCTTTAGAAGAATCTGAGCCAGATAGAGCATCCCTAGTATAACTAAGAAGTGGCAAGGTGCTGCCATCATCACGGAAGAAAGGAATGCCAAATAAAGGCAATGAAAAGAACATAGAAGTTAATGAAAATATCATTTCCAAAGATCTAAAGAAGAAGTCTAACATGGATAAAGGAATCGATTACAACATCCTGTCACACTTGAGAAAGATCCTTGCACAATTGAGTGTGTATAAGGCCCTTTTGATGCTGCAGGATCTTCGTGAAACCTTAATTCAAGCTCTTAAGAATCCAGAGAAATATGAAGCGTACTTCACTGAGTGGTGTATGACTAAAGTATTACAATCTCAAGACCTTCCGATAATCACTTTCTCTAAGGAAGATCTTATGCTTGGAACATCAGAACATAATTGCCTGTTATATGTCTCTATAGAAAGTGATGGTGTCATAATCAATCGAATTCTAATTGATCTAGGTTCATCTGTCAATCTCATGAGTATAAAAACATTGAATGGATTGTATCTCGACACTCAACATCTAGGATAGGACAAATTGATGATTCACGACTTCAATGAAAATGGGCAAAAGACTCTCAGATCTTTTATCTTGCCACTAAGATTCTGAGACAAAGAAGCCAAATTCTATGTCATTGATGCTGACACCTCGTTCAAGGCCTTTTTGGGGAGTCCCTAGCTATATGAGTACGAAATGGTCCCATCTACTTTGCACCAATGCATGAAATACATAAGATACGAGGAAGAACACATAATTTTTGGCAATCTTCAGCCATTTGCAGTCCATGGAGCTAAAATCTATGAAGATACAAAATATTATTTATTGAAGGAGCCCAAACCTCAACAATCCAAAGCTTCAACATCAAAGGTTGCAAAACACCATAAAGAAGTGAAGAAAGAAAAAGAAAGAAAGAAGATGATGCTGACTCTTCCTAAAGTAGCTAGTGCATCACAAAATTTGAAAAGGCTAGTCCCTCATCTGGGCAGTGACACAGAAGAAGAAGAGGATGATCCTCCCATTGGGCCTAAGGGAGCCAACAAGTCTCTGGTGAAAGGAAAGAAAAATATGGAATACTCAGATCCTGAGTATGATTTTGAACCTACTTATGAAAGTGAAGTTCAGTGTATCTCTCCAAGAAGGATGGTAGACCTATTGATATCAGAAGAATCATTAGTGATCGTGTCGGCTCCTTTTCAACATTTCAAAGAAATTACTCCACATGAAGTCCACATTATTGAAGAGTTAAAGACTTTCCATGCGCCTCCTTTACTTGGAAGTAATGAACGTGGAATTCCATTTTACAAGTATGAGGAGTACTATCACCGTGGATTGATTGGCTCGTAATTTGATGAATCGATATGGTTCTCACAAGAATGCCAAAATATTATCCTCCAAGGATTCACAAGATGATGCACAAATTGGGAGTCGGAACATACAAATGGTGAGCCCACTTCTTTGATACCCTCTGGGGTCTAAAAGTTCACAGACCTTGTGAAAGTGTGATAATCATACATCTAAAGGTCTTGGATACATCTGACGTAAACACCATTGAAGAAAAACCTGCTATGTGATAACGGAAGAAGAGATTGACACTAAGATCGAATGTGAAGATGATCCTCATGAAGTCAATCTTATAAATGATGAGGAGGTAGGAGCCAAGCCAGCACCCGAAGAGCTTGAAGATGGTCGACAATCAACTACCATGGATGAGTTGAAGGAAATCAACTTGGCAATATAAGATTATCCTCACCCAACTTTCATCAGTTCCCTTCTACCTGATGAAATTATTGAAGAAATGAAAGCTCTGCTATGTGAATTTAGGGACTGCTTTGCTTAGACATATATGAAATTCCAGACTTATCCCCTGAGGTGGTAGTTCATAAACTTGTCATTAAACCAGATGCAATGCATGTTAAGCAAGCTCCTAGGTGAATGAGATTGGAGATTGAAGAACAGGTAAATGCAGAAACTAAGAAGCTGATCAAAGCATGCTTTATCAAAAAAGAAAAGTATACAGATTGGATAACCAACATCGTTCCAGTGAGAAAGAAGAATGTTTAAATCCGTATCTGCATTGATTTTCGAGATCTGAACAAAGCATGCCCAAAAGATGATTTTTTGCTTCCAATATCAGAACTACTAATAGACAATACTTCCAACTATGCCATGTTCTCATTTATGGATGGATCATCAGGATACAATCAAATCAAGATGGCTCTTGAAGATGAGAAGCACACATCATTCAAGATGCCAATTGGTATATACTGCTACACAGTCATGCCCTTTGGATTGAATAATGCTGGAGGTACACATCAGAGGGCCATGACATGCATCTTCGATGAGTTGATTCATCAAAGAGTAGAATGCTATGTGGATGACCTTGTCGTTAAGAGCATAGATCAAAAAGATCATTTTGATGACCTGAGGATGGTCTTCGAAAGAATTGGGCAGTACAATCTCATGATGAATTCTCTCAAATGTGCATTTAGGGTTTCGTCTGGAAAGTTCCTTGGTATATATAGAGGAATTGATATCAACCCTAATAAAATCGAAGCGATAGTGGATATACCACCGCTGAAGAATCTTCATCAGCTTCATTCTGCGCAGGGACATTTGGCATTCATTCGACGCTTCATATCAAATCTGTCGAGCATGTGTCAGCCATTTATTAAATTGATGAAGAAGAATGTTCCAATTAAATGAGATAATGAGTGTCAAGAAGCATTCGATAGCATCAAAAGATACCATTGAATCCACCAATCCTTATAGTACCAATTCTAGGGAGTCCCTTCATTTTATATACAGTTGCATTAGAAGAATCCCGTGGAGCATTGCTTGCATAGTATAATGAAGAAGGCAAGGAAAATGCACTGTACTATATAAGCGAAGATTGATAGGAGCTGAGG
The DNA here is from genome assembly GCA_021442155.1 of Cymbidium sinense. Taxonomy (NCBI): domain Eukaryota; kingdom Viridiplantae; phylum Streptophyta; class Magnoliopsida; order Asparagales; family Orchidaceae; genus Cymbidium; species Cymbidium sinense. The sequence continues at coordinate 14,150,309 of CM038230.1, forward strand.
CGAAGTACTCTCCAATCGAGAAGCACTATCTTGCACTGAACTTTGCCTCCCAGAAGCTTTGACATTACATGTTGTCACATAAGATAACACTCATCTCAAAGATCAATCCACTGAAGTTCTTGATGATAAGGACAAGTATGTGTCATTTGGCATGATGGTATTCTTGATATCACATATGTATTTCAAAAAGTTATTAAGGGGTAAATACTAGTAGATTTTCTCGATGCGCATCCTATCCCAGCAGATTCAACAGTCAATGATGATTTACTTGATGAACAGATTTTACTTATCCATGAAAGTGAGGAGCTGCAGATCTGGGAAATGTATTTTGATGGTGCATCATCTATTAAGTCTGCTCAGACCCCAAACCTGCCAAAATCAAGAGCTGACATTGGCCTCGTCTTCATAACACTGGAAGGTGGCATATTGAGGCGTTCATACAGGCTGACTGAGCCAAGAACCAACAATGAAGCTGAATATGAGGCATTGGTAGTAGGTCTCGAAGAAGTTATGGTTATTGACATCCAAAATTTAAGAATCTTTGGAGGCTCTCAATTGATAATCAACCAAGTGTTGGGTCTATATAAGATTAATAAGCTTGAATTGGCCTACTATCATAGGCGAGTGTTTGAGCTCATGATGAAAATTCTAAACATTAAACTATCTTGAGTTTCTCGATCGAAGAATAGTAAAGCAGATTGCCTGGCCAAGCTAGCAAAAGAGATGGTGAACATGGATGACGATGATGTGTTGATTGAAGTGTCCACTCGTCGAGTTATGCAACCAGTAAATCCATATTCTCCGCAGGTAGAGGGGACATCAAACTCAAGCCAGCATGAAGCAATTCAAATTGCTCCTCATTCTCCCAAAGAACAACAAGTACAAGAGAGAAAGAAACTTAAAAGTACTACAAAGAAATTATGTGAAGCTTTCATAGTGGAAGAGCCTAATGATTGGAGACAAACCTTCATCTATTATTTCAAGGAAAGGAAATTATCGAGCAATAAATCACTAGCCACACAGATTAGAAAAAGAATCCTATGATATGCTTATGTCAATGACACATTGTACCGTAGATCCTTTGAATAAATATGGCTGCAATGTTTGGGGATGGATGAAGCCAACAAGGTAATGTCCAAAATTCATGAAGGACTTTATGGAGCACATCAGTCAGGTCCTAAAATGGCAACAAAAAGTAAGAGGATGGGATACTATTGGCCTTCAATGGTAAAAGACTACATAGATCTTGCCAGGAGATGTCATGAATGTCAAGTCCACGAGAATCTCATTCATCTACCTCCGAACCCTCTACACCTAACAATAGCATCTCGGCCGTTCGAAAGTTGGGGCACAGATATAATTGGACTGATCAATCCTCCATAATCAATAGGACATCGATTCATTTTAGCAACTATTAACTACTTCTCCAAATGGATTGAAGCTACTCCGTTCAAAGAAGTCACTGTTGATTGAGTTGTTGACTTCTTCACTAATAATGTTATCTATAGATTCTGGGTGCCATGATGAATCATTTTAGATAGACCAAATTTTCAAGAGTAAAAAATATGTGATTTGTCGATCGACACAAAATTGATTGGTGATACTCATCAATCTACAATTCAAGGGCCAATAGTTTGGCAGAGGCTTTCAATAAAACCTTAGTGAACTTGCTCAAAGAGATTCTCATGAAGAATAAAAGAGAGTGGAACACTAAAATGATAGAAGCACTCTGAGCGTACAGAACAACTTATAAAATGCCAACCAAAGCCACTCCTTATGCTATAACATTTGGAGTTGAAGTTATTAGGCCGCTAGAAGTTGAGCTGCCATCACTTCGAGTAGCTGTCTAATTCAATCTTACTCAAGATGTGAACACTCTCCTGTGAATGGAAGAGTTGGATGCGCTTGACGGTGTTAGACTCAAAGCTCAACAAAGTTTAGAAATTTACCTAACGAGGATGTCCAAAGCATTCAATAGTTCAGTACGTCTTCGGACATTCTAAAGGTGAATTGGTTCTAGTGCCGAGAAAGCCAATCATCCCTCAATGTAAGATCGATGGTAAATTTGAAGCTAATTGGGAAGGTCCTTATGTCATAGAGAAGGTGTACGAAGGAGGAGCCTACCAACTTATTGACAAGAATGGTCAACGACCGCTGCCACCAATCAATGGTCGATATCTCAAGAAATATCACAACTGACTACAGATAAGTATATAAATACTTAAATGAATCTTGCACTAGTAAGGCTTTCATGGAAAATACCTATGTAATGTCACTTGAAGATTCTCTCGTAAAATGAGAATGCATTTTAAAGTTACTTTGAAAGCCTCCCCTTGTTAGACATGGGGAATTTTTATATATTTAGCTATGTTGACATAGTGCTTCAAGTCGAGATCCTTAGATAAATATATATATAATAATCAGAATGAGCTCTATTATTTATATTAATAAAGTTCAAACTCTATAATGCATTTCTGAACTAGTATGCAATCCCCCTATTAGACAGGGGGCATTTTTATATATTTAGCTAAGTGACATCGTACTTCAAGCCGAGATTCTTTGGTAAATAGATATAATAATTAGCATGAGCTCTGTTTATTTATATTAAAGAAGTTTAAACTATGTAATACATTTTGAACTAGTCTGCAATCCCCCTATTAGACAGCGGGCATTTTTTAGTTTTTATAAATCAAAGCTGTTCAATCCTTCCCTGTGAAATATGAGAGCTTCTTGTATATGCATTCAGGTTGACATCGAGCTTTATACCGAGATCCCTGAATATATCTATAACTATTATTGTTAAAGCTGTAGGTCTTACAAGAACAAAAAGAATCTACTTCAATGCATAAAAAGATAGTCCTTAATGTCAAAAGTTTCCCTCCAAGATTTGTCGAATATTGATGAATAAGTCAGAAGAACTCCTAATTTTGGAAGCTTCAATCAACTAAGTTGAAAAAAAAAACATCAACCTCTACATTTTCAAGTCTAGGACACGGATGGGTTCTAAAAGTCAAACTCAACAAGCCCACAAGGGTCGAAGTTGTCGATGCTCTCCTCACTCAACAAGCTACAAGAAAAGGCCACGGAAAGAGCCTCCATTCATCAATCCTAATGACAAGACCGCCAAACCATCATAGCTTAAGTCAAAAACTTGAGTAGGTTCTAAAGGTCAGACTCAACAAGCCCACAAATGGCTGAGTTGCTGACGCTCTCCTTACTCAATAAGCCACAAGAAAAGACCACAGTGAAAGAGCCCCTACTCGTCAGTCCAATGATGATAGCTATCCAATCTCAAACCAGATCCAGCTTAGTGACTACAAGCAACCAAAATTCAAGATATCTTTCTACTCGATCGACGGACCAAGACAATCTGAGGAAACTCTCAATTCAGGGCTGCCTCAAATTAATCTATATATTGCCCACAAGGTGATATTCCAATCTCTTTTCAAATGATCTAACTAAGCACAAAGCACAGATCAAAGTTGATTCCCTCATCAAGTCCACAAAAGTAGAAAGCATAGGACCGAGAAAGCGATTCCATAGTTCACACAAAGGCAATGGCCGAACTAATGAAATTTCATGGTTATTCAGTTTGTTAAAGCACACAAGCTAGACTAATAACTCAACATTGACCTAATATGAGCCGAAGGTCAACTATATGCACCTTTCAATGAGTCCATCAAACTAGCAAGCAAAGGACTTAGGGAGTACATAAACTTCTTGACAAGTTAATATAGATAAATCAGGTCAATCCTTCATCAAAGTTCGTCAAACTTAAAGCTAGGACAGAAGGAATTTCAAATCTCAAAATAAACAAACTGATTCCTCCAACCAACTTGGTCAAGCATGAAGGGTCGAGGAAATTTAAATCTGTGAAGACATAAAGGAATGAGACTTTCAGTGAACCCATCGAAGCAGAGAGTAGATGGCGGAAGAAGCTCTTCAATGAACCCATGGAAGTTGAGCAAGTGATCCAAGACTCAAGGCCACCAAAGAGTCAACTCTTTCAACAAACATGATTAACTCCATGCACGAATCATATTTGTTGGGGGGGCATTTGTTGACCTCCATGCATGCGCTACAAGTCAAGTTGAGCTCACAAGGTGAATTCGACGAGCTTTAACAAGCAAATCAATGTTGAAATGTACTCGATGGTGCTAAAAATTAGTTGAAATGATCTCTGATTGATGAACGGATTCTGCCATCACATTCAGAATATTGAAATTGATCAGAATATACATCTCACATAATTTGATGATTGACTGATCAAGAAGTGTTGTCGATGCACTAACATGCATATCGAGGTCAGAAAGTCATGACGATGCCCAAATAACTTTCATTTGAAAAATTAATCATGTCGTTAGTGTAAAAATGTTAAAACCTATCAAATGAGACTATTCATGCTCAATGAGACTCAGAATCGTGCAACACACATAATTTTGAATTGAAATTGATCGATGAAGTAACAAAATGTTACTAATGTTCGATTGATTAAAAATGATAAAATATATATATATATATATATATATATATATATATATATATATATATATATATATATATATATATATATATATATATTACATGATAGATCGTGCAAAATCGAATTGGGATTAATTTTCATTTAAATAAACAACCCCATATATACATCTTAATATCTAACCCTAACCTTATGATTCCTATTGGTAGCCACATGCGAGATGCCCCTTCCCTTCTCATTCATGAGCCTGTCCATTCAATAACCCTCCCATAGCTGCAAGTCTCTCTCGTGACTCCATTCTTTTTCCCGTTCGAACGAGCAACCTCTTCGTTCCTTCCTCCCAACCTGTTTGTACTTGTTCCTAACCGAACTGAAGCCTCTCTTCTCTCGTCCATGTGAGTTGAGCAGCTGAAGGAGACTCTTCTCCCATTTCCACAGTCAAAAACAAAGTAGTCCCTCTTCTTTCTTCTTCCTCCTTCCCTGACTCAGATCAAACCTGGTTAGCCGCAAAGCCTCCTTTTCTTGATTTCCTAGGTCTATTTTTCTCAAGCTCCTTTTATTTACCCAAAGTTTTATCATTTTCTATTTATTCCTCCATCCCTCACGCTTTGATTTTGCCATATACTGATGGCTTTGAGCTGAAGTCATGGATAGTGGAGGCAGAAAAGTATAGAGTTGGGGTTATTCATTAATTTTTGAGTTTGATAGTGGAGAAAAAGGCTTACATTCATCACATGTGGATTTCAAGGTGGAGTTTTGCCTTTACCGTGCATACTTATCATATGCTTCAAGCGAATGAGCATTTTGCTTGGTAGGAACGGAGATGAACTGGGCTATTTTCTTGAGGGATGCTTATAATGAGGATGGGATGTTGATAGAGAATGGCCCTTTGCTTTTCTGCCACCTCCAACTTCTTGCAATAAATCAAATAATTTTTTATAACTTATAGCTACAACATCTACATAGATTGAATCTTGTATGCAGTGCATTTGACATGATGACCCATATGCGCTCTTTGTAGCACGGTGGGGATAACTCGTACACGACATGTGTAGGTAACCAATACACACTCATTATAGTGTGGTAGGGAAAATGAAGACTTAGGCCACTATCATCAACCCTAACACTAAAGCATAAAATTCTCAATCTTAAATGCACTTAAATTCTTGTATCGACTTGACATGAGTAGAACCCGCACGCTCATTGAGCACGACGGGGAAAACTCATAGGTGACACTCGCAACGCAACAGGGAAATTTATATGATTTCTTTTATGCATGTAACCTATACAAGCTCTTTGTAGCGTGGTAAGGAAAATGAAGACTTAGGACGTGGTTTATACCACTCATACACACTCTTTGTAGCCTGAGAGGCCTAGCCCCATGCACCTCTAATGGGATGATGCAGAGGTCAAATTTTATCTAAATACTTATATAAGACTTAAGTAGGATGAATAATACCATTTAAATTATTGAAACTCAACATATGCTTAATTGAATTTGAGATTATAAATATAAATGTACTCAAAATGAATTTGAAAGAGACTTGATTACAAATAAAATTATAAATCATATTTCAAATGAGAAAATAAAAACCGAATTCAAGTGAACCTATAAAACTTGAAATAACAATGAATTCCTTTGATATACATGAAATGAACCTCATATTATTTTGGTTAAGATAATCCAAAAAGAGAACCCTAGTGAATCATTGAAGACTTATATTGGGATTAAAATATAACTTATAAGCATGCAAATGTGGTTAAAGTGAGACTTGATGACTTATATTAAGACAAATAACTCACCATTAGATATGAACAAGTCATCCTGATGAATACTAAACTCTACCATCACTCATTTCAAATGATTCGGAGGAGAGGAAAAGTCTGCAGGAGGATTGAAATGAATTTAAAGGGCTTGTTGACAAGAATAAGAAACAATACTTACTGATAATTATGACTATTTTATGATTCACTTTGAGATGAATAAGAAAGTTTTAGATGAGTACATGGTTTAGTTATCCGAGGTTTATAAGAAACTTAAATGTGCATTCACAAATTAAAGAGGTTGATTAAGTGGTTCATCAATGAGCACAAATCGTAAGTGTTGCTTCCTAATAAATGGTTGAATCATATCACACATTGAGTGAATTGGAATGAACCTAGTTGAATCCATGATTGAACTATACAGATGCTTGCAATAGCCTCAATGGCTCATTATTGAGTGCAACAAGTTCTCTAGTGAATACTAGACTTCCTCATAATTCATTTCAATCGAATTGAGGGTAGTCAAAGAATTCATTAGAAGTATGTGATAAATTTGAAGGTTTATTAATAAGCATAAGAAATAGCTATGAATCTCTCACACTAAACTACTAAAGAAGTAAGTATAAATCACGATATGCCATTTCAAATTATAATATAAGTCACAAATTCCACCGGATTCGCAACACATCGTATAAGCAAACAGAAGACATTAATTAAGGCATTCTTAAATACACCCGCATGGGCCTTGACACTATGTTGAATGCTTAAACTTAGTGTCTGAGGATGCTGCACGGGTTGATTCCCGGTTTGGTCTTAGGACCGGGTCCGGGTTAACCAAACCTAAAAATCAAATAATAATATTATAATTTTCCAACTTAATAAAATATCTGAGAAGCTAATTTTATCATATGATAGAGGATCTAATCCTTTATTATTAAATTAATAGAGTTGATGGGATCTAGAATAGCAAAGTAATACATCCTCCCCTATGATGGTTGAGTTGATTGAATATATCAACCGGAGGGGTCATTTTACCAAAATATCTAAGATATTTATATTTGATAATCTAAAATTCAAAATTCTCAAAGTATAAATCTAGATCTGATCCTCTATAAATAGAGTCAACATGATCCGCACAACAAAGTAAATGATCAATCGCATGATCGCCGATGGGGGATGATCAAAAAAATCCATCGTGAGGTCGCCGACTATATGTACCTTCGCCGCTCCCTCCTACCACCAGTAGATGCTTAAGCCTTCAGTCTCTTTCCCTATGGATTTGACCCCTAAAAATCCTAGGGATCAATGATCACAAATCAAACAAGGTTCCAGACTCTAAGCTTCTGTATGCTCTGCCAACCTGGCGCAAGACAATCCTAAGCCCTGCATAGGGCCTCTTATGCTCCCTATCCAGTGTCTGATAGTATACTACTGGTGGAGGAGAAGCAGCAATCCTCTGGTAATCTTCCTCTCCGTCCGATGCCAAGAGGGGGTGGAACTTATTGTTGGTCGGAAGTGGAGAGACCTCTCAGGGAGAACCCTCCTCAGCTATATGTGATGCAACATCAAGCTCTCTGGCTGCTTGCTCGTGCTCACACTTAATCTTTTGATTTTTATTATGGTGTTGAGTATGAATGAACAAGGTAGAGCAGGTACTAGTACCTACCTCATAAGTAGAGGAGACTATCTCAGAAGCTAAGATAGCCTTCCCCTTCGGGGTAACCAAAGAGGAGGTAGTAGCTCTCGCTGGAGCAATGGTGGGGATAGCTTGATGGGCAGGTGCTAAAACTATCTTAGAACAGGGCATGGGAACCACCACGACCTTCCTCTTCAACGAAGGGTACTCAAAATCAGAGGGCATATTAAAACAGATGACTAGCTTATGCCCATCCACCTCATCCTTGCCGATAGTAGTGAGGGTCGCCTCTCACAAGTAACTGCTCCCTTGAATCCCCTCAAGAAAACCGTGTGTGGAGTCGCCTGGGAGGCTAGCCCGATCCAAGGCCAAGTCCATCCTGAAGGGGAAAGTAAAAAATGAACTTCTGCAAAGCCATGTGTACTAACTGTAAGGACTGTACTGACTGATCTAAGCTGTACCTCTACATGTGTGAAATTGTAACTTGAGTCAAGTTTCTGCTTTAATATTTATCCCAAGAGAATCATAAGAATTTGGAGTCCTAAACCCATACTCAACAATTTAAATATGTTAAGTGGGGTTTAGTGGAGAGATTTTGATGTGAAGAGGAGAGTCTTTGCCATTTTATTTTGATTTTGGAACCCATACTCAGCCAATTTAGGTAGGTTGGGTGGGGTTCAAAAATTTGAGAAGAGATTTTTGGAGATATTTGTATTTTGTATGTCTTGTTTGAAAATGTTGATGATTTGAAAGAGCCCACTTAGCAAATTTGAGTATTCTAAGAAGAGGTTGTGATTGTGTGTTTCAAAATTTTTGTAGAATATCTTTTCTTGCAATGTGTGAAATGTTAATTTGAAAATGAAAATTTGATATGATATGTCAAGCCACATGTGTTTTATTTGTGTTTAAAAATGGGACTTTCATTTAACAAATTTGGTATGTTAAATGAAAGCCAAATGTGATTGATGTATGTTTTGCTTTTCTTTGAAAATGGGACTCTCACTAAACAAATTTGGTATGTTAAGTGAAAGCCCAAATGTGATTGATGTATGTTTTGCTTTTCTTTGAAAATAGAACTCTCACTTAACAAATTTGGTATGTTAAGTGAAAGCACAAATGTGATTAGTTTATGTTTTGCTTATGGGATTCCTACTTAACAAATATGATATGTTAAGTGGAGGTCCAAATGTGATATGATTTGTGTTTTGCAAATGGGACTCCCACTTAACAAATTTGGTATGTTAAGTGGAGGTCCAAATGTGATATGATTTGTTCTTTTGCAATGAGACTCCCACTTAACAAATTTGGTATGTTAAGTGGAGGTCCAAATGTGATATGATTTGTGTTTTACAAATGGGACTCTCACTTAACAAACTTGGTGGAGGGAGGTCCAAATGTGATATGATTTGTGTTTTGATTTTGGGACTCCCACTTAACAAATTTGATGTGTTAAGTGGAGGTCAAATGTAACATGGAAATGAGGCCCTCACTTAACAAATTTGGTGTGTTAAGTGGGGAGTCAAATATGTCATGAAAATGAGATTCTCACTTAACAAATTTGATATGTTAAGTGGAATCAAATATGATTTATGAAAATAAGAGACTCTCACTTAGCAAGTTTGACATGTTAAGTGAAAGTCAAATGTGTCATGGAAATGAGATTCTTAGTTAACAATTTAATATGTTAAGTGGGAACCAAATCCATATGAAAGTGAGATTCTCACTTAACAATTTTGATATGTTAAGTGTAATCAAAATTTGACATGAAAATAAGATTCTCACTTAATAATTTTGATATGTTAAGCTGGAATCAAGTGTGTCATGAAAATAAGATTCTCACTTAACAACCTTGACATGTTAAGTGAGAATCAAATGCATATGAAAATAAGATTCTCATTTAACAACCTTGACATATTAAGCGGAATCAAAATGCACATGAAAATGAGATTCTCACTTAACAACTTTGATATGTTTAAGTGGGAATCAAATGTGGTAGATGTGCTCCCTTTCTTTTTGGAAAGAGAGGGGAATTCTTTGTTTGACAATTATGGCATGTCCAATAAGATTCCAAAATAGAGGTGAAATTTATTTAACAAATCTTAAGTATGTTGAATATATTTTAATGATATGTTTTGATGCCATGTATGTGATTTCTATGATTTTGAAAAGAAAGAAACTTCCACTCTAGCATATGTGAAATATGTTGAGTGGAGTTTCAATTTTATGTTATGATTTGAAAATAGAATCTTCGTTAAACAAATTTAAATGTGTTGAATGAAGGTGGATATTGTCAAAAAGGGTGCTTTTGGAAAGTGTCATTTTGTGAAAGAATTTATTTTCTTTTTTTTTGATGAACCTCCTCACCAAGCTAGTGGTAAGGAGGTTCTAGGATTTTATTATCTCTCCCTTTATTGATAAATTTTGTTTTCATCTATTGGGGAACCTAATATGAGTTTCAAGACTTACATGGAGTGAGGTCCTAAAACTTAAAAGATGTTGGCTAACTTTGCTTAAGAATGAAATAAGTTAAGTGCCAGCGGAAGGAAAGATAGTCTCAGACTCAAAAAAAATGCAAGCCCACTATCAATGCTTGGAGACAACAATCATCTACTAGAGATGGAGAGAAGAACCTTCCCCAACAGAGTCGCCAGAAAAATCTATGGTGTTTATTTTTAGATTTGTTTCATTTGTGTGTGTATATGTGAGGGGACACCATGCAGAAATGATGATGTACTTATTAAGGTGATAAGGTACAACATCGAGGAATAGTATACTATCTCGAGAGATAGAAGTCACTACCTTATAATGGACCCAATCACCTAATAAGGACTCCTAAGACATGATGGGTCTTCAAATATACCAGAGATGTTTCCCCTACTTTACATGAAGAAGGGTTTATTTAAATCGGGTTTGTTAAGTTCTTTATGGAGGCAAGACTCTATAGTTAATTACATCTTAAGGAAAGAGAATCCCTTAAGAATACTCAAAGTTAAAGTTGTATTGTCTCCAAAGAATTCAAATATAGGACTATCAATAAATTAGTTATATTTTTGAAAATCAAGTGGGATGGATCAAAAAGGAGAGAGTTATTATTGATGCCAAAGGAGATAAGTAGAGAGTGCTCTTGATACTAGAAAACCTAGTGAGCACTCCAATCTAGCTTATGATTGGGCTCTATATATTTGAAATTGAGGAGATTTATTTATATGAGTTGAACTTTTATTAGAAATCTAGGACTTATAATTCGACAATACAATATTGTGAAAATTTCTAAGAGGTGAGGATTTATTCTTGTAACCCGAAAAGGGAAATAATAATCTCAGATCCTAAATCTAGGGAGCTTTGGCAAGAGCCAAAGCCTGACCTAAATCTAAGGCGAAAGTGGGTATATGGTTTAACTCCATACGAGAGAGAGTAAACCACCCAAATGCTGGACTTATCATCACCTGGAGTGGCAGCTAGCTAACTCCTCTTATGCTTTAAATCCATGTAGGCAAGTCATATGCTTTTGCAAGATGGCTAGGTTGTTATTATTTAGAAAAGAGACTAAGTCCTTAAACCCACTCCCTAAGAGACTAGAACATGAGGGATATGAGTAATGACTTAAATCTAATGCAAATTTTTATCAAATTTCATTTAATTTGGGACTTTTCATTTTGACACAAGCTATAGGATTTTGTATGCCTAAATGCATGAGAAATTGATTATGGGCCAAATCAAAAGGGAAAGAGGTGTTCTTCCATCATAGGCTCTTAAAGGTTAAGCCCATTCTATTTGGCAAAGATGGAAGCCCTCTCTTAACAAGAGTGAAGCAAAATGGTTATGCATGATCTTTGAACATACAACATCTAGCTAAGGGGTTGCTAAATATTTTATTATCTTGATTTATTACCTAGGCTTTTATGTGAAATTATGAGTTGTTTTAAAATTTTAGTTATGAGTTGTTAATGGGATAGAAAATTTATTTTTATCCTGAGAGCCTAATCACATCCAGGCCATACAACAATCACCAATCATAAACAAACTATGGAAATGCATGATTTTTGTAATGCACAAGTTAAACAAAATATAAAATAATTTTATAGAGTTATCGCAAAAAAATAAAAGGCCGATGCGGTCGAGTGTCGCCGAATAACCCAAAAAGAAATGTGGGTATCTGAGCTCTACCTTATGCAACCCAGATTACATGAAAATAATTACAATTAGGAATAATGAATGTCATGGGGGTCTTCATTCTTCATTTCTCCATCTTCATTCCTTCATCTTTTATTTGCTCCCTTTCTTTCTTCCTTTTGGCTTGATTTGAATGTGGTTGCTCCAAAGGCATCACATGGTACATAAGACTTAGTCTTATAACCAATGCTCATTCTAATCCCCCATAACACTCATCCTAATCCTAATGCAAAATTACATTAAAAGAAGGAAAGTAAATCTAGTTACACCTGCAAAATAAATGTTAGCTAAACACACCATACAACCTAAGCGTTATATGAATAATTTGGACTTAGCACCCCACACATGGGTAACCAAACCCACCTATCCTAACTTGGATTATTCTTAGGGGCTAAGTAACCTGCACATCAAAAGCATTTATATTTTTATTATGATGACCCCTTAAGCACAACCCCCTGCATAAAACATGATTAGGTGAATATCGGCCTAACATCCAGACTACGAGGCATACACCATAACATCCAGTCTAAAAAATATATCACAAAATAAGCATATATTAAATCATACACCGCCCTAACATAAAGCTATAAATGGTGACTTAGTCTAATGTGTGTGCATTAAAGCTTGTGTGGTATGTCCTAACTGGGCTTTAGAGTTGTAATTTGCTAAGTGTGAGGGATTTAGTTTATAAAGTAGTTGATTTTTCTTTGAGTGACTTAATTGATTTGAATATTTTACTTAGTGTTTTCTTTTGCTTTATATAGCCTACACTTAACAACTAAGTGTTATAAAGAGAAGAAAGAGAGGGGATCTCTCTTTCATCCCTATCTTAAGTCACTTCTAAAGCAAGTTAATTAATCAATTTCTTTTAGTGAATGGCTTATTATGTGTTTTAATTAATCTTAAGTTTAGGTTCACTCTAAATGACCTTATTCAATAAGAAAGACATCTTAAGATTAATTAGAATGGATTATTATCACATAACACATATTCATTCATTTCTTTCCATCATGTATATCTTGAATATGAGTAAATCCTAAGCATATATATATACATGCAATTTATATTTTTAGCATACTTGAATGATGAACACAAAGAAGTGTGTTTGGAATTTAAATGTTTCATTTAATTGAACTTTGAATGCATGCCTTTTTTTAATAGAAAAGAGGGATTTTTCATCCATTAGTTAGATACACATTCACATGTATAAAAGTTTTAAGTGAGTATGTTGCCATTATTTTCTGCATAAGGGGCGTAAGGTACAAGACCTACTTAGGGCTACTTAAAGCCTCATAGCCCCGGGGTGTCCAAACTAATATACCACTTTTCTTAGATACATGTAGATGTATAAGAAATTATAGGATAAGAAACCCATGTAAAAGTTGTGTTTGATTTGTTTGATTTATGATTCTTATTCATTGGTCACATCACACATACACATACATAAGAGTTTTAAGTGAGTACGACGCCATTATTTTCTGCACCAGGATGTAAGGTACAAGACCTACTTAAGGATACTTAAAGCCTCGGAACCCGGGGTGTCCAGACTAATATACCACTTTTCTTAGATACAGATGAATGTATAAAAAGAACCACAAGAAGAAGAAGAAGAAGTCATGCAAGAAGTCATATTTGATTTGATTATATGATTTACATATGTGATATGAAATTCTTCCTAAGTCTTAACATGGAAATGCATAGAAATATATTTAGACAAATGTTGTGTTCTTTTCAAATGAACTATACATTTGTAAATCCTATATGAATCCACGTAAGATAAGGGAAGAGAATTTCATATTGCATATCTTATATTATCAACACATGCAAACTTATAGATAATTGTAATTAACATCACTTCATTTATAATAATTGATTTATAGGCTTTTGAAAATAAGATTTGATTTAATAGTGATTATAGCCACACTTTTTTAATTTAGATCAACACATGCAATTAGACATAAAAGAAACCATTGTATTTTGTTAATTTTAAAAGAAATGAATGCATGATTGCCAATGGGAAGCAACATTTAACATAATTGGATAAAAATAAAGGAACATAAGCATATAATCTCATTCATTCCAATTAATTCCTAAGGACAATCATACTAAATAAAGCCATTTAAAATAAACCAAAGTTCTTTAATGTTATTTCATCTTTAAGTTTGATTTGAGTTAAGCAAAGTGGGAGAGGTTTGCTAGTCCTAATCCCATTCCCCATGTATGAATTAATTTTGGTTCAAGGAAGAAGTATTTAAGTTGATTTTATGATTTAATGAGGTTGGGTATGAATTAAGTGGATAATTAACCCTTACCTACATCAACTTAAGTTAATTAACTAATCAATGATGAGCCAATATGATATGCAACCACATAGAAAGTAATTTTGCAATGCTCCTAAGAAATGAAAGGGGTCTAATGCAATTGGCTCATGATTAATAGTTAATTAAGCTTAAGGGATCTCACTTAACTACTTTTATAGTTTTCTCACACATGTGAGCTAACCATAATTTTATTATCTCCCCCTTTGGGTTAATGAACACCCAAAGGGCTACCCAAGATTAGATTAGGGAAATAGGTTCAATTAAATTGATTAAGTTCATTAATTAACTAATTAAGTCTTAATTAATCTTAACTAATCAAAATGAAATGGGGTTAGAGAAAGAGACAAAGAAGAGAGCCTAAGTATCAATCCCTAAATCTTTTCAATCAATTGATTAAAGTTCAGGTATAGTTTGTATTTTGATTAATCTTGTTAATTAATTAATTAAGGGGTGTTAATTAATTAATTATTAAAGAGGTATTAGAGAAGATTTAAGGAAAAGATTGGAAGAGGGGGTCCCAATCCATTTCCCTAGACTTCATCACCATTAATAGAGGTTAACAAGCTTAATTGATTGATTAATTTACTATTTATTTGCTTAATTATTACTAATTACATTAAGAAAGTGATTAAGGATTAATACATTAGTTTCCCTAACTAAGCAACCAATAAAATCTCAGAAAAATAGGGGAGGTAGAGGTCATCCCCATAAACATGCATAAAAATTTTGAGATTAATTAGATGATTAATTAAGGAGTAATTAAACTAATTAAATTTTCAATTAAACCTTAATTAAGTCAAATCCACTACTCAAAGTTAATTAAAAATAATTTTTCTAGATTCTACCCTAAAATATCTTGACAATGAGCCTAAGTTTGTATTTTTTTGGATTTTTCTATAGTTAGTTGTGACTTTAGGAAGTTTCATGATTAAAAACCACTTAATTAGCCCTAATTAAATCTTTAATCCCACCGGGCCACATGGTGGCTGACACGATGCACTGACATGGCATATTTTCCATATGGTATGATGGGATTCACTATTTAAGTTGTCACATCCGAGTGCTGACTCGGATGGCGGCGCACGTAGTAACTCTGTGGACTGTCCGATCTAAGATTGGATGGCCATGATTAAACTTACAGTTTGAAGGGATTAATCAGGGGCTCTAAGCGTGATTAGATCTGGACTGTTCATCTTGATCATGCGGGATGGATGGTCCATGTTCTATCTCCTCCCAAGCGATGAAGGATGGCTACCATCCATCAATGGTCGCTCGATCTGAGCTCACTCAAGCTCGGATGGAGATGAAAATGATCCCACACCTTCGGGGAAGCACGATAATCAAAACCAAAAGTCAAAATCACATGACATGGAAATTTCTTTCACAAAAGACCAACATATTTTCATTCAAGGATCAGTTTCAATGGCATACCTCTCTAGAGCTTATGACTGGCAGTTCCAATGATTGAGGAAGCTTTGTTTGGTAGAAATGAAGCTCTATTGAGCTTCATGAGCTTTGATTTAGTGTAGTTTGCTCAGAAGACCAATCCACTAGGCGTAGGTGCTCAGGGGGTTGAACTCTACCCTTCGACCATCGGGATGCTCGGGAAATGATTCATTCTTGCTCGATTAGCTCCAAGGAAGGTGTGTGCAAAGTTAATTGCACTTTGGAGGAGATTTGAGTAAATGGGAATCAAAGGTGGCCTCCCTATTTTAGTTTTTCTTAAAACAGAGAATGGGGACTTTGGGGAGCTTAGGAAACTTTGAAAATGGCTATGGGATTCCTCTCCTTGGCTGTTAAGGTTGAATCGAGTATGAGTGTGTGAGTTTGAGTGAGAATGAGGGGGTATACCCCATCATTCCTTGGATCGGATGGCCATGGATGATTTGGAATTTTTGATCAAGGGGTCACCATGGGGAGCTCAATTTGGGCAGGGAATCATGTTAGTTGGCTTTCTTTGAGTAGAGGAGGGTGTGAGAGTGGCTGCGAAGGGATTAGTGGGTGTCCTTTGGCTTTCCAAGTGCTCCAAAGGGAATGCGGAGGTGATTTTACCTCCCCATGGATCATGGCTGACCCAACCACCTTTGGGTCAGGTCAGCCATGGTCCAAGGTGCCTATGTGGACCTATGGTTGAGTGCCAAGTGGCCATGGGGAGAGAATTACTCAATAAGCATGTGTCTTATCTCATGGGATACCCTAAACCTAAGGGAAAAATGGTCATTTGGCCATGGGTTTGATTTGGATAGATTTAGGATGGGTCAAAAGTGGGTTAGCCCAAATTTCAAGTGGTTTGGAGTGTATTTGGTTTGATTTGGCTTGATTTGACCAATTTAGGTCAAATTGGATTAGGTTGGGTGTAGTTGACCAATTGGTCAAATTGGGTCAAACCAAGGGTTAGGTCAAGTTCACATGACCAATTTGAGTGTATTTGTGTCATTGGTTTGATTCAATTTGCTTTGGATTTGGTTATGGCTCATTTGGATCCATATAGGTCAAATGAGTCAAGTTGACCAATTTGACCAATTTGACCAAATTATGTTAGGTTAGGTGTTGAGTCAAGTTCAATTGGCTAATTGAAAATGATTGTAGGCTTTGGTTTGGTTTAATTTGAAATTAATTTAGATTTTGGCAAATTTGACCCATTAGGTCAATTTGGGCTAGGTTGGGTCAAGTTGACCAGTTGGTCAACTTGAGCTCAATTATGGCTTTGGTCAAGTTCAATAAGTGATTGGGAATGAACTTGAGTTATTGGTTGCAATCAATTTGGATCAAATCATGATTTGACTCATTTTGGCTTTTTAGGCAAATTCGGGTCAACTTTGGTCAAATGGCCAATTAGGCTTGGTTTGGCTCAAGTTAAGGTTTGGTCATGTTCAATCATTGATTATAAGTGGATTTGAATTATTAGTTTTAATAAATTTGGCATATGATGGATTTTAGCTAGTTTGGGTTTCATTTGGACTAAATGTTGACTTGGTCAATGGGCTAGGTTGACTTGGTTTGACCTAATTCAAGAAAATTGGTTAACCTAGGATGATTGTTGATCATGTTGTGAGGTTCAGATGGGCTTGGTTCAATCCAATTTGGGTTGAATTAGAACTTGGCTCAAAATGGTCATTTAGGCCGCTTTGGGTCAAGTGAGCCTAAATGGCTTAATTGGCTTGATCATGGCTTGATTCAAGTTTAGTTGAACTCACACATGAGCCTAAGATTGAAATATAAATCTAATTGCATGTGGTTTGGAGCCAAATGAGTTTTGGTTTATATAACAATTTCAAGTCAAAAGGGCTAACTTGGGTTTGATTTGGGTTAGCTTGGATTTGGCTTGATGATTGCAGTTTATGTTTATATTTACATCAATGATTATTGGAATGATTGAATCATGAAAAACTCTCTGAGTTTTGAATTAGTTTGGGTATCATTTAGCCAAGTTCAAGAAT
This sequence comes from Cymbidium sinense, assembly GCA_021442155.1. Taxonomy (NCBI): domain Eukaryota; kingdom Viridiplantae; phylum Streptophyta; class Magnoliopsida; order Asparagales; family Orchidaceae; genus Cymbidium; species Cymbidium sinense. The sequence goes on from CM038230.1 coordinate 14,168,123, forward strand.
TTGGCTAAAAGGGTATAAGTTGGTTTTTTTGATTTGATTTGAGTCTCAATCATTTCAATTTGAAATTGATTTATGATTTGGAATTTTATTTGAGATTGAATTTGATTATTGAGAAAATCAATTGAATTGGGGTTGGTTTGAATTTGGTTAAGGCTAAGTCCATAAGATAAAATCAAAGGGCTTAGGAAGGGATTTGGAGTTTGAATTTGATCATGGGTTTCAATTATTTGATCAGAATTTGGATTTAGATTTGGTTTTGAATTTGAATTTGAATTTGCGGTTTGGTTTTGAAAGAAGGAAGCAAGGATTGAGTTTAGGCTATAGGGTAGGCAAGTCCTCCTAAATCCCTAAGGAACAGCCTATCCCTATGGCTAACTCTTCTAAGTCTCTAGGCTTAGGTTAATTGTTCACCTAATCACTAAAAGTGTCTTAAGATTAAGGAACTCTTAGTGCCTATAAGTGTCTTATATCTATGATAAGAAGTTGAGAGCTCAATCCAAAAGTGAGGTCACAGCTCCCAAGCCACTACAGGAAGGACTTCAATCACCACCGAGCTCCAAAGCAATGGAACTTAACCCACTGAGCGAACCAAGGGAAATTGTCTTGATTGCTTCTTAACAGGGCATCATCTCTACTAGACGAAGCTACCTCCATCGATCCCACCACCGGTCTTCAGCTCCAGTGAGATAATTTTTCAAACTAGTAGAAATAGGAAATTTTTGTTGGAGCTTTTGAAGGAAATTCGCATGTGAGCCCATCCTAGACGTTGGATCCTTGTGGATCCCTCGTACAAAGGTATGGGTTGATTTTGGAGTGAATTTGAGCTTGGGTGAGCTCAGCTCGAGCAATCCATAGAGAACGGCTTTTGTCATTCATCGCTCACAAGAAGGAAGATCACGGGCCATCCATTCCGCGTGATAAAAATGGATGACTATGATAAAATCATGTTAGATCCATCCATTTTTCTCCCCTTACGCCACGGGTGTGTTCTATGTCGTCCGATCAGAGATCGGATGGCGTAGATCAATACTGCATACGCCGCTAGTTGACTCAACGCACAGATGTGACATCTTAAATAGCCAATCCCACAGCACCATGTGGAAAGCACGTCGCGGTCGCGACGCCATGTGGGATTAGTCTTAATTAAGGTTATTTAATATATTTTTAAGCCTGAAACTTCCATAATTCATAACTAATTATAGAAAAATAAAAAAGAAACATAAATAATGGCTCATTTTAAAGGTATTTCATAGGGAAATCCATTAAAATTATTCTTAATTAATTTTGAACAATAATTTTTGGCTTAATTAGGGTTTAATTAAAAATTTAATTGGCTTAATTACTCCCTAATTAATTAACCAATCAATTTCAAATTTTTTGAGAATGTTTAGGTGGATGACCTCTGCCTCTCCTATTTTTCTTGGAATTTATTGGTTGATTAATTAGGGGAATTTATTATTTAAGCCTTAATTACTCTTTTAACTTAATTAAGTAATAATTAAGCATTTGAATAGTAATTAGTCAACAAATTAGACCCCTTAATCAATGTTGAATAGTAGGGAGACTTAAGGAATTGGATTGGGGCCTCTCTCCTAATCTTTTTCCTAAATTTCCTTCTCTTTTTCAACCAAAATGCTAATTAATATTTAATTAACTAATTAGTGGCCTAATTAGTTAATTTGAAATTCAAATCTTTTCAAATCATGTTTAATTGAATGAGGGGTTTATGGAATTAGTTTGGGAACTCTTTCTCAACCTTTTCCCTTAAGCCCATTTCATCTCAAAGGATAATTAATTAAATTTGGTAATTAAGAAAGAAAAATGGCTTAATGGATTAATGCCTTGATTAACCTAATTAAAAGGGTATTTGCTTCTAATTTCCTTTAGTTGATTCATGGGTAGAGCTTTAGGTGTTCAATAACTTAAAGAGAATTAATGAAATTATGGTTGGCTCACATGTGTGAGAAAACCATAAAAGAAATTAAGTGAGTATCGTAAGCATGATTAATTAATGATTGTGAGCTAATTGCATTAGGCTCCTTTCATTTTATAGGAGCATTACTATTTACTTTTCAATTCATTTGCATATTACATTGGCTCATAATCATTTAATTAATTATCTTAAGGTAATATAGGTAAGAGTTAATTAATTGATTTAATTCACACCTTAACCTAATAAATCTATAAAATCAATCTAATTGTTTTTCATTAAATCAAATTAATTTACACATGGGGAATGAGATTAGGACTAGAAAACCTTTCTCATATTTCCTAAATCAAATCAAACATCAAATTAAAAATGATATTAAGAAATTTTGGTTTGTTTTAAAAAAGCTTATTTAGTATGATTGTCGTTAGGAATTAGTTTGATTGAATGAAATCATGAGCTTATATCTTCTTATTTATTGCCAATCATGTTAAATGTTGTGAGTCACTATAGCACCCAAGAGGGGGGTGAATTGGGTGATATTAAAAATTTTAAAACTTAAATCTTAAATTTTAAGTTTTAGTAGAAAATTAATTTTTGATTTTATAATGAAAAGATACAATTTTTAATGCAGTAAAAATAAAAGTACAGTAAAGTAAAGAGAAATAATAGGCACACAATTTTTACATGGTTTGACCAAACCCCAAAATCGGCCTACGTCCACGCCTAGCCACCCCTGGCTAGGAATCCACTAAATGCAAAAAATAGCTTACAAATAGTACTCTCCTATAACAGGGTGAGTACAACCCCTACAATAATATGTACTCTCCTACAAAGGGGCGAGTACAACCCCAATATAAATTTTACAGCACAAAAAGAAAAATACAAAATAATAAATTTTGATAAAATAAATCTCTCACAAATATACCAAGCTATCCAATTCAAAAAATAATCTCACAACTTACAAATGATCACTTAAAAAGTTTTAGCATGATAAAATGCTTACTTAATATTGATAAGAAATAATAAAATAAATATCTTAAAGTGATCTTACGAAGATGTTTATGTTATTACAATTTGTAGACTAATATAAAAATTATTTCAAAATGAATTCACAATATTCTTTTGCACAATAAAATAAATTTCAGCAAGGAATAATTTATTTTATTTTAACCAAAAAGATTATTTCAATTAAAGCTAATGATCACAAAATACTTAAATAAAATGAGTATATGATAGATCTAAGTAGGCTAGTAAGCTTTTAATTAAAAAGAGAGATCTAGAAAATATGAAAATAATTTCAGCATAATAATTTAATTTAAAATGCTTAAAATATACTTCTAAAATAAATCTAAGAATAAATGATCTTTCAAAATAAGATTAATGATGAAATATTTCAAGAAACCAAAAGAAATTTGTAGGAAGTTAAAATTTCAAAAGTCAAAATAGATCCTACAAACTATCACAAGTGTTTTCACAAAAGATGATTGAGAAACTTTGATGTGAAAAATAATGTCCAAAGACTAATCCACCAAAAAGTATAAATTAGAAAGAATAAATAGATGGTGAAAATAGCATGAATAACTAAAAAGGATTAAGATCAAGAAAAAAAACTCAAGTAATTTGAGAAAGCTTGCTTAGTTGAAGATGTTGAAGCTTCCAAACCAAGGATTTGATCTTGCAATATTTGGAGAACACTTGGAAGGAAAATCTAAGAAATGTTCTCTTAGATTTGCTGGAGGGATTTTGAATTTTGAATGAAGAATGCTTTCATGAAGAGAATGAGAATTATTTATAGGCAAGATGGTCATTTTGAATTATTTCAAAAAATATATTATGCTAACATCATGTTATCATCTGATAATTTAATATTTAATAAAAATATAATTCATATTAAATATTAAATTAAAGTAGCCAAAATTCAGCTATTCACATGGGCAAGTAAAAAATAATCAAATATAGCTCTTAATATATTCAAAACATGTAGCATGCATTCATTATTAAATTCTAGTAATGTTTAAAAATTCATAATAAATTCAATTTTAATCAAACGTCAGTGTGTGACCTATCATATTAAAGGAAAAAATCCAAGGAATCCATTGGAGATGAAATCAAATATAAATTCCTTGATTATAAAATGACTTTGGCTAAAATACAAAATTTCATTTATTTTTGTTAATTTTGACATGAAAAATTTAAATATTATGATATAATTTATATATAATCATACATATGTTAGTTATCATATAACCATCAAATTAAATTAAAATATTTAATTATATTAAGTAAATAAAATAATTACACTTAATAGTCATTATTATTTATTATTTTGACAATTCAAATGCTATGTATGAAACATATAATTGAATGTTAATTGAGAGATTTATATAGATTAACCTCATTAAAATAATATGTTAAGTTGTGAGCAAATTGATTCATGCCAATGAATAAATGCATATAACCTAAAATATTATATTTTGAGCTTCACATTATCCAATTTGATCTATCTTTCATTCTTCTCCTCTTGCAATTTCCTCAAATATATTATGAGATGTATTAGATATGTAAATAGCAACTGATATATCTGAAACACATAAAAAAATTCATTAGAACATCCAAACATTTATTTTTTATCATCAAAGTTGATCAGATTGATCATGAGACTCATTAAGCCAATAATCTCCCCCTTTTTGATGATGACAAACTAATGTTGGGTATTGATTTTGATGAAGGTGCAAATTGACCTTTCATCATATTTTTTGAAAAAAAATCTTTTCTAAAAAAATTTATGCACAAGAGATAAATAATGTTGCTCCCCCTAAATGTATGCATAAAATAGACTTAATACTAACCAACATTTTACTCTTCTCCCCCTTTTGATTACATCAAAAAGTGAGAACAAGCTACATACAATTTTAAATATTAGGATCTAACATTCCAAGCATGCGTCTTAAAGTACAAAAATGTTTTTCTGGTAAGGGTTTTGTAAAAAAATATGCAATTTGTATATCAGTACTAATAAAATTAATATTAACATGACCTTTCAAAACATGATCCCTAATAAAATGATGTCTAATTTCTATATGCTTGGTTCGTGAGTGCTGGATAGGATTTTTAGTCAAACTAATAGCACTAGTATTGTCACATTGAACTAGAATGTGATCTTGCTTAATACCAAAATCTTCTAACTGTTTTAACCAAAGGACTGAGCAACACAACTACAAAGCTATGTACTCACCGGTGGATAAAGCTAAAAAATTTTGTTTCCTAGAAGACCAAGACATAAGTGATGATCCTAAAAAATGACATGTGCCAGATGTGTTTTTTCTATCTACTTTGCATTCTGCAAAATCAACATCAGAATAAGCAACCAAATCACATGATAAAGAATTTTTAGGATACCATAAACCTAACCTGGTAGTGCCTATCAAATATTGAAAGATACCCTTGACTGCTATTAAATGAGATTCTTTCGGGTTAGCCTAAAAATAAGCACACAAACAAACAACAAATATAATATCAGGCCTACTAGTAGTAAGGTATAAAAGTGAACCTATCATACTCCTATAAAGTTTTTGACCAAAAGATTTTCCTAATTCATCTAAATCCAATTTTATAGATGGGATCATAAGAGTTTTACTAGATTTAAATCTTTTCATGTCAAACCTCTCAAGAAATTCATTTGTATACTTAGTTTGAGATGAATGTGCCATTTTCTTGTTGCTTCACTTGAAGACCTAAGAGAAAATTAAGTTCTCCCATCATACTCATTTCAGACTCTTTAGACATCAAAGATGAGAACTCATGGCACAAAGATTCATTTGTACTTCCAAATAATATATCATCTATATACCCTTATACCACAATCAAATCATCATCTATGCTCTTAAGGAATAAGGTGGTATCTACTCTACCATTTCTAAATCCATGATCTATCAAAAAGTTACTTAGCATATCATACCAAGAACGAGGAGCCTATTTTAATCCATATAAGGCTTTCTTTAATTTATACACATGATTTGGACAATCAAGGCTCTCAAATCTAGGTGGTTGCTCTACAAATACATTTTGGTCAACAAATCCATTCAAAAATGCACTTTTGACATCCATTTGAAAAAGTTTAAAATTTCTAAAACAAGCATAAGCAAGGACTAACCTGATAGCTTCTAGTCTTGCTATGAGTGCAAAAGATTCTTCAAAATCTATACCTTCAACTTGTGTGTACCCTTGTGCAACTAACCTAGCTTTATTTCTAACAATACAACCTGAATCATCTAGCTTATTCCTAAAGATCCATTTTGTTTCAATGACATTTTGATCTTGGGGTCTTGGGACTAATTCCCAAACATCATTTCTTACAAATTGATTCAACTCCTCTTCCATAGCAATAATCCAAAATTATCATTTAATGCTTCTTTTTTTAGGTTCAACCTCGATAAAAATGCTGAATGATCTACAACTTCTCTACTATGTCTTCTAGTCATAATGCCTTTTGAAGGATCCCCTATAATTAGTTCCTTTGGATGATTTTTATTATATTTCCATTCTTTAGCCAATGAATCATCCACATTATCTTCTAAAGATATTTTCTTAAAATTATCAATCTCTTCATCAATCACTTCATTTCTAACAGGATCAATTAAATTTTCATCAAAAATAACATGTATTGATTCTTCTACAATCATTTTTCTCTTATTGAAAACTCTATAAGCTCTATTAGAGAGAGAGTATCCTAAGAAAATACCCTCATCTGATTTGCAATCAAACTTACCTACCTAAATGCTCTTTTCCATTATTCAAAATAAAGCATTTACATCTAAATACATGAAAGTGTTCGATCTTAGGCTTCTTTCCAAAAAAATAATTCATAGGGTGTCTTCTTCAAAATTGGTCTAAAATAGATCCTATTCATCACATAACATGCAATATTTACTGCTTCTGCCCAAAAATATTTTGGCAATTTATACTCATCAAGCATAGATCTACTTAATTCAATTAAAGTTCTATTTTTTCTCTCTACTACTCCATTTTGTTGGGGAGTTCTAGGTGCAAAAAAATTATGTCTAATCCCATGTTCATCACAATAATCCTCAAATAATTTATTTTCAAATTCACCACCATGATCAGTTTGAACCCTATTAATCAAAAGGCCTTGTTCTCTTTGAATATATTTAGAAAACTTTCTAAACTCACCAAAAACATCATCCTTGTAAGTTACAAATAAAAATCAAGGATATCTAGAGAAATCATCAACAATTACAAAACCATAATTTTTTTACCTAAGCTAGTGGTGCTAATAGGACCAAATAAATCCACGTGCAATAATTCTAAAGATCTAGAAGTAGAAACAATATTTTTAATTTTAAATGAGCTTCTAGAATGCTTACCATGAATACATGCATCACAAACATAGTTTGAATGAAAATTTAATTTAGGCAATCCAACTACTAAATCAAGTTTAGCAATTTTATTAAGCATGTGCATGTTAATATGACATAGTCTCCTATGTCATAACCATATATCATCATGAGTGCTTTTAAAACAAAGTAAATTCAAATTCACATCATGAAAGCTATCTAAATCAATGACATAAATATTTTTATATCTTTTTCCTACTAACAAAACATTTTCATTATTTTTTATAATGCAATATGATGCATGAAATACTACATTCAAACCTTTATCAAAAAATTGACTAATAGAAATTAAATTATGTTTTAATCCTTCTACTAGAAAAAACTTTATCTAAAGTGATAGAATTCATACAAATAGAACCAATGCCAATGATCTTTCCCTTTGCATTATCTCCATATGTAACAAATCCTCCATCACTTGATTCTAAAGTTGTGAATTTATCTTTATCTCCCATCATATGTCTTGAACATCCACTGTTAAAGTACCACATGCCTTCTTTGATTTTGCTTTGAAGGCATTCCTACAAAAGAAACTCACATGTTAACTTTTGGAACCCAAACATATTTGGGTGCACATTCAACATTTGAAGCAAGATATTTAGCATGCGTGGTTTGTGTAATGCTTGTTCCTTTTGGTACCCATACATAAGATGATTGCTTAGTGATTTGTAATTTATGTGCATAACAATCAAATGAAATATGCCCTTTTCTATCACAATAGTTGCACCAAACATTAGTGTTTGCATATGACTTAGCATGATAATTATAAGGTATATGAGTGGGATGTGTATGATGCAAATAATTTCTATTAAATGTTTTTCTTGATGAAGTATTATAATGAACTTGTGATTTCAAACATAATTCTAATCTTGCTTTTAACAAGATATTCTCTCTTTCATGTTTACATACAAGTAAGGAAAAATTTAATAAAGAAGTATTTTTAGTTTTTAATTTATCACATTCATTTTTTAAATCATAAAAATGCATATCTAAATTTTTATGTTCTTTTTCTAAGGTTTTGTATTTTCTTTTTAATTTTTTATATTCAATAAATAAATCATTAAAAGCATCATCTAATTCATCATAAGATATATCATTACATACCTCTTGAGAATCTAAGTCAGATTCTCCATTTGCCTTAAGACATATGTTGACCTCTTCATCGGATGAGCAAGTACTTGATTCATTTGAATGGATTGGCTCATAAAGTCTTCTTCTTATTCTTATGCTATTTTTTACTCCTTCATATTTTTTATTCTTTCCACATCAATCTCTTTCTTCTTTGATTCAGCAAGTTCTAGACAATCACCTCTTATGTGTCCAGGCTTTTTACAATGGTAGCAAATGATCCCTTCACCTACAGGAAATTTCTTAGTTTGAAATTTATAGTGTTTAGATTTTTATACCTTTGATTCTTCTTCCTTCAAGCAAGCCTTTTGGATAGCATGACTACCTCATCACTATCACCATCCGAGTTTGAGATGTTATGCTCATCATTATCATCAACTTGTAATGCAATGGCTTTTCCTTTCTCCTTCTCCCCTTTTGCTAAGTTATCCATCTTATCCCTTTGAGCAATAACCTATTCATGTGCTATCAAAGAACCCAAAAGCTGATCAAGTGGATAAGATAAATCCTTAGCTTCACTAATAACTATTTTAGCTTCCCATTCTTTTGAAAGACATCTAAGAATCTTATAGACTAAGTCATGATTCCTACAAATTTTTCCAAGAGAATGCAATGTGTCAATTATTTTCATGAATCTAGTATTCATATCAGAAATAGATTCAAAAGGAGACATATTAAATAACTCATATTCATGAACAAGTCTATTTATTTGAGCATCTTTAACTTCACTAGTTCCTTCATAAGTTCTAATGAGTTTATCCCATATTTCTTTTGTTGTACTTAACATAGAAATTTTCATGTAATCATCAAGTAATAAAGCACAATGTAAAGTATTACAAGCCCTAACATTTAATTCATCAAGTTCTCTTTCAGCTACAGACCATTCCTTAAAAGGTTTTTCTACTTTAATGCCATTTACTTATACTATGGGTGTATGATATTGATGTGTCAATATATACCACATGCGTGCATCTTGACCTCTTAAAAATGTACTAATTCTATTTTTCCAATAATCAAATGGTACACTATCTAAAAGTGGAGGTCTATGAGTGGATTGTCCCTCTGGTAGTGAACCCTTTGGGAAACCTTGTGCCATAGTGAAAAAGATCTACTCTTGGATGTTAAGCCAATAAAAGAGCCTAGGCTCTGATACCAATTGTGAATCACTATAACACCCAAGAGGAGTGAATTAGGTGATATTAAAAATTTTAAAACTTAAATCTTAAGTTTTAGTAGAAAATTAGTTTTTGATTTTATGATGAAAAGATACAATTCTTAATGCAGCAAAAATAAAAAGTACAATAAAGTAAATAGAGATAATAGGCACATAATTTTTACGTGGTTCGGCCAAACCCCAAAACAGGCCTACGTCCACGCCTAGCCACCCCTAGCTAGGAATCTACTAAATGCAAAAATAGCTTACAAATAGTACTCTCCTATAACGGGGCGAGTACAACCCCTACAATTATATGTACTCTCCTACGTAGGGGCGAGTACAACCCTAATATAAATTTTATAGCACAAAAAGAAAAATACAAAATAATAAATTTTGATAAAATAAATCTCTCACAAATATACCAAGCTATCCAATTCAAAAAATTATCTCACAACTTACAAATGATCACTTAAAATGATTTGGCAAGATAAAATGCTCACTTAATATTGATAAGAAATAATAAAATAAATATCTTAAAGTGATCTTACTAAGATGTTTATGTTATTACAATTTGTAGAATAATATAAAAATTATTTCAAAATAAATTCACAATATTCTTTTGCAAAATGAAATAAATTTCAGCAAGGAATAATTTATTTTATTTTAACCAAAAATATTCTTTCAATTAGAGCTAATGATCATAAAATACTTAATTAAAATGAGTATATGATAGATCTAAGTAGGTTAGTAAGCTTTTAATTAGAAAGAGAGATCTAGCAAATATGAAAATAATTTCAGCAAAATAATTTAATTTAAAATGCTTAAAATATACTTCTAAAATAAATCTAAGAATAAATGATCTTTCAAAATGAGATTAATGATGAAATATTTCAAGAAACCAAAAGAAATTTGTAGGAAGCTAAAAATTTCAACAAGTGAAATAGATCCTTCAAACTATCACAAGAGTTTTCACAAAAGATGATTGAGAAACTTTGATGTGAAAAACAATGTCCAAAGACTAATCCACCAAAAAAGTATAAACTAGAAAGAATAAATAGATGGTGAAAATAGCATGAACAACTAAAAAGGATTAAGATCAAGAAAATAAACTCAAGTAATTTGAGAAAGCTTGCTTAGTTGAAGATGTTGAAGCTTCCAAACCAAGGATTTGATCTTGCAATATTTGGAGAACACTTGGAAGGAAAATCTAAGAAATTTTCTCTTAGATTTGCTGGAGGGATTTTCAATTTTGAATGACGAATGCTTTCATGAAGAGAATGAGGGTTAGTTGTAGGCAAGAAGGTCATTTTGAATTATTTCAAAAAAAAATATTATTCTAACCTCTTGCTATCATGTGATAATTTAATATTCAATAAAAATATAATTTATATTAAATAAATATTAAATTAAAGCAGCCAAAATTTGGCTATTCACATGAGCAAGTAAAAATAATCAAATATGGCTCTTAATATATTCAAAGCATGTAGCATGCATTCATTATTAAAATCAAGTAATGTTTGAAAAGTCATAATAAATCCAATTTTAATCAAACGTGGGTCATGTGACCTATCAAATTAAAGGAAAAAAATCCAAGGAATCCATTGGAGATAAAATCAAATATAAATTCCTTGATTATAAAATGACTTTGGCTAAAATACAAAATTTCATTTATTTTTGTTAATTTTGACATGTGACATTTAAATATGATGATATAATTTACATATAATCATACATATGTTAGTTATCATATAACCATCAAATTAAATTAAAATATTTAATTATATTAAGTAAATAAAATAATTACACTTAATAGTCATTATCATTTATTATTTTGATAATTCAAATGATATGTATGAAACATGTAATTGAATGTTAATTCGATAGAGATTTATATAAATTAACTTCATTAAAATTATATGTTAAGTTGTGAGAAAATTGATTCATGCCAATGAATAAATGCATATAACCTAAAATATTATATTTTAAGCTTCACATTATCCAATTTGATCTATCTTTCATTCTTTTCCTCTTGCAATTTCCTCAAACATATTATGAGATGTATTAGATATGTAATTAGCAATTGATATATCTGAAACACAAAAACATTCATTAGAACATCCAAACATTTATTTGTTATCATCAAAATTGATCGGATTGATCATGAGGCTCATTAAGCCAACAATCTCCCCCTTTTTGATGATGACAAACTAATGTTGGGTATTGATTTTGATGAAGGTGCAAATTGACCTTTTATCATAGTTTTTGAAAAAAAAAATATTTTCTAAAAAAAATTTATGCACAAGAGATAAATAATGTTGCTCCCCCTAAATGTATGCATAAAATAGACTTAATACTAACCAACATTTTACTCTTCTCCCCCTTTTGACAACATCAAAAAGTGAGAACAAGCTACATATAATTTTAAATATTAGGATCTAACATTCCAAGCATGCATCTTAAAGTACAAAAATGTTCTTCTAGTAAGGGTTTCATAAAAATATCTGTAATTTGTATATCAGTACTAATAAAATTAATATTAACATGACCTTTCAAAACATGATCCCTAATAAAATGATGTCTAATTTCTATATGCTTGGTTCATGAGTGCTGGATAGGATTTTTTGTCAAACTAATAGCACTAGTATTCTCACACTGAACTAGAATGTGATCTTTCTTAATACCAAAATCTTCTAATTGTTGCTTTAACCAAAGAACCTGAGCAACACAACTACCGGCAGCTATGTACTCAGCCTCAATAGAGGATAAAGCAATAGAATTTTGTTTCCTAGATGACCAAGACACAAGTGATGATCCTAAAAAATGACATGTGCCAAATGTGTTTTTTCTATCCACTTTGCATTCTACAAAATCAACATCAGAATAAGCAACCAAATCACATGATAAAGAATTTTTAGGATACCATAAACCTAACCTAGTAGTGTCTATCAAATCAAAAGATATACTTGACTATTAAATGAGATTCTTTCGGGTTGGTTTGAAAATGAGCACACAAACAAACAAAGAAACATAATATCGTGCCTACAAGCAAAGAAGGTATAAAAGTGAACCTATGATACTCCTATAAAGTTTTTGATCAACAGATTTTCCTAATTCATCTAAATCCAATTTTGTAGATGGGCTCATAGGAGTTTTACTAGATTTAAATCTTTTCATGTCAAACATCTCAAGCAATTCATTTGTATACTTAGTTTGATAGGTGAATGTGCCATTTTCTTGTTGCTTCACTTGAAGACCTAAGAAAAAATTAAGTTCTCCCATCATACTCATTTCAAACTCTTTAGATATCAAAGATGAGAACTCATGGCACAAAGATTCATTTGTACTTCCAAATAATATATCATCTACATACACTTGTACCACAATCAAATCATCATCTATGCTCTTAAGGAATAAGGTGGTATCTACTCTACCCTTTCTAAATCTATGATCTATCAAAAAGTTACTTAACCTATCATACCAAGCACAAGGAGCCTGTTTTAATCCATATAAGGCTTTCTTTAATTTATACACATGATTTGGACAATCAAGGCTCTCAAATCTAGGTGGTTGCTCTACAAATACATTTTGGTCAATAAATCCATTCAAAAATGCACTTTTGACATCCATTTGAAAAAATTTAAAATTTTTGAAACAAGCATAAGCAAGGAGTAACCTGATAGCTTTTAGTCTTGCTACGGGTGCAAAAGATTCTTCAAAATCTATTCCTTCAACTTGTGTGTACCCTTGTGCAACTAACCTAGATTTATTTCTAATAATACAACCTGAATCATCTAGCTTATTCCTAAAGATAAACTTTGATCCAATGACATTTTGATCTTGGTGTCTTGGGACTAATTCCCAAACATCGTTTCTTACAAATTGATTCAACTCCTCTTCCATAGAAATAATCCAAAAATTATCATTTAATACTTCTTCTAAATTTTTAGGTTCAACCTCAGATAAAAATGCTGAATGATCTACAACTTCTCTACTATGTCTTCTAGACATAACTCCTTTTGAAGGATTTCCTATAATTAGTTCCTTTGGATGATTTTTATTATATTTCCATTCTTTAGGCAATGAATCATCCACATTATATTCTAAAGATATTTTCTTAAAATTATCAATCTCTTCATCAATCACTTCATTTCTAATAGGTCAATTAAATTTTCATCAAAAATAACATGTATTGATTCTTCTAGAATCATTTTTCTCTTATTGAAAACTCTATAAGCTCTACTAGAAAGAGAGTATCCTAAGAAAATACCATCATCTGATTTGCAATCAAACTTACCTACCTAAATGCTCTTTTCCATTATTCAAAATAAATCATTTACATCCAAATACATGAAAGTGTTCAATCTTAGGCTTCTTTCCAAAAAATAATTCATAGGGTGTCTTCTTCAAAATTGGTCTAAAATAGATCCTATTCATCACATAACATGCAGATATCTCGCTTTAAAAAAATATTTTGGCAGTTTATACTCATCAAGCATAGATCTACTTAATTCAATTAAAGTTCTATTTTTTCTCTCTACTACTCCATTTTGTTGGGGAGTTCTAGGCACAGAAAAATTATGTCTAATCCCATGTTCTTCATAATAATCCTCAAATAATTTATTTTCAAATTCGCCACCATGATCAGTTTGAACCCTATTAATCAAAAGGCCTTGTTCTCTTTGAATATATTTAGAAAACTTTCCAAACTCACCAAAAATATCATCCTATTAAGTTACAAATAAAACACAAGTATATCTAGAGAAATCATCAACAATCACAAACCATAATTTTTTTTTTACCTAAGCTAGTGGTGCTAATAGGACCAAATAAATTCATGTGCAATAATTATAGAGGTCTAGAAGTAGAAACAATATTTTTACTTTTAAATGAGCTTTTAGAATGCTTACCATGAATACATGCATTACAAACATAGTTTGAATGAAAATTTAATTTAGGCAATCCAACTACTAAATCAAGTTTGGCAATTTTATTAAGCATGTGCATGTTAATATGACATAGTCTCCTATGCCATAACCATATATCATCATGAGTGCTTTTAAAATAAAGTAAATTCAAATTCACATCATGAAAGCTATCTAAATCAATGACATAAATATTTTTATATCTTTTTCCTACTAACAAAACATTTTCATTATTTTTATAATGCAGTATGATGCATGGAATACTACATTCAAACCTTTATCACAAAATTGACTAATAGAAATTAAATTATGTTTTAATCATTCTACTAGAAAAAACTTTATCTAAAGTGATAGAATTCTTACAAATAGAACCAATGCCTATGATCTTTCCCTTTGCATTATCTCCATATGTAACAAATCCTCCATCACTTGATTCTAAAGTTGTGAATTTATCTTTATCTCCCATCATATGTCTTGAACATCCACTGTCTAAGTACCACATGCCTTCTTTGATTTTTCTTTGAAGGCATTCCTACAAAAGAAACTCACATGTTAACTTTTGGAACCCAAACATGTTTGGGTCCACATTCAACATTTGAAGCAAGATATCTAGCATGCGTGGTTTGTGTAGTGCTTATACCTTTTGGTACCCATACATAAGATGATTGCTTAGTGTTTTGTAATTTTTGTGCATAACAATTAAATGAAATATGTCCTTTTCTATCACAATAATTGCAGAACATTAGTGTTTGTATATGACTTATACGATAATTATAAGGTATATGAGTGGGATGTGTATGATGCAAATAATTTCTATTGAATGTTTTTCTTGATGAAGTATTATAATGAACTTGTGATTTCAAACATAATTCTAATCTTACTTTTAACAAGATATTCTCTCTTTCAAGTTTACATACAAGTAAGGAACAATTTAATAGAGAAGTATTTTTACTTTTTAAATTATCAAATTCATTTTTTAAATCACAAAAATGCATATCTAAATTTTTATGTTCTTTTTCTAAGGTTTTGTATTTTCTTTTTAATTTTTATATTCAATAACTAAATCATTGAAAGCATCATCTAATTCATCATGAGATATATCATTACATACCTCTTGAGAACCTAAGTCAGATTTTCCATTTGCCATAAGACATATGTTGACCTCTTCATCAAAGTACTTGATTCATTTGAATCTGATTGGCCCATAAAGCCGTCTTCTTCTTCTTATGGTACTTTTCTCCTTCATATTTTTTTCTTTCCACATCAATCTCTTTCTTTTTTGATTCAACATGTTCTGGACAATCACCTCTTATGTGTCCAGGCATTTTACAATGGTAACAATTGATCCCTTCACTTGCAAAAAATTTCTTAGTTTGAAATTTATAGTGTTTAGATTTTTTATACCTTTAATTCTTCTTCCTTAGTAAGTTCCCAAGCCTTTTGGATAGCATGACCACCTCATCACTATCACCATCCAAGCTTGAGATGTTATGCTCATCACTATCATCAACTTGTAATGCAATGGCTTTTCCTTTCTCCTTCTCCCTTTTTGCTAAGTTAACCATCTTATCCCTTTGAGTAATAGCCTGTTCATGTGCTATCAAAGAACCCAAAAGCTGATCAAGTGGATAAGTAGATAAATCCTTAGCTTCACTAATTGCTGTTACTTAAGCTTCCTATTCTTTTGGAAGACATCTAAGAATCGATAGACTAAGTCTTGATTCCTACATATTTTCCAAGAAAATGCAATGTGTTAATTATTTTCATGAATCTAGTATATATATCAGAAATAGATTCAGAAGGAGACATATGAAATAACTCAAATTCATGAACAAGTCTATTTATGTGAGCATCTTTAACTTCACTAGTTCCTACATAAGTTATAATGAGTTTATCCTATATTTTTTTTGCTATACTTAACATAGCAATTTTCATGTAATCATTAGGTAATAAAGCACAATGTAAAGTATTACAAGCCCTAACATTTAATTCATCAAGTTCTCTTTCAGCTACAGACAATTCCTCAAAAGGTTTTTCTACTTTAATGTCATTTACTTCTACTATGGGTTTATGATATTGATGTGTCAACATATACCACATGCGTGCATCTTGACCTCTTAAAAATGTACTAATTCTATTTTTCCAATAATCAAATGGTACACTATCTAAAAGTGGAGGTCTATGAGTGGATTGTCCCTCTGGTAGTGAACCCTTTGGGAAACCTTGTGTCATAGTGAAAAGATCTACTCTTGGATGTTAAACCAATAAAATTTTAAAACTTAAATCTTAAATTTTAAGTTTTAGTAGAAAATTAATTTTTGATTTTATAATGAAAAGATACAATTCTTAATGCAACAAAAATAAAAGTACAGTAAAGTGAAGAGAGACAATAGGCATATAATTTTTACGTGGTTCGGCCAAACCCAAAACCACCACGCCTAGCCAGCCACCCTAGAATCCACTAAATGCAAAAATAGCTTACAAATAGTACTCTCCTATAACGGGGTGAGTATAACCCCTACAATAATATGTACTCTCCTACAAAGGGGCGAGTACAACCCCAATATAAATTATACAGTACAAAAAGAAAAATACAAAATAATAAATTTTGATAAAATAAATATCTCACAAATATACCAAGCTATCCAATTCAAAAAAATGATCTCACAACTTACAAATGATCACTTAAAAAGTTTTGGCAAGATAAAATTCACACTTAACATTGATAAGAAATAATAAAATAAATATCTTAATGTGATCTTACTAAGATGTTTATGTTATTACAATTTGTAGACTAATATAAAAATTATTTCAAAATGAATTCACAATATTCTTTTGCACAATAAAATAAATTTCAGCAAGGAATAATTTATTTTATTTTAACCAAAATGATTCTTTCAATTAAAGTTAATGATCACAAAATACTTAAATAAAATGAGTATATGATAGATCTAAGTAGGCTAGTAAGCTTTTAATTAAAAAGAGAGACTAGCAAATATGAAAATAATTTCAGCATAATAATTTAATTGAAAATGCTTAAAATATACTTCTAAAATAAATCTAAGAATAAATTATCTTTCAAAATGAGATTAATGATGAAATATTTCAAGAAACCAAAAGAAATTTATAGGAAGTTAAAATTTCAACAAGTCGAAATAGATCCTACAAACTATCACAAGAGTTTTTCACAAAAAGATAATTGAGAAACTTTGATGTGAAAAATAATGTCTAAAGACTAATCCACCAAAAAGTTTAAATTAGAAAGAATAAATAGATGGTGAAAATAGCATGAACAACTAAAAAGGATTAAGATCAAGAAAAAAACTCAAGTAATTTGAGAAAGCTTGCTTAGTTGAAGATGTTGAAGCTTCCAAACCAAGGATTTGATCTTGCAATATTTGGAGAACACTTGGAAGGAAAATCTAAGAAATTTTCTCTTAGATTTTCCTGAGGGATTTTGAATTTTGAATGAGGAATGCTTTCATGAAGAGAATGAGGGCTATTTATAGGCAAGAAGGTCATTTTGAATTATTTCAAAAAAATATATTATTCTAACCTCATGCTATCATGTGATAATTTAATATTCAATAAAAATATAATTTATATTAAATAAATATTAAATTAAAGTAGCCAAAATTCAGCTATTCACATGGGCAAGTAAAAAATAATCAGATATGGCTCTTAATATATTCAAAGCATGTAGCATGCATTCATTATTAAAATCAGTTAATGTTTGAAAAGTCATAATAAATTCAATTTAAATCAAATGTGGGTCATGTGACCTATCAAATTAAAGGAAAAAAATCCAAGGAATCCATTGGAGATGAAATCAAATATAAATTCCTTGATTATAAAATGACTTTGGCTAAAATACAAAATTTCATTTATTTTTGTTAATTTTGACATGTGACATTTAAATATTATGATATAATTTATATATAATCATACATATGTTAGTTATCATATAACTGTCAAATTAAATTAAAATATTTAATTATATTAAGTAAATAAAATAATTACACTTAATAGTCATTATCATTTAATATTTTGACAATTCAAATGCTATGTATGAAACATATAATTGAATGTTAATTCGATAGAGATTTATATAAGTTAACCTCATTAAAATAATATGTTTAGTTGTGAGCAAATTGATTCATTCCATTGAATAAATGCATATAACCTAAAATATTATATTTTGAGCTTCACATTATCCAATTTGATCTATCTTTCATTCTTCTCCTCTTGCAATTTTCTCAGACATATTATGAGATGCATTAGATATGTAATTAGCAATTGATATATCTGAAACACATAAAAACATTTGTTAGAACATCCAAAAATTCATTTGTTATCATCAAAATTGATCGGATTGATCATGAGTCTAATTAAGCCAACAAATGTTGTATGCCACTTGCGATCATGCATTTATCTTTTTGTCCAAACTTAATTAAATCAAGTAATTTTCTTTATGTCAAGCTTGCATGTGTTGATTTAAATTAATATATGTGTGATAGTTATCATTATTATATATGCTACTTAATGCTAGTTATAAATACATATGAGATGTATGTAATTATAGCTTAAGTGTATGAAGTGAAGTTTCTTTTCTTTCATTCATGTATTAATTTATATAAGTAAGAATGTTAATGGATATATAGCTTGGACAGGAATGCGAGGTTTTAGTTAGCCTCAAGGAGGTCATTTGATTACCTCACTTCCCTAGTTTAACAATGGCACATACTCCATTTGATTTCATTCTTATATATTTCAATATTAGAATTTGGATAAGACTTTACTCTATATGCATAAATGTTTCAATCAAATAAAAATATGACTTTGCATGGTTTTCATTCCTTTATTTATGTATGCATCCATATGTATCTGAGAAAAGCAAATATTTAGTTTGGACATCCCAAGAATATGAGGATTTAAGTAGCCCAAGGAGGTTATTTGATTACCTCACTTCCCTAGTTAATAATGGAATGTACTGGCTTATGTCTCTTATACATGTGTGTGTATTTAATAATGGAATTAGAGCCCATTATCTTCTATCAAATATCCATGCATTCATGAATGATTAAGTAGTTGAATGAATTAATTATATGACTTGGAGCTCTCTTTCTCATGTTCATGTATGCAAATTTACATATGTTTGAATGTAATTGGGTGTATAGTTTGGACATCCTGGAAACACGAGACTTTAGCTAGCCCCATGGAGGTCATTTGATTACTTCACTTCTGGTTAACAATGACACATACCTATTTAATTTCATTCCTATGTATTTTTGTATAAGAATTTAGATAGAGCTTTAAATTAATATGATAAAATAATTCAATCAAAAAGAAGATATAAAATCAAAATACACATATATTTATATCCATCATGTAAGTGTGCTAAAACATATTACATGTATAGGTATGCTTAAACTTTAATCATGTGCATGTTACATATGACGGAAAGAAATGAATGTGCATGTGTCATATGATAGTAGTTAATTCCAATTAATTCTAAGATGCCTTTCTTATTGAATGAGGTCATTTAAAGTAAACCAAAAATTATGATTAATTAAAATATATAATAAGTCGTTCACTAAAGAGAATTGATTAATTAATTTCCCTTAGATGTGACTTAAGGTAGGGATAAAAGAGAGTGCTCCTCTTTTTCTTCTCTTTATAACACTTTGTTGTTAGGTGTAAATAATATGGAACAAAATAAAACATTAAGTAAAATTCCCAAATTAATTAAGTCACTTAAAGTGAAACCATCCTTTATAATCAAATCCTTTTATACTTAGTAAATCACAACAAAGCTTAGTTAAGGCATACCATACAAGCCTTAGTACAAACACTTTAGAATTAAGTCACCACTTTTAGCTTTATGGTGCATGGAGTGATGTATGTTTGGTTTATGATGTATTATTTTAGACTAGATATTAGGGTGTATGCTTCGTAGACTAGATGTTAAGCTGCAATTAGCCTAATCATATTTTCTACAGAAGATTATGCTTAAGGTGGTGCTTAAAATAAATATAAATGCTCTCTTTTCTAGGTTGCTTAACCCCTAAGCATAATCTAAATTAGGATAGGTGGGCTTATCCATGTGTAGGTGCTAAGTCCAAATTATTCATATAACTACTTGGGTTGTATGTTGTATTTAGCTAACACTTGTTTGTGTAGTTAGATTTACTTTTTTTATTTTAATGTAATTTTGAATTAGGAATTAGGATTAGTGTTATGGGGGATTAGGATGAAGCAGCCTAAGGCTTTGTCTTGGGAGGCCCAGTGATTCCTTTGAACAAAGCACATCCATATGAAGAAATGAATGAGACATGAAGACCAAGATATGAAGACCCCCAAAGCATTTATTCATTTGTAAAATTGTAATTATTCTTGCATGGGTTGTATAAGGGTATGGCTACCCATTTCTCTTTTCAGGTTGTACGGTGGCACCCGACCGCACCAGCCTTTATTCTTTTGCATTGGATTTATAAAATGCTTGATGTTATGTTTAAATTGCACAATAGAAATAACATGCATGTTCTTAGTTTCTTATTTATATGGTGATTTAATGTGTGGCCTAGATCCGATTATGCTCTTGGGGAAAAATAAATTTTTCTACCCCAACTACATCTCATAATTAAATTTTAAAATGATACATAACCTCACATAAAGCCTAGGCATTAAATCAAGATAATTAAAAGATTTAGCAACCCTTAGCTGAATGTTTTATGTTTAATATCATGTATTCATATTGCTTCACTCTTGCTAATAGAGGATTTCCATACTTACATGATAGGGGAAGACTTGACCTTTAAGGGTCTCCTATGGTGAAAACATCGCCTCCCTCTAATTTAGCCAATAACCTCATTTCATCGCATTTAGACATATAAAATCCTATGCCCTTTGTCAAAATGAAGAATTTAAAATCAAATAAAAATTGAAAAGATTTGTATTAGACTAAGCATGGCTCATACCAGTCATGCTCTAGTCTCTTAGAGAGTGGGTTTAAGGACTTTGGCCCCTTTCTAAATAATAACAACCCAACTATCTTACAAAATCATATGACTTGCCTACATGGTTTTAAAGCATAAGAAGAGTTAGCTGGCTACCATTTTAGGCTGTTATAAGTCCATCAGTCGGGTGGTTTACCCTCTCTTGTGGAAGTAAACCTTATACCCATTTTTGCTTAGATTTAGGTCGTGCTTTTGCTCTTGCTAAAGATCCCTAGATTTAGGATCTGAGGTTGCTATTTCCTTTGGGCTACAAGCATAAATCTTCACCTCTTAGGCATTTCCACGATCTTGTATTGTGGAATTATAAGCCTTAACAATCTAATAAAAATTCAACTCAAATAAATAACTCTCTTCAATTTCAAACATATAAATCCCAACCATAGGATATATTGGAATGCTCACTAGGTTTCCTATCATGAGCATCCCCTACTCATCTCCTTTGGCCTCGATAATAAGTCTCTCCTTTTGATCTATCCCATTTGATTTTCCAACATAGCTAATTTATTGGTAGTCCTATCTTTGAATTCTTTGGAGACAACAATTACATTAATTGAGAGTATTCCTAAGGAATTCACCTTCCTTGGGATGTAATTAACTATGGGAGCTTGCCCCCATAGGAAACTTTAGAATCTAGTTTAATATGAACCCTACTTTATTCATTCATATAAAGTAGGGGAAAAATCTCTGGTATATTTGAAGACCCATCATGCCTTAGGAGTCCTTATTAGGTTATTAGGTGTATTATAAGGTGGTTATTTCTATCTTTAGCGATAGTGCATCATTCCTTAATATCATACCTGATCACTTTAATAAGTACACCCTCAGATCTGCGTGGTGTCCCCCATACACATATCAAAAATAAACACCACAAACTTTTCTGGCTACTCCGCTGGGAAGGGTCCCTCTTTCCATCTCTAGTAGACAATTGGTATCTCCAAGCATCGATAATGGACTTGTATTTCATATGAGTCTGAGACTAACTCTTTCTATTGGCACTTAGCCTATTTTATCCTTAACCAAAGCTATCCAACATCCTCTAGGTTTTCAGACCTCACTCCTTGTAGGTCTTGGAACCCCTATTTGGTCCCCCAATAGGTGAAAGATAAGATTAACTAATGAAAGGAGATGACAAAAATTTAGAACCTCTTTACCACTAGCTTGGTGAGGCAAGGTTCATCTTATATTTAAGAAAATAAACTCTTTTGCAAAATGCCACTTTCTAAAAACACTCTTTAAAAATTCACATAACAAAAGATTTTATACAAAATTCACAAGAAATTTTCAAAAAGCACAAAAGTCATATAACCAAACCTCATTTAACAATTCCTATAATTGTTACATGGAGGTTCTTTTCAAAATCAAAATCAATAATTTTTAAAATCCCTTTTCCAAAAACACATTTTTGAAAATGGTTATCTCCATTCAACATATCCAAATTTGTTGAATGAAATTCTATTTTCAAATAAAATCATGACATAAAATTAAAACTCTACTTAGGATATTTCATGTGTTCTAGAGTTAGAGTTTCCCTATTTTCAAAAGCAAGAAATCACACAAAAAATCAATATATTTGAACCCCATTTGACATACCCAAATTTGTCAAATGGGAGTTCTCTTTAGGAAAATCAAAGCAAATTAAATTCTATTTAATGCACTTACATTTGTCAAATAGTTCCTCTTTCCCAAAGTCTTGAAAATCAAAACACATTTGAACTCCAAATTTGTCAAATGAGAGTCCCATTTTCAAAAATCACAAAAATAAATTGAACTTTATTTAACATACCTAAATTTGTTAAATAGATTTCCCTCTTTCAAACTGACAACACATTTTGAACTCTATTTCACAAACCATATTTGTCAAACAAAGATTTCCCCTCTCTTTTTAAAAAGAAAGAGAGCAAATCATAAACACACTTGGCTCCTACTTAACATACCAAATTTGTTAAGTAAGAGTCTCATTTTCAAAAATCATAATACACTTGACTTCTACTTAACATACCAAATTTATTAAGTAAGAGCCTAATTTTCAAAACAAATCAACACATATTCAACACACTTAACTTCTACTTAGCATACCAAATTTGTTAAGTAAGAGCCTCATTTTCAAAAATCATTTAGCCTCTACTTAACATACCAAATTTGTTAAGTAAAAGCCCCACTTTCAAATCAAGTCAACATATATCACACACATAACCAATCATCACAAATAAAAATGTTTTCACAAAATTTTCAAACACATATTTGAAAATCGTTTTAGCATACCCAAATTTTCTAAGTAATGGTTTTCCAAATCAAATTTTCAAACAAGACATACAACATATATATCTCCAAAAGTCACTCCAAATATTTGAACCCCGCTCAACCTACTTAAATTGATTGAGTATGGGTTCTAAATCAAAATCATATGGCAATGTCTCTCCTCCAATTGTCAAAAATCTCTCCAAAAATTCAATGAACCTCACTTAGCATACCTAAATTTGTTAAGTATGGGTTCAAATTCCAAATCAAGTTTAGAAGTCAATGATTGAAGATAAATATGAAGGCAAGGATCTGACTTAATTATGTTTTAACAAATGTAATGATTTCGATGCTAGTCTTTCTAACCTTCAAGGCAAGATCATGGCTCCCAGCAAGTTTGTTTTCTCCTTCCCCTTTGGTATAGATTTGGCCTTGGATCAGGCCAATCTCACCATGACTGGCATAGCACTTCTGATTTACTTTGGTCATGGCTTTGAGGGAGTCCAGATTACTTATGAGGGGATAGCCCTCACAACTGTTAGTAGAGCGGAGGTGGTGGGACAGACGCCACTTATCCGCTTTGACATGTCATCTAACTCTGAGTTTCTCTCATTGAAGAGGAAGGATACAGTGGTTCCCACACCTGTAGTGTTAGTACCGCTTCAACATAGGTTTAGTTATTTTCCCCGCCATACCCTGAGAGTTGCTACCTCCTCTTTGGTCACCCCAAAGGGGAAGGCTATCCTGGCCTCCGAGATAGTCTCCTACCTTCGAGGTAGGTTCAGTTCTCTACTTGCTCATCAAAACCAAATGCCAAACAAAAAAATAAAAAGGTCAAGT